>OY726522.1:70950914-71550914 GCA_963383655.1 Bathymodiolus septemdierum | reverse complement strand
TTGTGATGATCATGGCTTTTTTGTTCCTATTATTAGTAAATGTTGTCAATTATATTAGCCCGTTTAGTTAGCAATATATTTCAATGGTTAGTTGTTGGTAATATTGCTATGTTTAGGTGTCGATAACATTCGTATGATTAATTTTCAATAACATTCGCATGGTTAATCTTCAATAACATTCGTATGGTTAATCTTCAATAACATTCGTATGGTTAATCTTCAATAACATTCGTATGGTTAATTTTCAATGACAATCGTATGGTTAATTTTCAATAACATTCATATGGTTAATTTTCAATAACATTCGTATGGTTAATTTTCAATAACATTCATATGGTTAATTTTCAATAACATTCGTATGGTTGATTTTCAATAACGTTCGTATGGTTATTTTCCAATAATATTCGTATGGTTAATTTTCAATAACATTCGTATGGTTTATTTTCAATAACATTCGTATGGTTTATTTTCAATAACATTCGTATGGTTATTTTTCAAGAACAGACTACCATTGTGAACTCATGATGTACATTTGTGAGATTTTGGGAGAAGTCGTGTTGTATGATTCAAGGTTCGTTCCGTAGTGTCTGTTGGTTTTATCTTTCGCTCCACATATTCATTTTTTCCAATGCAATATTTCATAGTACTGTTGTATATGTATGTAGTTTCGCTTCGTCGGTGGTAAAACTCTGCATTTACGTCATATTGAAACCCAAGATGGTCAGCTATTTAAATAATTGTAACTGAGAGTTTTGTTTAAATACATATATGTCTGAGCTACTAAACCAATACTGTACATACATCATTGGACGATATTCAATGGATAATGACGTCAAAGAACAACGTGCTCGCATATTCTATGATCCATTCATTATAATAAGTGATTTTCTTGATATTTTAAGATAGACCGTTCTCCTCTAAAATTGATATGGCACATGTTGTATCTAGGGTAGACCGTTCTCTAAAATGTATATGGCATATGTTGTATCTAGGGCAGCTTCTAACAACATTTTCTAAAATACTGTTTATTTATATTTATATAATAATGTTGTGTTAGCAATGACTATGTTAATATAGTGGTCAGGGTTGAAGACATAGTGCACTCTCCTTCGGTTCGTGCACTATGTCTTCAACCCTGACCACTATATTAACATAGTCATTGCTAACACAACATTATTATTATTATTATTATGCTGACTGCTATATGTAGACAAAATATATTGAGAACTATTACATTAAAGGAGGTGCTGATATTGGTGACTAATATATTGGATCAGATAGTCTTGAAAGTTTGAGAATATTCTTTGTTTCATTTAAGGCTTTAAAAATATAAAGATTTTTGAAGTTTGAAATTTAATTAACAACAATAACAAGTATTAAAAACAGTAACATGAATAATAGACGACTATGATAGATTGACAGATTGGATCCGCCCACTTGCACGTGAACTAGCTATACATAGCTTGACAGACAGCTGAAAACCCAACCTTCCCCGCGTGAAACTGGTATAGTAGATGTACTATTTTCGCATAGTATATCAACGCTATATAATTCTTTGTGATATATGTCAAAATATCGTATGAACTTATATTACAGAAGGAATTTACAGAAAGCATAATCATTCATAATATAATTTGTTACATACAAGAAAAGCTTGGAGATACTTATCGGGTTTTCATAAGCCGTAAATCGAAGAAGAATAATTCATGCCGACATTTTATCTATCCCGTGTGAACGTGGTATTAAGATACTGCATAGACCAGTCTCATATTGATATAAATTTCTTGGAATCAATATCAAGCAACATATTCATAATACACTATATGACAACGTATATCATGACGACATATACCATAGCAGCGACATATACGTATTACACTATACGACAAGGTATATAATGATGACATACAATAACAGCGACATATACGTATTACACTATATGACAACGTATATAATGACGACATATACCATAACAGCGACATATACGTATTACAATATATGACCAGGTATATAATGATGACATACAATAACAGCGACATATGCGTATTACACTATATGACAACGTATATAGTGACGACATATACCATAACAGCGACATATACGTATTACAATATATGACAAGGTATATCATGACGACATATACCATAACAGCGACATATACGTATTACACTATATGACAACGTATATTATGATGGCATACCATTATAGCGACAGATACGTATTACAATATATGACAAGGTATATAATGATGACATACAATAACAGCGACATATACGTATTACACTATATGACAATGTATATATTGACGACATATACCATAACAGCGACATATACGTATTACAATATATGACAAGGTATATCATGACGACATATACCATAACAGCGACATATACATATTACAATATATGACAACGTATATTATGATGGCATACCATTATAGCGACATATACGTATTACAATATATGACAACGTATATTATGATGATAAACCATTATAGCGATATATACGTATTGCAATATATGACAACGTATATAATGATGGCATACAATAACAGAGACATATACGTATTACACTATATGACAACGTATTACAACTATATGACAACGTATATAATGACGACATATACCATAACAGCGACATATACGTATTACACTATATGACAACGTATATTATGATGGCATACCATTATAGCGACATATACGTATTACACTATATGACAACGTATACTATGATGGCATACCATTATAGCGACATATACGTATTACAACTATATGACAACGTATATTATGATGGCATACCATTATAGCGACATATACGTATTACACTATATGACAACGTATATTAATATGATGGCATACCATTATAGCGACATATACGTATTACACTATATGACAGCGTATATTATGATGGCATACCATTATAGCGACAGATACGTATTACACTATATGACAACGTATATAATGATGGCATACCATTATAGCGACAGATACGTATTACACTATATGACAACGTATATTATGATGGCATACCATTATAGCGACATATACGTATTACAACTATATGACAACGTATATTATAATGGCATACCATTATAGCGACATATACGTATTACACTATATGACAACGTATATTAATATGATGGCATACCATTATAGCGACATATACGTATTACACTATATGACGACGTATATTATGATGGCATACCATTATAGCAACATATACGTATTACAATATATGACAACGTATATTATGATAGCATACCATTACAGCGACATATACGTATTACACTATATGACAACGTATATTGTGATGGCATACCATTATAGCGAAAGATACGTATTACACTATGTGCAACCGGTTATGATGATATATACCATAACAGTATACTATTTTGCTCTACCTGATTGCAGACTGCATACAATTTACACGTTGTTCAATATGCTACGAAAAACACAGAACATGTATGTAGAAGCTAGGCAATCATATCATATTAAAAATATGTCATTCGATACCAGGTTAACCAATTCAGAACGATGACTACCAAATTATTACATATATAGAACGACGTTAACTCATGACACGCATATGTACATGATATGTATGCAAAGCGATTGCTACATGCATGTGCAAGTTGTTGTGATTTTTTTATACCGCTGATGGCCTGTTTGTTTATTATATTTAAGTCATTAAGATCTAATGCACTTTAATAATTACTATATTTTTTTTACAGGTATATCATTTTATCTAATATTGTTATTACCGTTTTATTTTGTTATTTTACCTAAGTGCATGAGAGAATTTGAGGAATTTCCTAAGATTCTTCAAAATTGCCTTTGTACAGAAACAAAACACTTAATCAATATGAACAATTCAGTGGGAATACAGAAGGATCTTGTTAAATAAACGATTATAACATAACTAAGAATTTTACAATATGATATCAATAGTGAAGGATAGACATAGAATCACAATGTTGACTATGAATGTTTTAACATCAAACACCTCGGATCCTTTTCAAGAATACTTTCACATGAAAAAGTTCAAGCACAAATAAACAATTATATTATAAATCAAATGAATGAAACACAATTATCTCATAAATACGAGCTTTATTTCATATATGATTCATAGCATCATCATTATATTAAAGGCATATTGTCTGCCAAAATCGTAATTTTTTCATACCCAAAATTATTGTCGTTTTCCGTACTGACCTTCATAAAATGAAGATTAACACCGAGTTATGCTGCAAAAGATACGATTTTTTGACAATAAAGACCCAAAATTATCGTAATCGGAATTATTGTCCAGGATAACAAGAATTCAAATCTATTCATATGACCTTCTATGTGAACCCGTTTTGAGCATGCGCACTGCTTAGAAACAATAAACAATATGTGGTTCTTGGGCAAAAGAGAAAGTGTCAACGTGTGGAAGAAATCGGACTTTGACGGATTCAGAGAGAAAGATGAATAGAAGTGAAGTATCTTCCAAATAGAACAAATGCAGGATATATGTAGGGGATCAGTTGGACCGTTGGAACGAATCCAGGGAAGTGTTACGCGTCCAAACTCGCGCTGAAGTGGCAAAGATTTTGCTTGATAGATAAGCCGAGCATGTATTTTCCTTCTTTGCTCCATCGTTTTTCATATTTTATGAATTTATGATGATGCCTATGATCATTTTCGGTAGATATTATTCAATATATGTAATCTTGTACCTGGCAACAGCAAATTATTTTCAATGAGTAGCATAAAACGGCCGTATTTGCGAGGTAAACAAACACGAATTTTAACATCCAGACTGGCATAAAAATAGATAAAAATAGATTTGGCCTCGCTCAAGTCAGTCCATAATTAATTAGCTTCTAGTAACGAAGGTCAGCTTTTTTAAATCGAAAAAACAACGTTTCGTAGCGTATTCGCCAATAATTCGGTGTTTAATCTTCATTTTATGAAGGTCAGTACGGAAAACGACAATAATTTTGGACATGAAAATATTACGAGTTTGGTAGACATTATGCCTTTAATTATATATTATAAAACTATCCCAAACATGTGGAATGAATTTTTCAAACAAGTACAAACATGTCAGAATCTTCTGACTTGTAAACCAATTTGCAAAGGCACAATATAATGGTATGTAATGTTAAGAGAGAAATATAAAAATACGTCAGCAAATATCAGCATATTTCGTCTGCATTTACAAGTAATGATAGCCCTTACTTACAATCAACAGGTCCGTCCATGGAAAGTAGAGAAAAGTTTCATTGAATAGACTTTCTCGATGAGGAGACTACTTTCTGTCGTATTTCTGTGTATGATATTATATTTACATCATTACAGATTAGCGATAGAAGAACGATATTAAAATGTCTTGCTCGTGTTCATGGTATATTACATTAAACTCAGTTATTTCTAGTTTGTCTGGTACTTCATTTTTTAATTTCCCAAAATGGTTTACTCAACTGTCTTCGTAGAACATATTGCATTAGTGATAACAAGTTGTTTGTTTGATTGTAGTTCTGGCTCTTGTCAGTAGACAATCATTTGTGTGGTAGAACATTGGCTGCAGTCTGATATAAAGCGAAATTTGAAAGGTTGATTGTGGAAATTAGATAACCATTACGTAATAGAAATATATCTATGGGGCATGTGGTCTATAGGCGTTGAGTAGATAAAGCATGTTTATTGATGGTATCTGTCTCAGAAATACCTGTAGATGTATTTTGAAATAAACGTTTGTGTTACAATCTACCTGTTGATATTATTGCCATAATATTTACCTCATAGAAGAAGAAAAACAATGTTGTTAGCTGCTTTATCAGCTGGGACAAAAACGAAATGTTTGCTTATGTTGTTTTTAAATTTAGGGGTTCCTAAGTATTCCTGATATATTTGTAAAGTCCACTTTTTTTTTAAAAAGTGAAACCGTTTATGACATACTTATTAAATGACCAAAGACCCATCATTCATAGGGCTAAATACGGAAACATCATCACATTCTTTGCATAATGTGTGATGGTGTAAAATATGTATGGTAATTTGTTTTCTTTTGAATTATGAGGAATTTTGTTGTTTTTAGCTTTAGATATTATGACATATAGAGTCAGGTACTGGTTTTCGATTTTCCAACGCACTTACTAAAATATATTTGTTTTTGTAATGCTTTATGTCAGTATTAGTTTATTGACAAGAAAGTCTGATTGTGTTCAGTGAATGTCTATAAATTGCATTTTTGTTTACTGCCAGTTCATTAGTTTATATGTTCTTGTTGTTTCCATGTCTATATATACATCCATCTAATGTTATCTAAACCTTTGACTTATCTACAACTTTTACTATTATCAGGATAAAAATGAATTGACGTAGAATTGTACAATTTAATTATGCTTGATAGAATGTGTGTGTTCTGTAACAATAGACTCCCAACTATCGTGAGAGTTCGTATGAATCAATATATTATTTTAACTTTTATTCTTCATTTTATGTTAATTGGCTGCGGTGTTTGTCCTGTGTCTGAATTTTAACGCAATGTTTTCCACTTTAGCAAACCTGATAAAGCAAAGAATACCTTTTGTTCAACCCAAGATAAGACAACTATATATATAAAGGAATGTATTAGACACAACTGTTTCATTCGACCCTAGATTTCGTTAATTTATTAAACACTATTTTTTTACTTGTTAGCTTTGTTTTCATTCTATGAATTGTAGCTTACATTTTGCTAGTTAAATTTGAAAAAAATCAGCCAAAACTATCCAAGTTCGGAGGGATTTTCAACTTAAGTGATGACCCGGATGCACACTAAAATAGCTGTACAAACAAAAAAGGAAACAAAGACGAAACAAGAAAAGAATCAAATTTCAAGGAAACTCAATGTGCGAGAGAAGATGCACTGTTAGGGTAGGAAAGAGAAGATGTGGTGTTAGAGTAGGCGAGAGAAGATGCATTGTTAGGGTAGGCGAGAGAAGATGTGGTGTTAGGGTAGGCGAGAGAAGATGCACTGTTAGGGTAGGCGAGAGAAGATGTGGTGTTAGGGTAGGCGAGAGAAGATATGGTGTTAGGGTAGGCGAGAGAAGATGTGGTGTTAGGGTAGGCGAGAGAGGATGTGGTGTTAGGGTAGGCGAGAGAAGATGTGGTGTTAGGGTAGGCGAGAGAAAATGCTCCGTCAGGGTAGGCGAGAGAATATGTGGTGTTAGGATAGGCGAGAGAAGATGCGCTGTTAGGGTAGGCGAGAGAAGATGCGCTGTTATGGTAAGTGCGAGAAAATGCGCTGTTAAGGTAGACGAGAGAAGATCCGCTGATAGGATAGGCGAGAGAATATGCGCTGTTAGGGTCGGCGAGAGAAGACGCGCTATTATGGTAGGCGAAAGAAGATGCGCTGTTAGGGTAGCCGGGAGAAGATGCTCTGTTAGGGTATGCGAGAGAAGATGCGCTGTTAGGGTAGGAGAGAGAAGATGCCTCTGGTTAGGGTAGGCGAGAGAAGATGCTCTGTCAGGAAAGCGAGAGAAGATGCGCTGTTAAGGTAGGCGAGAGAAAATGCGCTGTTGGCGTAGGCGATATAAGATGCGCTGTCAGGGTAGGCGAGAGAAGATGTTCTGTCAGGCTAGGCGAGAGAAGATGCTCTATTAGAGCAGGCGAGAGAAGATGCTATGTTAGGGTAGGGGAGAGAGGTAGGCGAGAGAAGATGCGCTGTTAGGGGAGGCGACAGAAGATGCGCTGTTAGGGTAGGCGAGAGAAGATGCGCTATTATGGTAGGCGAGAGAAGATGCGCTGTGAGGGTAGGCGAGAGAAGATGCACAGTTATTGTAGGCGAGAGAAGATGCACTGTTATGGTAGGGGTGAGAAAATGCTCTGTCAGGGTAGGCGAGAGAAGATGCGCTATTAGGGCAAGCGCGAGAAGATGCGCTGTTAGGGTAGACGAGAGAAGATGTGCTGATAGGATAGGCGAGAGAAGATGCGCTGTTAGGGTAGACGAGAGAAGATGCTCTGTTAGGGTAGGCGAGAGAAGATGCTCTGTCAGGGTATGCGAGAGAAGATGCGCTGTTAGGGTAGGAGAGAGAAGATGCTCTGTTAGGGTAGGCGAGAGAAGATACACTGTTAGGGTAGGCGAGAAAAGATGTGCTGTTAGGGTAGGCGATATAAGATGTGCTCTCATGGTAGGCGAGAGAAGATGTTCTGTCAGGCTAGGCGAGAGAAGATGTTCTGTCAGTGTAGGCGAAAGAAGATGCTCTGTTAAGGCAGGCGAGAGAAGATGCTCTGTTAGGGTAGGCGAGAGAGGTAGGCGAGAGAAGATGCGCTGTTAGGGGAGGCGAGAGTAGATGCGCTGTTAGAGGAGGCGAGAGAAGATGCGCTGTTAGGGTAGGCGAGAGAAGATGCGCTATTATGGTAGGCAAGAGAAGATGCGCTATTATGGTAGGCGAGAGAAGATGCGCTATTATGGTAGGCGAGAGAAAATGCGCTATTATGGTAGGCGAGAGAAGATGCGCTGTGAGGGTATGCGAGAGAAGATGCTCTGTCAGGGTAGCAAAGAGTAGATGCGTTACTTGTATTATTAATAAGTTCTCTCATTAACAATTGGCACGTTCTTGTCTTTTAATGTAATTTGCTTTCTAAGGTGTTGCCACAATATCTCACGTGATGTTTTGGTAAAACACAATATGCCATTTAGTGCAAGTAACCTGTTTTTTTATCTATTTTATGCACATAGAGCTTGTGTGCATCATCTGCAATTGTTATGATGAGACAACAAAGAGGATCCAATCACACACCTCCATTGAAATTGACAATGAATACTTCCGTATACAAATCACCACCGATTGATCTTTACACCTGCATTGAACATGTACAATGAATACTTCCGTATACAAATCACCACCGATTGATCCTTCATTACAACACAGCATATGTTTATATATTAAACCCAGACATTGCTTGATGGTTTTTGTCTATTATGTACTCCTAGATAACAACTGTAAGTACATACAATCAAACAAGTTTGATCCCAAACATTACATTAACTGACTTAAAAAGGCTGGAGTAGCCTCCCCGGGGAATCCACGTATATACTAAGATATATATAGCCCTCAATATAACTGTCATAGAGACTCACAAGACAGCCTCATTTATGACAATTGATTACCCAATAACATGTGCAGCTATTTTTTGTGATTACTATCTGAATGTTCATTCGACAGCATCAATTTTCTTAACCACTTAATGGTAAACAATACTAAGCTTTTGCATATAAATTGTTTCTTGTCGTTGGGACTAAATATTAATCACAACTTACAGTTGTATTCAAGCTTGAAATGGATTAATGAAAGTAAAGAAATAACGTGATATAAAATCTTCCAGTTAGGGGTGCGCCCGACCATTTATATACATTTTGACTTTAAAGGGTATTAATTTAATCAGGTTGAGAATTACGTGAGACATGATTTTATATCGTGACGTATTTATACGTAGCAAAACTGTTGCATAACTTTAGTTATGCCCCCCCCCCCCTCCTTTCAACTACCAACTAGAGAAGAAAAAGGTCAGGCTAATTAAGTCTCCCAAACAATGTTTGGAGACTTATTGTTTTTGCTCCGTTTCTTATTATTATTATTATTATTATTATTATTCTCTTTCTCTTTCTTTCTTTCTTTCTTTCTTTCTTTCTTTCTTTCTTTCTTTCTTTCTTTCTTTCTTTTTTCTTTCTTTCTTTCTTTCTTTCTTTCTTTCTTTCTTTCTTTCTTTCTTTCTTTTTTCTTTCTTTCTTTCTTTCTTTCTTTCTTTCTTTCTTTCTTTTTTTCCGTGGACCACGAACTTGTCCACGGCAGATCTCAGGAACTACTGGACAGAATTTCATGAAACTTCGTGGAGTTATAGATATAAGTTTCTAGTTGGTCCTAACGTTTTCAGCTTTGTGGTAAAGGGGGTCAAAGTCATATTTTGAGGGGTTCATAAGAGGTGGGGGTTACTATAGAATCATATGGGAAAGTTGAAATTTCGTACATTAATGTTGATAACTTCTAAATAGATAATGATAGAGACATAAAATTTGACATAGTGATAGGTCACCATTAGAGGAGCAATTCTGCGTTTTCAAAATTTTCGAGATGTCTGCCATTTTCAAAATGGCTGCCAAAACACGGCATAAAAAATGGGCGGTAAAAATTCAGCATTGTCCGATATCATCAAAATTTGATATGTGCGTAGATAATGATGTCCCGATTGATTCCTGACATTGAAAAATTTCTACCGGTCGCCATTTTCAAAATGGCCGCCACAATACCGCACAAATTCAACATTGTCTGATTTCAACGCCATTTCATATGTGGGTAGATTATGATGTCCCGAATTGATTCCTGACATTGAAAAATTTCTACCGGTCGACATTTTCAAAATGGCCACCACAATACCGCACAAATTCAACATTGTCCGATTTCAACGACATTTCATATGCCTGTCAATATATCACAATTCTATATAGTTGAGCTTAAATATTTTTTGTTCAAACGGTACAAGTTGTCGTATAAGTTCCACCAATGGTCTTAGAAGACGGGAGCTAAAATGAAATTGTTTGAGCTACTTTTGAAATTTGCGGAAATTGATTACAAATATTACAAAACTATGGTTATTGTCCCTCAAGCATAGAGAGTCTCGGGTAGGTTTGTATGTAAGTTGGACAAGCATATATAGTCTCCTTTTCATGTCGGTCTATATGTAAGTTTGGAATGAATAGATAGTTTGAGGTATGTATGTTCGTATGTTTGTATGTTGGACCAGGCATAGAAAGTTTCGGGTACGTTTGTATGTAGGCTAAAACAAACATAGATTGTCTCAGGTATGTGTGTGTGTAGGATGAGACCAACATCGATAATCTCAAGTAGATTTGTATATTGGGAAAAGCATAAATAGTCACAGGTAGGTTTGCATGTAGGTTGGGATAAGCATAGATAACTACAAATAAGTTTGTTTGTGTCTGATATATAGTCTAAGTCAGGGCCCGGGTAGCTCAATGAGTTAGGTAGTTGGATTACCTAGCAACTCATACAAGCCTATCACCAGTACGGCGTGGGTTCGCGCCCGGCTTTGTAAATTACAAAAAAAGGTGCACTCGACTGGCAGTCGCAAGTGATAAAGTTTACCAGTTGCTTTCCCATGGTCGGTGGTTCTCTCCGGGTACTCCGGCTTCTTCCACCACTAAAACTGGTCGCCATGATATAGCTGAAATATTGCTGAAAGTGGCGTTAAACACCAAAAATCAAATCAAATCAATCTATTGTCCAAGATAAGTTATATATTTTGACATTTTATATATTTAAAATATTTCCCTACATAATTTGGTACTACATGATGGGATCTAACCATTGTCATTACGAATTCTTTGTTGATATATGTTGGGTCGTTTTATATTTTTCCAACTTGTCCATTGTATTCGGATGTGTTTTTTTAATCATTCATTCACATTTATCTTGCTAAAGTATGACTGAATCGTCAGTCTTTTGTGGACAACAAAGAGAGGACATTTATAACATGAGAGATATTGTATAATTCGTGTACGGTTTTCACAAATATTACCATTTGATCTAAATGTTCACTGTGTTTTATTGATGGCGTACAATTGATCAGCATATGAAACTTGTTTCATCTTTGATTAATGATTTAAAAGATAAGAAATCGAAATTCCAATCAGTTTCTTAATGGGCGTTTCGTATGAAAAATGTTCCTCAAAACAGGCCAATAGTGATAAATACAATCGCGTGTAAAAAATATCGACATCAGACTCTATATTATGACATTACATGATTTAATGTTGTACATATCTCTTCAAGGTCATTAAAATGGGATGTTGACCTTTTTCTGTTTTGAATCTGCATATTCTGTTTTTCAAACTATTTATAGACCTAATTGTATTAGAAAAATGCATATTTTTTTTTAATGTTGTAATATCAAAAACTTAGGTTGAATATCAAACATCAATAAAAACAAAGTAAGTCAGTAAATAGAACGTAGAGAGCACGTTTTCTTATTAAATCACCAAATCAAAGATTATTGACAAAATTGTTAGTTTTCTGCTAGATAAGTATCCAAAAATGAAGTTTAGATGTATTGATTTTCCCCCTGTTTCTTATTATTAATTCTATGAAGAAAGTTTGGAGACTGACTGGATATAACTTTGTAACTGGATATTATTATAACTGAAGAAAAATACTAATAAATCACAAGCCAACACTAGTAAACAATAGAATCAAAAAAAGGAAACAACAATGCAATGGATCCTTCAATACGAATCGCCATTAAAAAAAACGGGACATGGACCATTCTTTTTTTAATTTTTACATCTGCCAAACATTTAGAAAATGGTAACCCATATACATTAGTGTGAGTAACTTATATTAGAGCAGTATGCTTAAATGTGCAATTAAATGCTTTGTACTGAATATAGGGTTGAAAAATTTAAATAAATTAGTAAAAAAAAACAACATGGGGTTTATTTCGACTTGATCCCTCGTTAATCATCTTGTACGTCCGCACCCGTCTGTTAATTGCTTACATAATTTAATACCCATCATGACTATGTAAACAAAAGTACTATATTTCATTTAGAAACTCGGTCGTAACGTTCCATCAGAGTTTATATCACGTCACAGGCTTATATTGTATCTGAGAAATAGAAATAGATGTGCTTTGATGAACACCAGAACCTCAATTAATGATTAATGATGAAATTTATTGAACATATTGTTTTGATGATTTGCGCTTTGACATCATACAGACTTAGGAGTTTGGACATTGATGCCTGTGGTTTGGGGCAGCTAAACACACTTTAACCTAACGCTGTCTATCTTCTTGGTGTCAGTTAAAGCATTTATATTGGATTATATCCTCAAAGTATCTAAAATAATTAATCATTTAAAAGGGAAAATTGAATTACTTGTATTGATTTCTATATTTTATTGAAGTTTGTTTATTTCTTCGTGGTGTTCGTCGTTTACTTCGTCATTACAGTAACGATGTTAATGTAATAATCAGCTCTTATAAATGACAGTACCAAAGTGGAAAATGTATCAACTACAACATACTAAAATACAATTAAAGATCAACTACAACATACTAAAATACAATTAAAGATCAACTACAACGTACTACAATACAATTAAAGATCAACTACAACATACTAAAATACAATTAAAGATCAACTACAACGTACTACAATACAATTAAAGATCAACTACAACGTACTACAATACATTTAAAGATCAACTACAACGTACTACAATACAATTAAAGATCAATTACAACGTACTACAATACAATTAAAGATCAACTACAACGTACTACAATACAATTAAAGATCAACTACAACGTACTACAATACAATTAAAGATCAACTACAACGTACTACAATACAATTAAAGATCAACTACAACGTACTACAATACAATTAAAGATCAACTACAACGTACTACAATACAATTAAAGATCAACTACAACGTACTACAATACAATTAAAGATCAACTACAACGTACTACAATACAATTAAAGATCAACTACAATGTACTACAATACAATTAAAGATCAACTACAACGTACTACAATACAATTAAAGATCAATTACAACGTACTACAATACAATTAAAAATCAACTACAACGTACTACAATACAATTAAAGATCAACTACAGAGTACTACAATACAATAAAAGATCAACTACAGAGTACTACAATACAATTAAAGATCAATTACAACGTACTACAATGCAATTAAAAATCAACTACAACGTACTACAATGCAATTAAAGATCAACTACAACGTACTACAATACAATTAAAGATCAACTACAGAGTACTACAATACAATTAAAGATCAATTACAGAGTACCACAATACAATTAAAGATCAACTACAGAGTACTACAATACAATTAAAGATCAACTACAACGTACTACAATACAATTAAAGATCAACTACAACGTACTACAATACAATTAAAAATCAACTACAACGTACTACAATACAATTAAAGATCAACTACAACGTACTACAATACAATTAAAGATCAACTACAGAGTACTACAATACAATTAAAGATCAATTACAGAGTACCACAATACAATTACAGATCAACTACAATGTACTACAATACAATTAAAGATCAACTACAACGTACTACAATACAATTAAAGATCAACTGCAACGTACTAAGATACAATTAAAGATCAACTACAACGTACTACAATACAATTAAAGATCAACTACAGAGTACTACAATACAATTAAAGATCAACGTACTACAATACAATTAAAGATCAACTACAACGTACTACAATACAATTAAAGATCAACTACAACGTACTACAATACAATTAAAGATCAACTACAACGTACTACAATACAAGTAAAGATCAACTACAAAGTACTACAATACAATTAAAGATCAACTACAACGTACTACAATACAATTAAAGATCAAATACAACGTACTACAATAAATTAAAGATCAACTACAATGTACTACAATACAATTAAAGATCAACTACAGAGTACTACAATACAATTAAAGATCAACTACAACGTACTACAATACAATTAAAGATCAACTACAACGTACTACAATACAATTAAAGATCAACTACAACGTACTACAATACAATTAAAGATCAACTACAACGTATTACAATACAATTAAAGATCAATTACAACGTACTACAATACAATTAAAGATCAACTACAGAGTACTACAATACAATTAAAGATCAACTACAGAGTACTACAATACAATTAAAGATCAACTACAGAGTATTACAATACAATAAAAGATCAACTACAACGTACTACAATACAATTAAAGATCAACTACAACGTACTACAATACAATTAAAGATCAACGACAGAGTACTACAATACAATTAACGATCAACTGTAACGTACTATAATACAATTAAAGATCAACTATGACGTACTAAAATACAATTAAAGATCAATTACAACGTACTACAATACAATTAAAGATCAACTACAACGTACTACAATACAATTAAAGATCAACTACAACGTACTACAATAAATTAAAGATCAACTACAACGTACTACAATACAATTAAAGATCAACTACAACGTACTACAATACAATTAAAGATCAAATACAACGTACTACAATAAATTAAAGATCAACTACAATGTACTACAATACAATTAAAGATCAACTACAGAGTACTACAATACAATTAAAGATCAACTACAACGTACTACAATACAATTAAAGATCAACTACAACGTACTACAATACAAATAAAGATCAACTACAACGTACTACAATACAATTAAAGATCAACTACAACGTATTACAATACAATTAAAGATAAACTACAACGTACTACAATACAATTAAAGATCAACTACAGAGTACTACAATACAATTAAAGATCAACTACAGAGTACTACAATATAATTAAAGATCAACTACAGAGTACTACAATACAATAAAAGATCAACTACAACGTACTACAATACAATTAAAGATCAACTACAACGTACTACAATACAATTAAAGATCAACGACAGAGTACTACAATACAATTAAAGATCAACTACAACGTACTACAATACAATTAAAGATCAACTACAACGTACTACAATACAATTAACGATCAACTACAGAGTACTACAATACAATTAACGATCAACTGTAACGTACTACAATACAATTAAAGATCAACTATAACGTACTAAAATACAATTAAAGATCAATTACAACGTACTACAATACAATTAAAGATCAACTACAGAGTACTACAATACAATAAAAGATCAACTACAACGTACTACAATACAATTAAAGATCAACTACAACGTACTACAATACAATTAAAGATCAACTACAACGTACTACAATACAATTAACGATCAACTACAGAGTACTACAATACAATTAACGATCAACTGTAACGTACTACAATACAATTAAAGATCAACTATAACGTACTAAAATATAATTAAAGATCAATTACAACGTACTACAATACAATTAAAGATCAACTACAACGTACTACAATACAATTAAAGATCAACTACAACGTACTACAATACAATTAAAGATCAACTACAACGTACTACAATACAATTAACGATCAACTACAGAGTACTACAATACAATTAACGATCAACTGTAACGTACTACAATACAATTAAAGATCAACTATAACGTACTAAAATACAATTAAAGATCAATTACAACGTACTACAATACAATTAAAGATCAACTACAACGTACTACAATACAATAAAAGATCAACTTCAACGTACTACAATACAATTAAAGATCAACTACAACGTACTACATTACAATTAAAGATTAACTACAACGTACTACAATACAATTAACGATCAACTACAGAGTACTACAATACAATTAACGATCAACTGTAACGTACTACAGTACAATTAAAGATCAACTATAACGTACTAAAATACAATTAAAGATCAATTACAACGTACTACAATACAATTAAAGATCAACTACAGAGTACTACAATACAATAAAAGATCAACTACAACGTACTACAATACAATTAAAGATCAACTACAACGTACTACAATGCAATTAAAGATCAACTACAACGTACTACAATACAATTAAAGATCAACTACAACGTACTACAATACAATTAACGATCAACTACAGAGTACTACAATACAATTAACGATCAACTGTAACGTACTACAATACAATTAAAGATCAACTATAACGTACTAAAATACAATTAAAGATCAATTACAACGTACTACAATACAATTAAAGATCAACTACAACGTACTACAATACAATTAAAGATCAATTACAACGTACTACAATACAATTAAAGATCAATTACAACGTACTACAATACAATTAAAGATCAACGACAGAGTACTACAATACAATTAAAGATCAACTACAACGTACTACAATACAATTAAAGATCAACTACAACGTACTACAATACAATTAAAGATCAACTACAACGTACTACAATACAATTAACGATCAACTACAGAGTACTACAATACAATTAACGATCAACTGTAACGTACTACAATGCAATTAAAGATCAACTATAACGTACTAAAATACAATTAAAGATCAATTACAACGTACTACAATACAATTAAAGATCAACTACAGAATACTACAATACAATTAAAGATCAATTACAACGTACTACAATACAATTAAAGATCAATTACAACGTACTACAATACAATTAAAGATCAACTACAACGTACTACAATACAATTAACGATCAACTACAGAGTACTACAATACAATTAACGATCAACTGTAACGTACTACAATACAATTAAAGATCAACTATAACGTACTAAAATACAATTAAAGATCAATTACAACGTACTACAATACAATTAAAGATCAACTACAACGTACTACAATACAATAAAAGATCAACTACAACGTACTACAATACAATTAAAGATCAACTACAACGTACTACATTACAATTAAAGATCAACTACAACGTACTACAATACAATTAACGATCAACTACAGAGTACTACAATACAATTAACGATCAACTGTAACGTACTACAGTACAATTAAAGATCAACTATAACGTACTAAAATACAATTAAAGATCAATTACAACGTACTACAATACAATTAAAGATCAACTACAGAGTACTACAATACAATAAAAGATCAACTACAACGTACTACAATACAATTAAAGATCAACTACAACGTACTACAATACAATTAAAGATCAACTACAACGTACTACAATACAATTAACGATCAACTACAGAGTACTACAATACAATTAACGATCAACTGTAACGTACTACAATACAATTAAAGATCAACTATAACGTACTAAAATACAATTAAAGATCAATTACAACGTACTACAATACAATTAAAGATCAACTACAACGTACTACAATACAATTAAAGATCAATTACAACGTACTACAATACAATTAAAGATCAATTACAACGTACTACAATACAATTAAAGATCAACGACAGAGTACTACAATACAATTAAAGATCAACTACAACGTACTACAATACAATTAAAGATCAACTACAACGTACTACAATACAATTAAAGATCAACTACAACGTACTACAATACAATTAACGATCAACTACAGAGTACTACAATACAATTAACGATCAACTGTAACGTACTACAATGCAATTAAAGATCAACTATAACGTACTAAAATACAATTAAAGATCAATTACAACGTACTACAATACAATTAAAGATCAAATACAACGTACTACAATAAATTAAAGATCAACTACAATGTACTACAATACAATTAAAGATCAACTACAGAGTACTACAATACAATTAAAGATCAACTACAACGTACTACAATACAATTAAAGATCAACTACAACGTACTACAATACAAATAAAGATCAACTACAACGTACTACAATACAATTAAAGATCAACTACAACGTATTACAATACAATTAAAGATAAACTACAACGTACTACAATACAATTAAAGATCAACTACAGAGTACTACAATACAATTAAAGATCAACTACAGAGTACTACAATATAATTAAAGATCAACTACAGAGTACTACAATACAATAAAAGATCAACTACAACGTACTACAATACAATTAAAGATCAACTACAACGTACTACAATACAATTAAAGATCAACGACAGAGTACTACAATACAATTAAAGATCAACTACAACGTACTACAATACAATTAAAGATCAACTACAACGTACTACAATACAATTAACGATCAACTACAGAGTACTACAATACAATTAACGATCAACTGTAACGTACTACAATACAATTAAAGATCAACTATAACGTACTAAAATACAATTAAAGATCAATTACAACGTACTACAATACAATTAAAGATCAACTACAGAGTACTACAATACAATAAAAGATCAACTACAACGTACTACAATACAATTAAAGATCAACTACAACGTACTACAATACAATTAAAGATCAACTACAACGTACTACAATACAATTAACGATCAACTACAGAGTACTACAATACAATTAACGATCAACTGTAACGTACTACAATACAATTAAAGATCAACTATAACGTACTAAAATATAATTAAAGATCAATTACAACGTACTACAATACAATTAAAGATCAACTACAACGTACTACAATACAATTAAAGATCAACTACAACGTACTACAATACAATTAAAGATCAACTACAACGTACTACAATACAATTAACGATCAACTACAGAGTACTACAATACAATTAACGATCAACTGTAACGTACTACAATACAATTAAAGATCAACTATAACGTACTAAAATACAATTAAAGATCAATTACAACGTACTACAATACAATTAAAGATCAACTACAACGTACTACAATACAATAAAAGATCAACTTCAACGTACTACAATACAATTAAAGATCAACTACAACGTACTACATTACAATTAAAGATTAACTACAACGTACTACAATACAATTAACGATCAACTACAGAGTACTACAATACAATTAACGATCAACTGTAACGTACTACAGTACAATTAAAGATCAACTATAACGTACTAAAATACAATTAAAGATCAATTACAACGTACTACAATACAATTAAAGATCAACTACAGAGTACTACAATACAATAAAAGATCAACTACAACGTACTACAATACAATTAAAGATCAACTACAACGTACTACAATGCAATTAAAGATCAACTACAACGTACTACAATACAATTAAAGATCAACTACAACGTACTACAATACAATTAACGATCAACTACAGAGTACTACAATACAATTAACGATCAACTGTAACGTACTACAATACAATTAAAGATCAACTATAACGTACTAAAATACAATTAAAGATCAATTACAACGTACTACAATACAATTAAAGATCAACTACAACGTACTACAATACAATTAAAGATCAATTACAACGTACTACAATACAATTAAAGATCAATTACAACGTACTACAATACAATTAAAGATCAACGACAGAGTACTACAATACAATTAAAGATCAACTACAACGTACTACAATACAATTAAAGATCAACTACAACGTACTACAATACAATTAAAGATCAACTACAACGTACTACAATACAATTAACGATCAACTACAGAGTACTACAATACAATTAACGATCAACTGTAACGTACTACAATGCAATTAAAGATCAACTATAACGTACTAAAATACAATTAAAGATCAATTACAACGTACTACAATACAATTAAAGATCAACTACAGAATACTACAATACAATTAAAGATCAATTACAACGTACTACAATACAATTAAAGATCAATTACAACGTACTACAATACAATTAAAGATCAACTACAACGTACTACAATACAATTAACGATCAACTACAGAGTACTACAATACAATTAACGATCAACTGTAACGTACTACAATACAATTAAAGATCAACTATAACGTACTAAAATACAATTAAAGATCAATTACAACGTACTACAATACAATTAAAGATCAACTACAACGTACTACAATACAATAAAAGATCAACTACAACGTACTACAATACAATTAAAGATCAACTACAACGTACTACATTACAATTAAAGATCAACTACAACGTACTACAATACAATTAACGATCAACTACAGAGTACTACAATACAATTAACGATCAACTGTAACGTACTACAGTACAATTAAAGATCAACTATAACGTACTAAAATACAATTAAAGATCAATTACAACGTACTACAATACAATTAAAGATCAACTACAGAGTACTACAATACAATAAAAGATCAACTACAACGTACTACAATACAATTAAAGATCAACTACAACGTACTACAATACAATTAAAGATCAACTACAACGTACTACAATACAATTAACGATCAACTACAGAGTACTACAATACAATTAACGATCAACTGTAACGTACTACAATACAATTAAAGATCAACTATAACGTACTAAAATACAATTAAAGATCAATTACAACGTACTACAATACAATTAAAGATCAACTACAACGTACTACAATACAATTAAAGATCAATTACAACGTACTACAATACAATTAAAGATCAATTACAACGTACTACAATACAATTAAAGATCAACGACAGAGTACTACAATACAATTAAAGATCAACTACAACGTACTACAATACAATTAAAGATCAACTACAACGTACTACAATACAATTAAAGATCAACTACAACGTACTACAATACAATTAACGATCAACTACAGAGTACTACAATACAATTAACGATCAACTGTAACGTACTACAATGCAATTAAAGATCAACTATAACGTACTAAAATACAATTAAAGATCAATTACAACGTACTACAATACAATTAAAGATCAACTACAGAATACTACAATACAATTAAAGATCAATTACAACGTACTACAATACAATTAAAGATCAATTACAACGTACTACAATACAATTAAAGATCAATTACAACGTACTACAATACAATAAAAGATCAACGACAGAGTACTACAATACAATTAAAGATCAACTACAACGTACTACAATACAATTAAAGATCAACTACAACGTACTACAATACAATTAACGATCAACTACAGAGTACTACAATACAATTAACGATCAACTGTAAGGTACTACAATACAATTAAAGATCAACTATAACGTACTAAAATACAATTAAAGATCAATTACAACGTACTACAATACAATTAAAGATCAACTACAGAGTACTACAATACAATTAAAGATCAACTACAACGTACTACAATACAATTAAAGATCAACTACAACGTACTACAATACAATTAAAGATCAATTACAACGTACTACAATACAATTAAAGATCAACTACAACGTACTACAATACAATTAAAGATCAATTACAACGTACTACAATACAATTAAAGATCAATTACAACGTACTACAATACAATTAAAGATCAATTACAACGTACTACAATACAATTAAAGATCAATTACAACGTACTACAATACAATTAAAGATCAATTACAACGTACTACAATACAATTAAAGATCAACTACAACGTACTACAATACAATTAAAGATCAATTACAACGTACTACAATACAATTAAAGATCAATTACAACGTACTACAATACAATTAAAGATCAATTACAACGTACTACAATACAATTAAAGATCAATTACAACGTACTACAATACAATTAAAGATCAATTACAACGTACTACAATACAATTAAAGATCAATTACAACGTACTACAATACAATTAAAGATCAATTACAACGTACTACAATACAATTAAAGATCAATTACAACGTACTACAATACAATTAAAGATCAATTACAACGTACTACAATACAATTAAAGAAGAATCGTTTATTAAACACCACAATGTCTAATGGTCTAACATACAGCAAACAAGAACATATAGACTACAATAATTTAATAACCCACATTTATAAAATATCATTATATATACTACATTTGTATGTTATGTATATGTTTAAAAGGAAACTTTACTGCACGATAAAGGGGAGCTACAACAAGATGCGAATGTAAAATAATCTGTATAGGTTTAAACAACATCAACATTATATTATTATTTGTTTATATAAGTATTGCAAAAGATCCAATTATGGTGAATGAAGGGTTGGGACTCCATTAACCTGCTTAGCCCCCCCCCCCCCCCCCCCAAACATGTTCTGTATGTCTCAAGACAATACCTGCATCTCCAACCCCTTATGACATGGCATTTTGTATGTTCAATAAGTTGAGGTGAGGGGTGATTGTTCGCTTTGTTGATATAGGTGGTAATTGTTTAAACTTTCTCGTCATAATTATACTGGATGATAAAGGATACTACAACACAATACATGTTTATATCTACATTGTCCAATCAACATGGGGCTACACATCAACCTATTAATGGCTGCCTCTACAGTTCAACTTCAGAATTAAGGCATATTAATACCATAAAATGATGCTACTGTTATGAAGTAAGAAAGGAATTTTCCATTTTTATCCAGAGGCACGGACGTTCTGTCGGCGTCTTTATACAAATACAATACAACAGATATCTGATTCCAATACTCCATGTACAATATAGTATTTCACTGCCATATTTATCAAGACAAATGTCTATATTCTATGCACAACATTATTTAGTCGTTGTTTGTGACAGCTAAAGAGGATCTCATTAGCTTGTGGAATTTGTAACGCGCTTTTTTGTATCTGCATGGCAAAAACAAAATAACAACCACTTAAGTGAAAGTAGTACTATGGTAGCTTTGTGATCTGTTATAACAAAAAGTCTGTCAGTTTTGAGGCGCATCATGTTTCTTTTAGTCTGGTACCTTGATGACTTTATGCATGTCACAATATTGTGTTATTTACTTAGTAACCAGACATCTATACAAATAGCGTTAGGGGTATGGTGTTTAGCGCCACTTTCAACAATCTTTCAGTTATATGTGGCGGTCAGTTTTATTGGTGGAGGAAATAGGAGTACCCGGAGAAATCCATCGATCTGTCGAAAGTCACTGATAAACTTGATCACATAGCGTTGTATCGAGTACACCTCGTCATGAAATATGAAAACAGGGTTTAACATTATAGTTCCTACACTATGGTCAATCTCCCTCAGACATAAATGACCTTAGTCGTATTTTGCTATCCTGTTTATACCCTTTGGTTAATTTGCTCCCAAAGATTTTAGATTATCAGGCTCCAATCAGATAACTATCAGTTTATCCAATGAAGGTTATTCGAGAAACGCACACTGAGTTAGAGATCTACGATTGTTCAGGCTTCCATAAACAGCTGTTATAATAACTCATATACTCTCTGGTCAGTTAGGTAAGATATATGGAATCAATATACATTTACTACAAACAGGTACCATTTTAATTAATTTATCCCATTCGGAGTAAAATTATATTAGCGTTTAAGACTCCAATGTAAACATACAGTGGTGAATATGACAGGAGATAAGTGTCTATTGGTTTGTAAATTATGATTATTACAAATTCTTATTTAAAGTAATCTGTATAAAATGTCTACAATATCATCTTGAGTGGTGAAATTAATAATTAATGTCATTGTTTGTTTTCAACCGATTATCAAATTAAACAAATAAAGCAACCTTATTTTAAACAATAACTATTTACGATAAATTTGAATCATTTATACAAAGCAAATACAACCAGGGAAGTTATTCAATTTAACTTCATAATCGGTATTCATCTGTAAACAAAATCTAGCAATTGGGGAAATCTTTAAAAGTAAACTTAATATGATTTTTGATTAGCTTTTTATATGTAATTGCTTTGGTACTTTGGGCATGCGCTTGATACAGCTAGATTGGTAAACGAGTCCTCCGAAAAATGGGATCAAAATGATGGATAACATAAATATTAATTAAATTAAAACGTCCCATGAAGTATCTGGGCAGTTTAAGAACATTATTTCCGAAATTGAATATAAAATACGATTGTTAATCTTCAGTATTTAGATCGAAAGTGTCAATTAATAAACAATAACAACAAATATGGCCGCCTCCATGAAACAAAACAATAGTGATGAAGTACTTTTAAATTCAAGTTCTAAGTCAATAGCAATAAATGAAACGCCCAAGTCAAACAAAAGGTCATTACCCGCCAGCCCTAAAGACTTGCCTGCCACCCAGAAAGAAAGGTAGACAAATGTGTCGCCGTAACTCTGTTGGTGATTTGCGAGAGTGTGATCAAAAAACAACTAAGTCTCCAGTACAAAGAAAAAATGTAACTGACAAAGTCATAGATGCCCTTACTAGTACCGATGTACTAGACAAGATTATGCCAGTATTGAAGCAAAAAATTACTGAAACTATTGTATCTGTGATAGAGTCAAGTATTCAATCATGTGTTGACAGTAACATTAAACCCCTTATTGAAACGGTTAAACGTTGACAAATAACCATCAATTTAACAGCAAGAAGTAATAGATGGACATTCTAAGCAATTAACCGAACAATCAGATAAAATCACTAAACTTGAGCAGAAAGTATTAGAACAGGGTTGGTCAATGAAGGAGAAAGATGCTGAAATCAATGCTCTATTTAATAAGATTTCAGAACTAGAAATAAGAGTGGAAAACCAAGAACAATATTCAAGGAGAACAAGCCTTAGATTCCACAATATTAAAGTCCCAGTAGATCAAAGGGGGAAAATTATTCATCCTGTAGACACTGATGACTTGGTATTACAAGTATGCAATACTAAGCTTGGTCTAGACATCAGCAAAACTGACATAGGCAGATCCCATGTGATAGGCAAAGTAAACAAGGGAAAATCACAAGTCATTGTGAGATTTCTGTCTTGTAGGACCAGAAACAGTGTGTACACCAACAAGAAATCCCTCAAAGGTGACCAAGATGGTGTCTTCATTACTGATTTGATTTGATTTGAATTTTTGTGTTTTAACACCACTTTCAACAATATTTCAGCTAGATCATGGTGACCAGTTTTAGTGGTGGAGGAAGCCAGAGTACCCGGAGAGAACCACCGACCATGGGCAAGCAACTGGTAAACTTTATCACTTGCGACTGCGAGTCGAGTGCACCTTTTTGTAATTTACAAAGCTGGGCGCGAACCCAAGCCGTATTGGTGATAGGCTTGTATGAGTTGTTAGATCCAACGGCCTAACTCATTGAGCTACCCGGGCCCCTTCTTCATTACTGAGAACCTTACAAAATACAGGACTGAACTAGTGAAACGGCTTTCCCAACTCAAATTCCATCGTCAAATATACATTTACTTGAACCTCTGATGGCCGAGTTTATGTGAAAAAAACTTGAAAATAGCAGAAAACAATTAGTTACAAACTTTGAGGACATAGCAAACATAGGTTCACAAACAAGTGACACTGAACATTTTCATTAACTATTGAATTAAAACAAAAATAAACTGCTGATACTCAATAATAAATTTTTCATATATGTAGAATTTTTTGCAAGGTTTATATTGTGTTAGTGTAAAGACAATTGTCATTTTTTTTCTTATATATATTAATACATGATGTGTTCAGCACTACTGCTACACTTACATATAACTTATTATATATGGCAATTATTTTAATGTTACATATTTGTATTTTGTTAAAATTGTCAATATGTTGTCACACCTTCATATGCCCCTTTACAATATTATGCTATGTCCAATCAAATCTTCCCAAATTTATAATTGGTTTGAAAAAAACAGGGAGCTTCTCAAAACTGTACTTTTCAAGGTTCCATTAGGGAATCCGAAACATTTATTAAGATTAAAGTGCTTAGATATTTAAATAATATCCATTGTATTATTGATATAGTATTGTGTTGGTCGATTAATATGAATTATTGTTACTCCCCTTTTTTACATTTATCTATAAACTGAATGCCCCTTCTCAGTTACAGTATTTTTGTAGACAATTTCCAGGCCCTATTATTAACTGCTTCAAAATGTAAATAACCTTTTGTAAAGAAAATATTGCAGTACGCATGTCTAATGATTGTACAAAGTGTGAGCGGTTTGTTCGACTTGCTGTAGAAATAAAATGTTGGTGGGTTTTTTTTCAATAACTTTTTAATAAGATTCTTATGTAAAGAAAAATTCTTGAATCACTTACATAAGCTCATAATGGTACCATGCAAATCTAAATCTGATCTCAGATGCAGCAAAGCCAGGAAATTTATACGATTTTTTTTAAATGTTTTTTTGCTTCTAACCTTGTAAAATGAATGGGGCACATAATCCTTAACCTGTATTGTACATTTGATAAAAGATATTTTTGCTTGTTGAATGACTTATTATATGAAATTATTGTTGTGTTTGTTTTTCTTTTTCTTTGTGTAGGATATGTATCTCAATATTTTTTCTAAATATTATAATATATATTTTAGTCTACTCGTGATAACATATAATTAAAGAAAAAAATTAATATACTTTGGAGTACAGACATCTCGGTCCTAATTGCTGAAATGTTTTATTTACAAAAAATAACGTATACTAAAAAAAACATTCTGTCTATTAATCATGGGTCGTAAATAGAGATACCATTTGACATCTGTGAAACAAATTTCTCCACATGCAAGTTTGGTCTCATTCATACCATTGCGTGTACTTTTACATATATTTAATTTGTACTTTGTGTTATAATATGCATACATGTATATGTTCTATTTTTAAGTGGATTCATAGATGCGTGTGTTCAAGCTATATTGAAATGTAGCAATGGTCGTATTGATTTTATCCTTGAAATGCTAAATCCAAATGGGCAATAGTCTAGAGGATTACAGGGCGGCCATTGGACTGTTTAATACTAAGAAAACTGAAAAGGTGTCTGTATGGACTGGTGAATTTTCGGGCAGAATCATATCAACAAATTATGTTAACTAACTTACGGTGTTCATCTCTTTGTCTTATCCCTGTTTCTTCTCCAGAGTACGATTCCGGAAATTAATATACATGTAGTTTTCCTGTTATTTGTATTACAATTTATCCTAATTATAGGTGATGTAGAAACACATCCTGGTCCTGGTACGTATAATTCGAATCCACCGGTGAGCATTACCATTAATAATGTAGACAAATATATTTCCATATGCAATATAAACATTAGAAGTATTAGAAGCAAATCACACTTTCTAAAAATTTCGCAGATGAATATATGATATACTTTGCGTGAATAGAATCCCATTAGATGTGAATATAAATAACGATGATCTATCACTTGATTTCTTTTCAAAAACCTTCATCAGGGGCGCATTTCTTTAAGGTGAATCTGGAACATGTTTCACTTCATTGTTCCAGAAAACAAAATCATGATTTGTTGCTTTAGAAAACGGTATGTTTCAAAATTATGCTTCAGGAAA
This sequence comes from Bathymodiolus septemdierum, assembly GCA_963383655.1. Taxonomy (NCBI): domain Eukaryota; kingdom Metazoa; phylum Mollusca; class Bivalvia; order Mytilida; family Modiolidae; genus Bathymodiolus; species Bathymodiolus septemdierum. The sequence continues at coordinate 71,523,000 of OY726522.1, read as the reverse complement.
TCAGAAACATGTTTCCACCAAATGAATAACACAATGTTTTATGAAACATTAAAAGATGGCCTCCAAAAAGCATGTTGTAGCTGCAGCAGCTTATACATTCTTAGAATTACAGAACATGTACTCTGCAAGATTAGTTTGCCATGCTGATAGCTCATCAACCTTTCAGACTAAACTGTGCGATATGATTCTACATGACACCATTGATATTCAAAAACGTGAAGATGCAAATAAATGTAGCAGTTATGTAGAATTGGCAGTCCCTAACTACGAGTTTCGCCAACATTTTAGACAAAAACAAACTAAATTTCGGACCGGTTCCGGTTCATGTTTCAATATGAAACATGGGTCACCTATGTTTCGCATGTTTCGAAAACCCGTTTCTGTTTTAGATGAAAAAAACAACAAAAGAATTATGTGATTCAGAATCATGTTCCAGATTCACCTAAAAGAAATGCGCCCCAGAAAGGATCGTAATAACTCAGGCGGTGGACTTCTCATTTATTTTAAAGATGATATATCTGTTGAACGTGTAACTGACTTAGAAAACGACACTGACGAAACTATCTGGATAAAAGTGCGAGCTAGAGGTCAAACCTTCCTTATGTGTAACACTTATCGACTTGAATGGACGGACAATGAATACTGGACACGATTAAATCATGCAATAGGGGTGGGTTACCATGTAAACGATAATATTGTGATTTTGGGTGATTTGAATTCCGACTTATTTATAGCTAATAATAATACATTAATAGAAACTATGATGTTGTTTAACTTAGTAAATATTATCAGTAAACCCACAAGAATTACAGCGCGTAGTAATACTTTACTTGATCCTATTATTATTAGTGATACTATGAATTATATATATTCTGATGTTTTAAAAATACCATCAGAAATTAGTGATCACGATGCCTCTGTGGCTTTTTTACGATGTCTAAAGAGTGTTGCTGGTTCATTCAAACGGGAAGTCTGGTTATATGATAAACTTGATAGACAAAAAGTTATTGAAAAATTAGAAATAGTTGACTGGATAACCCTCCTCTGCCAATTTGATGATCAGTTTACCAAAACATTTCTCGAATTGACAAGGGAGTGTATTCCAACCAAGACAGTTACTGTTAGATAGAATGACAAACCGTGGTTCACCAGTGAAATCCGGAAAGAAATACGTATCAGGGACCGACTTCGTAAAGTAATGTTAAAATATCATAGAAACTCGAATATTTGTAAATATAAAAAACAGAGAAACAGAGTAAATAATTTGAAAAAGATTGCAAAAGAAAATTTTCAAAATCACCTTTAAAAGATAACATTATTCTTGAAATTGCATCAAATAATAAAACTTATTGGAAAATTATGAAAATGCTTTTAAAATCAAATAAAGGATCTGGTAATTTCCCCCCTCTTCAAAACATAATTAATAATAAAAATTTAGAAGAGTTCGCTTTTGATGACGAGGAAAAATGTGATTTATTAAACAAGTACTTTAGTTTTATATTCAAATTGGATGAAGCAAATGCGACCCTCCCCGATATCGAATTGAAAACAAATAATAATATAACTGATATTAATGTAAGTATCCAAGAAATTTCTGACATAATTCAAATTCTTCTTCCAAATAAGGCATCGGGGCCGGATGTCATCAGCCATAGAATGTTAAAACTATGTCCAAATAATATAGAATTGCCTTTGCAAATAATATTCAATAAATCACTCCACCAAAGTAAATATCCGACGAACTGGAAACTAGCTCATGTTATTGCAGTATTTAAAAAGGGGGATTCTTCATTGCCGTCTAATTACAGACCTATATCACTTATAGTTGTGTTGGGAAAATAATGGAGAGAGTTATATACAAACATGTTTATAACTATCTCCACCAAAATAAACTTATATATGAATATCAATCCGGTTTTCTTCCTAAGCATTCAACAGTACATCAGTTATTAGAAATTTATAATAGCATTTTAAATTCATTGGAGAAGAAGGAAGTATGTTGTGACTTTTCTATAAAGGCATTTGATAAAGTTTAGCACCGAGGCCTTTTACATAAAATGAAAGCATATGGGATAACTGGAAATTTAATTAATTGGTTTAAAAGTTATTTAAAAGCCAGACGACAAAAGGTTGTTATTAAGAATAATTCTTCAGCATATTGTGAAATATCTGCAGGTGTTCCACAAGGTTCTGTCCTTGATCCACTTTTATTTATTATCTATATAAATGATATTGCTGACAAACTTATATCACTAAGCAGACTATTTGCAAATAACACCTCGTTTGGTTATTCAAATCAGAACACAATGCAGTTACAAATGTTATTGCTCATGATTTGAATGACATGGATATATGGTCCAAGAAATGGATTATGTCATTTAATCCTGACAAAACAGAAATCCTGATTTTCTCTAATCGTAGCGTTCCAGAAAATCTTGATTTCTCTTAGTGCCCATTACCACTTCTCATAAACACTTAGGTGTTACATTTAGCAATGATGCTAAGTGGAATACCCATGTTGATAATATTAAAAGTAGTGTATCTAAACATTTGAACATTCTACGTAAATTGAAATACCGTCTTAGTCGCACTAATTTAGATAAACTATATCTTGTGTACATTAGACCACTTTTTGAATATGCATGTGAACTATGGGATAACTGTGGGATTGGAAATTCACAAAAACGAACAACTTACTGGAAGCTGCCATAATTGTTACAGGCTTACCTATTTTTACAAAAACTGAAATTGTATATAGAGAGACAGGTTGAGAATTATTATCTGTGAGACGGAAGAGAAGGAAACTTCAACTTTTTTATAATATAGTTAATAAAAATACCCCTAATTATCTTTGTACATTGATTCCCCCCCATCATACAAAGTACGTCAGTTTATCCGTTGAGAAATGGGAATGATATTATTTTACCTTTCTGTAGACTGTCTTCGACTAGTGATTCCTTTATCCTCTCCACAATAAAAATGTGGAATAGTTTAAATAACAATATTCGAAACGTTGATACCGTATCAAAATTCAAATCAGAATTAAAGAAAATCGACGAAACTGAAAATCATTCTGTCCCCAAACATTTTTTCTGTGGTTTTCGGAAATTAAATATTATTTTAACTCAGCTAAGAAGTTCAGCTTCGTTTTTGAATTTTGATTTATTTCGAGTTGGAATCGTATCTGACCCATCTTGTCGATGTGGTGCTGCCCTTGAAAATTTAAAACATTTCTTTTTGGATTGTCCTATATACATACAAGCCAGAACTACATTGATAGATAATATCAACAGGGTTACAACCTGCTACACTCTAGACATTGAATTTCTGACATGTGGCAATGATAATTTAACTTATGAACAAAATTGTATTATATTTAAATATGTTTTTGATTATAATAAATGTTCAAAAAGATTCCTTATTGTATAACTGTAATTGAATTGGGTGAACATGCACATCATATCGGAATCCATCTTAATTTTATTTTCCCTTCATTTTGTTTGTGAATATCATCGATTCGTTATTAGTGCTACATATGGATGCCCTTTTGTTTTTCTTTATTGTAACAAATTGTAATTTGGAGAAGACTTCATAAGTTTGTTTAACTTGTGTCTAATCCATTTTTTTTTTTTTTTTAATTGGCAAATAAAATATGATTAAACTATGTAATTGCTGATATTCTAGCCCGAGAGTAAGTGACACAGTGTTATAACAAGGCAACAGTATGGCTAACAAAAAAAAGGTGATTATTTGACCTGGAAGCGTTCGAGTTATCTGCTGAAGAATTGAATGGTCACTTAAATATCTCCTAATAAACTTCATTAACATATTCGATATGCCATAGAACAGTGTTTGTCAGATATGTGCCACTAGTGGAGCAGGAACTGCCTACCCTTCCACAGCACCTGAGTTCACCCTCGGTTTTTAGTGGGATTCGTGTCACTCGGTCTTTAGTTTTAAATGTATGTTTTGTAGATCGATGTTTGGCCACTGTGTTGTCTGTTCTTCTCCGATTGACGGATTCTGATTACCCCTTTGGTATCTTCAAACTCTTCTTATAAAGGTCTTTACAATTACTATAAATATCTTATATTCGTGATAAGAAAATCTCGAGTTGCATGAGTAGACTTCATATGAATAAATTAATTTTGCAGTCTTCAAGAAAACATGATTTTGTGATTTTCGTTGAAAAATGATTTTTTTTTCTCTTAAAACCAGGCATGGGGTAATGCTAATTTGTAATTGTAATGCCCTGTAATGAATTACATTTTCCCAAGTAATACATGTAATGTGTAATGCCCCAATTTTGGCATTGCATGTAATTGTAATGTAATGCATTACATTGGCAAAAATTGCATTACATTGGCAAAAATGCATGTAATTTATGCATTACATGACATTACATACATGTAGCATTACTTCTGTCTGTCAAGTGCTATATATTGTTACAAATTTCAGGGATAATAAGTACCTACTGTTTTATTCTTTCCTAAAAGAAAATAGGAAAATTAAAAACAAATCAATGTCTAGTTAAATGATTAACAAAAAGTGTAACTTTGAACTGTTGTCAAACTAATGATTTTCTTCATCTAACCTTAATACTAAAACATTTATACTAATAATTAAAACAGATCTATTTTATAAACATACAAAAATAACCTTTTACTTTCTCTCTTAACATTGATCGCCTGTGAGAAAATAAAATAGCCTTATTGCCCCAAAGAAAAACAAATTTGTAAAAGTTAAAATCATACAATATTAGAAATTTGTTAAATAGACTTTAGATTTGAATTAAACTAAAAATTTGCTTTAATTAACTCAGATTTTTCTATATAAATGCTTTAACAAAGAAAACATATGATGAAAACAATTGTTATTATTTTTATCAGATATTGTTTTTTTATTTGCAATCATTTTCATATACCATTATAGTCATTGAAAAACCTATACATAGATATTTAAAGATCAAAGAAATAAGTTGAATGATCGATAATTGACTCCTGTTAAAAACCACTAATTAGTCTGTATATCAATCAATTCCTTTCTTTTGACAAGTGAATTTATGGTTTAAAAGTAATTAAATAACATTGAAATTAAGTTAGCAATATAATTAAAATATATAATGGTAGAATAAATTCCTTACAACATCTGTGTTATTTCTTTTTAGAGAAAACACAGAGATGTATACTTATAAGAATATAAAAAAAACATTTGAAACTTTAATGATGCTTAAATGTAACGGCCACCTTGTGTAGACTTTTAAAACCCTATTTAACGGTTACCAAGATTTCAGTATAAATTTTTCTAAAAATGTTTCTTTTGATAATAAAATTTGTAAAATGTAATGTGTAATATAATGCATTACTTTGATAAAATAATTGTAATGTAATGCATTACTTTCCAAAATACATGTAATTGTAATTGTAATATAATGCTGGTTTTGTGAAAGTAATTGTAATGTAATGCATTACATTGCAATGTAATTCGCCCCATGCCTGCTTAAAACAACGTGTGTTATTCTTTTATTTTTATAATTTTTTTTTTTATTATTATTATTTTTATTATTTGTTAAATATATAATATTAGATACAATAATATGATTATGATCATGGATTGTTATCTATAAAGGTTAGACAATATACATTGTTGAATATAAAAGCGAAAATTAGAGCGAAAAGTATTTATATATCATTTAATTATACACTGATCAGAGAAATAAGTCTGTGAAGCCGATTTTATATTCATATATCGTCCGACTAGACTTTTTACAAATTACTTCAGAATAAGCATATTACACGTTTTCTCGCTTAAGGACAGTAGCTTTGAAACTAATGATTCATTCTATGTCTTGTTATTTTCAAGCATAAGCATATCAAATAAACCACATCAATGCCGAAATGTGGTAAGAATTGACCACAACAATTTTGTTCACGTTGTGTTAATTTCAAGTACAAATGTCGAAAAGTTATTTGTAATAAATTTAGCATTGATGAACTGTATTTTCTACGCTTCACACTTTTTGATCATTTGTGATTTAGTTATCTAACAATTTATATTAAGCATTAAGCTGCTTCCAAGACATGTGTATGGCATAAAATCATCCACTACCGAATTAGAATTTCACTATCGAATTCTCGGTAGGTAAGCAAAAAAAAAAGATCTGCTGTAATCAGAATTAGGATTATGTCTCTGTCTTTACACTTTTTGCAAATACATGCAGAGTCCTTCCATGTAATCCAATGGAGTTAGTCATAAAAAGAGCGACCCGGGTAGAATATAGCAAAGACAGAAAACAGTTGCAAAGTATAGATACTTCTACTAAATACTGACCGCCTTCAAGAAGTTGAAGATTATGTCAGAGGCTGCACATGACAATTTAAATAGGTTAAAACTGGTTACAGCTTTCATAAAATAATATTTGATAGAAGAGACAACAGTCTTGAATGTTTCAACCCCGCCACTCAAAGCTATGGGATGTGGCAGCTATTGAACTGTTCTGTGTTCTGCAAGAGTATGGTTCAAAACACTAAAATCCGATTGACCACATCGTATTATTATAATGATACATGTGTTGTCTGTGTATATATCCATGTTCAGATGGCAATATAATGATCTAAGTGTTGTTTACCTCCACAGAACGATCAGACGTGTGTTTATCTCCTTATAAAGACCAAGTCATATACGAAATGTTTTAGGGTACAATAGCGGTAGTCAATACAATGGCCAAACGTAGATAAAAGACAACAGCAGTAGACAAAACACGACATAGAAAACAATAGATTGAGCAACACGCGCCCCACTATAAACTGGGAATGAAGTCAGGTGCTCTGGAAAGTAAGGAGTGTCTGCTTCACTAGTTTATCCGTCGTGTAATTTGGCTTAACATAAAGACCAGATCATGAACATGAATTGATCTATGCGTCCAACAACAAAAAAGACTAAAACCATAAAAATGGTCCATGTGTTGTTGACCTCCACATAAAGACCAAATTATACGATAATGATAGATGTCGCGTTTACCGCCACATCTAGAACACATTATAAAATATTTATGCATGTGTTGTTTACCACCATCTGAAAACCAAGACATGCAAATCCCTCATGTGTTGTATCGTAACATAAAGATCAAGATATGGAATGACGAATACATTATTTACCACATAGAAACCAACGATAAGGAATGATCCAGGTTTAGTTTATCTCCACACCAAGAACAACTCATAAAAATACCCCAAGTGTTGCCTGCTTCTACATAAAGATAAAACTTGAAAATAACCATGTGTTGTTTAACTTCAGAAGAACACCAAGCCATAGAAATGACACATGAGTTGTTTAACTTCAGAAGAAGACCAAGCCATAGAAATGACCCATGTGTTGTTTAACTTCAGAAGAACACCAAGCCATAGAAATGACCCATGTGTTGTTTAACTTCAGAAGAAGACCAAGCCATAGAAATGACCCATGTGTTGTTTAACTTCAGAAGAACACCAAGCCATAGAAATGACACATGAGTTGTTTAACTTCAGAAGAACACCAAGCCATAGAAATTACCCATGTGTTGTTTAACTTCAGAAGAACACCAAGCCATAGAAATGACACATGCGTTGTTTAACTTCAGAAGAAGACCAAGCCATAGAAATGACCTATCTGTTGTTTAACTTCAGAAGAACACCAAGCCATAGAAATGACCCATGTGTTGTTTAACTTCAGAAGAACACCAAGCCATAGAAATGACCCATGTGATGTTTAACTTCAGAAGAACACCAAGCCATAGAAATGACACATGAGTTGTTTAACTTCAGAAGAACACCAAGCCATAGAAATTACCCATGTGTTGTTTAACTTCAGAAGAACACCAAGCCATAGAAATGACACACGAGTTGTTTAACTTCAGAAGAAGATCAAGCCATAGAAATGACCCATCTGTTGTTTAACTTCAGAAGAACACCAAGCCATAGAAATGACCCATGTGCTGTTTAACTTCAGAAGAAGACCAAGCCATAGAAATGACCCATGTGTTGTTTAACTTCAGAAGAACACCAAACCATAGAAATGACCCATGAGTTGTATTTCTACATAAAAACCTAAAGCAACCTCTGGTTGATATATAACTGGCGTATATATCTTTACTAATTCTTTTGTTAGTGCGCTAACGGGAACGTTTTCATGGGGCATATATGCAAATTTTTGACGTTATGCTAATGAAACTCAAGTGAGATACTGTCCATATATGGCATGCGCATAAATATAGATCACTGACCAGATTTGATATACTCTCAGGCCCGATCGCCCGCCCAGAATTCACCACATATACGCCGAGTTCCAGCTTGGTTTACAACACATGTGGTGTTTTACTTCGACATAAGGATGGATCAAACCTTATTTTTTTAGAGACCATTGATCATGTGTTTTAATGTTTCGTTATATATATATATATATGTACTAATGACATATTCTTTTTTTTCGTTCATTGGTTTCAGGTGAGATGTGGTTTTTCCCTTTGTTGATATTGTTGAATTTGTTGACCGTCATTGTCTAAACTTTCCTGACATTTGTTGAATTTGTTGACCGTCATTGTCTAAACTTTCCTGACATCTGTTGAATTTGTTGACCGTCATTGTTTAAACTTTCCTGACATAATCTGATGGAATGACAAATAAACGTTAGTGAATACCGAAGGAACAATCAAAAATGACAATCCAGAGAAACTAGAAACAGAGGGTACACAAGACGAAAACAAACAAGACAAAAACACAACACAATATGTGTTAGACAACACTATACTACAACAACTTGTTTTGAATGAAAGAAGCATATCTAAAATATAATGGAAAATGCCAAACAAATCATTTCTTGTACAATCACAGAGTAATCAGCACTTTTAATTATTTTTATCTTTACTTATATTTACTTACATTAAGAAAGTGAATATTTATGAAAGACAGCATCATGAATACTTTGTAACTTTTTTTTGCAGGTAAAATGAGACATGGCAGGAATCAAAGATCGTATTCAGGATATGTTAAAGAATTATCTGAAGAGGATAGACTGATAAAACATATCTTGAACAAATACTCATATCGAGGAACATTAAGTAGGCCAGTAAATAATTACCATGACGCCATGAAAGTATATTTTGGATTACAGTTAATACAAATCATTGACTTAGACGAGAAGGAACAAGTGTTGACCATCATGGTCTGGGCTGACCATGTAAGTGTTGAATATATGTTGATGTGGGATTGTGAATGTAGCACTTTCTTGTCGGTTAGTTCTTTTAATGCTTAGAACAGTTGTAAGGTACCAAGGAAGGTAATAAGTGGCAGTATATCTGAGAAGGACAAACAATGCAAATAAAGGTCAAAGGGGCAAACAATTATTTGCAAAGCACTCACAGAAAACAAAAGATTTAGCAACAACAAAATTACTAACAAATTTGCTCGAAAATATTTTTTTTATTATTTTACAAAATTCAAGACGAAAATATATAAAATATATTTGTTGGCAATATCAGCAAATTATGTTTTGTAATAGGCAATAATTGAACGTAAATCACATTCACGAACTGAAATTGGCGGTGCAGTTGTACGCTTAGTGCATATAAATGTAATTGATAGCATGTGCATAAAACTCATCTAGACAATATGAAAGGAACTGTAACCACTTTTATAAATTTGTTTTTACTACAAAGAAAAACATTCAAATCAATTCTTAGCAATACCATTGGGTGAATAGTGAAATGAAAGGAAATAAGAAACGCTTTATAGCGCTTGATAAAATACAGATCATGGAAATGTGAAAATTGAAATAGGCTGAATATTATTTTTAGATATATAGAATCCATAGAAATTTGAATTTCTTATACCAGATGGGAGGCTATTCCAGCAAACGCTTCATGTACACAAAATTAGATACTGTATCTACGTTCTTATTATAAGAAATAGAGGGTCGTAAGATTTACACGATGAAATGTAAAATATCAAAATTTAATGATTTTTAATTCATTGAGTTGTGTCTTGTGTGGGTGTTTTTCCTGTAAATTGTAAGTGATTGTTTTCAATTGTTATATTATGTTTATATAAGTGTATCTCGTGTAAAATATAAGTAATTGCTACCAATTTGGATGATTGAGTTTGTGTAGGTGTACATATCTCGTTAAAAGTGTTGGTTAACAAATCGATCGATTGAATTTGTGTAGAAGTATTTCGTTAAAATGTAAGTGCTGGTTATCAATCGATCGATTGAATTTGTGTGGGTGTATCTCGTTAAAATATAAGTGTTGGTAAACAAATCGATCGATTGAATTTGTGTAGATGTATTTCGTTAAAATGTAAGTGCTGATTATCAATCGATTGATTGAATTTGTGTGTGTGTATCTAGCTAAAATATAAGTGTTGGTTAACAAATCGATCGATTGAATTGGTGTAGATGTATTTCGTTAAAATGTAAGTGCTGGTTATCAATCGATCGATTGAATTTGTGTAGGTGCATCTAGTTCATATCTACGATATAGTTATCAAGTCGATCGATTGAATGTGTGTGGGTGTATGTCGTTTATGTGTATGTGCATCGCTTTAATGTGTAAGTGTTAATTAACAAATTATATTGGTTGATTTGTGTATTTTATTAATTGTTCCAGGATATTTTGTAACCACTAGTGATCACATTGGTTAGTTGAGTATGTGTAGTAGTTGTATATCGTTATTATATAAGTTACAGTTATCAAATCGATCTACACGGTTTGTGCTGGTGTATCGTTCCTAAAAGGAAGTGATGTTTGTCTCTTCGGTACTAATATATTCGATATATTTATGAAATGACTATTATACAGAAACATATGCCAAACTCTATCCAGATACCATAACGTTACCACAACGTCAATAATACGAAAAATCAAAGATAATTATCTAATTAAGTAAATATCTAAGTACTTGGGTATGCTATTTAAGCCATTTGGTAGCTTTTCTGCAGCGGTTAATCTTGTGTGCAAAAAGGCCAGTAAAGCTGTTTTTAATATTAGAAGATCTCTTTTCTCAGAATACATGAACACAGCTCCTCAATTGAGATTGTTTGACTCCTGTGTTAAACCCATATTATTATATTGCTCAGAACTTTGGTCACTAGATATATTAGTGAAAGAAAATGCTAACTTTGAAGATAGATATTTTTCTTTTCCACCAGTTAAAGTACAGATTAAATTTATAAAACACCTATTAGGTGTTAATAGAGGAGCTGTCAATTTGGCTGTCTTCTCAGAGCTTGGAGTAATTCCAATTTCTATTGATGCCATTAAACTGTCAGTTGGTTTTTGGAATCATCTAGTTAATTCAGATGAAGTAAGCTTAATCGAACAGGCGTACAAATTTAACTGTAAGCACAAGCTCCCTTATACTTTCAAGATAAGACTGTTATTCAAAAAGTTGGGATTTTGTCATGTTTGGGAGAATCAAAACACATTTTCCAAAAATAAACTATTAAAAGCCATCTATAACAAGCTTAGTGACAATTTCATCAGTTACTGGAAGAGAGAGCTTTATAATGATGATAATAAAACAAATAAGAATAAATTAAGAACTTATAGGGAATTAAAATCTGAATATGTTTTGGAAAAATTTTTGTTACTGGATATTCAGAAAAATATTGTATCTAACTTTGTCAAACTACGAATTAGTAATAGTAATCTTTTAATTGAACAAGGTCGTCACCAAAATATTCCTTTGGAAAATAGACGTTGCCCAATATGTAAATTAGAAATAGAAAATGAATACCACTTTGTTATTGAGTGTAATAAATTGACTTCATCTCGATCTAAACTGTATAGTAAGGTCACTGAAATTGTTCCTAATTTTTTGGCTATGTCTGATTCAGATAAATTTAAATATATTTTTAGCAGTAATGATTACGATATTATGAAGATATGTGTAATAGGTATCTCTGAAATGTGCAGTGAGAGAAATAAGTTACTTAAGAGCAATGCAAAGTAACCTTAATATTTGAGTTACTTTCATATTAGTGTATTTATATTGCATTTGTTATAAGTTCGTGCTACTTTTCGTTTTTAATTGTTTTGTGTATGTCTGTTGATTGTATTGTTGCTGATGACGATCTTTTCTTGGATTTCTTATCAATAAAGAATTTGAATTTGAATTTATCTAGAAAAGGGATTCCTTAAATACAATGATTTATGGAAAACATTGCTGTTCGTCTGTTTTTACCTTAAAACGAAACTAATATAATGATTTATTATTGTAATTCGTTTCTTTTTACCTTAAAACAAAACTGATAAAATAAATAGATATTGCAATTCGTCCGTTTTTACTTAAAAACAAAACTGATATGATCATTTGTTAATCACTACTTAAGTTAGAGTGTAACGATGAACGGAGAGTAGAAAGTTGGTTTTGACCTTTAAAGATTTCTCATTAACGTAGTAATTGATACTCTTGTTCATCTATAAATCACTTGAAAATAATAAACGTTTAACAACTTGTTTATATGGTGGTATTGCAATTGTCGTCGTTCTTTACAACGAGCACGGGACAATAAAATAAGAATTGATTTTGTAGACAGTAGATTGATTATCTTTTCCTGTAATCTCCTAGACACTCATTTGTGTAGGACAGTCTTTTAACTGCCAGCATCAAACCAACCTTGTCAATCACCAATATGATATCGAACAGTGTTCTGAAGCTACCATATGATAAAAGTGTGTTATCCTAATATTTAAATTAATGTTTTGTGTACTTTTCTTGCCACAAAGCAGTCATGAATTGGCCATATCCTCCATGGAAGCTTAATCAAAGGTACTTAATATCACCATCACATTAAATGTGTCGTTTGGAGGTCATGGTCATGTAAAAGATTGAAAGTGAGAAACGTATGGAAATTATAGTGTGATTAGGAACTCCAGCAATTATGCTGGGAACAGAATTCATACAATTTAATACAATATAGAGATATCATTGAATATTTCTTACAGTCGTTTTCTGTATGAGTTGTCAAATGGTATGGATTGCATAAATCTTTGTTTACACACATTAATAATATATTTTAAATAAACGTTAGAGAATACCGAAGTGGCAATCAAAAATGGACAATCCAGGGAAACTGGCAATATTGGGTACATAAGACAAAGATAACAAAGCAAAAACACAAGACAATATGTGCTGGACACCATTATACGTAAACAAACACACATAACATAATAAAACATGAACCATCTTACAAACAATTGGAGGTAAAGACGAACCGAACATCATTTGTATGAGGAAATCGCAGCGGACATCACAACACGGAACCCAGAACGTAAAGACACATAATATGACACACAAAATAAAACTAAAGAGATGAGCAATACGAACCTCACCAAATAATCGGGGGGTGAACTCATGTACTCGCAAAGGATAAGCAGTTCCTGCATCTTATAAGACACTCACCATGTTACTCATATATACAGTCAAGTCTGGTAAGAGTCTTTGCAGTGATAGAGGAAAAAAAAATCTACGTAAAAAGTAAAATATTCATTGTCATTTGAGATATGGATATTTCGTAACGGTCAACCACCTTGTGATGACGACCGTAGAAGTAGTGTTGTGCACCTCGCAATGAGTGGTATTCGAACACACAACATCTGTAGTGATATGCACTGATGTCATAGGTAGTTATAAATCCAGCTACCATATGATCACGACCAGGACTGCCCCTTAATCTAATTGCCATATATTAGGGAAATGAAATGGACATATTATATTAAACTAACATAGCTACTCTATATTACAGAAATGGAATGATATATACATGACGTGGAATGCTACAGAATATAAAGGGGTGGATTCGATTCACATTCCAGCCAACAAAATATGGACACCAGATATCAAATTATATAACTTGTAAGTCAAATTATATTGTAACATTTTGAGTCATATTGATTCTGGATTTCCAGAACATGCCAAGAAAATGGTACACTTAAATAATAATAATAATAATAATAATAATAATAATAATAACAATATTGATAAATACATACATCCATTTTGTTGATATAGGTGACACTGATGACCATCACTGTTTTAACTTTCTTTTCATAATTTATTATATGGAATTTATTTATCATCAACAATTATGTGGTTTACAGATATTGTATATTTACACAATACAATTATATAACTGATAGGTTGTAGCGTATGTGCTAGACAGGGAGAGGGTGTTGTTCACTTGGTAATTATATTTACACAATATAATATAATTATATAACTGATAGGTTGTAGTGTATGTGCTAGGCAGGGAGGGGTGTTGTTCACTTGGTAATTAGATTTACACAATATAATATAATTATATAACTGATAGGTTGTAGTGTATGTGCTAGGCAGGGAGGGGGTGTTGTTCACTTGGTAATTAGATTTACACAATATAATATAATTATATAACTGATAGGTTGTAGTGTATGTGCTAGGCAGGGAGAGGGTGTTGTTCACTTGGTAATTATATTTACACAATATAATTATGTAACTGATAGGTTGTAGTGTATGTGCTAGGCAGGGAGGGGGTGTTGTTCACTTGGTAATTATATTTACACAATATAATATAATTATATAACTGATAGGTTGTAGTGTATGTGCTAGGCAGGGAGAGGGTGTTGTTCACTTGGTAATTATATTTACACAATATAATTATATAACTGATAGGTTGTAGTGTATGTGCTAGGCAGGGAGGGGGTGTTGTTCACTTGGTAATTATATTTATACAATATAATTATATAACTGATAGGTTGTAGTGTATGTGCTAGGCAGGGAGGGGGTGTTGTTCACTTGGTAATTAGATTTACACAATATAATATAATTATATAACTGATAGGTTGTAGTGTATGTGCTAGGCAGGCAGGGGTGTTGTTCACTTGGTAATTATATTTACACAATATAATATAATTATATAACTGATAGGTTGTAGTGTATGTGCTAGGCAGGGAGGGGGTGTTGTTCACTTGGTAATTAGATTTACACAATATAATATAATTATATAACTGATAGGTTGTAGTGTATGTGCTAGGCAGGGAGGGGGTGTTGTTCACTTGGTAATTATATTTACACAATATAATATAATTATATAACTGATAGGTTGTAGTGTATGTGCTAGGCAGGGAGGGGGTGTTGTTCACTTGGTAATTATATTTACACAATATAATTATATAACTGATAGGTTGTAGTGTATGTGCTAGGCAGGGAGAGGGTGTTGTTCACTTGGTAATTATATTTACACAATATAATATAATTATATAACTGATAGGTTGTAGTGTATGTGCTAGGCAGGGAGGGGGTGTTGTTCACTTGGTAATTATATTTACACAATATAATATAATTATATAACTGATAGGTTGTAGTGTATGTGCTAGGCAGGGAGAGGGTGTTGTTCACTTGATAATTAGATTTACACAATATAATTATATAACTGATAGGTTGTAGTGTATGTGCTAGGCAGGGAGGGGGGGGGGGGGGGGGGGGGGTGTTGTTCACTTGGTAATTAGATTTACACTATATAATTACATAACTGATAGGTTGTAGTGTATGTGCTAGGCAGGGAGGGGGTGTTGTTCACTTGGTAATTATATTTACACAATATAATATAATTATATAACTGATAGGTTGTAGTGTATGTGCTAGGCAGGGAGGGGGTGTTGTTCACTTGGTAATTAGATTTACACAATATAATTATATAACTGATAGGTTGTAGTGTATGTGCTAGGCAGGGAGGGGGTGTTGTTCACTTGGTAATTAGATTTACACAATATAATTATTTATCCTGCAATCAGTACATTTGCTGTACAAATATGCTATACGAATAAACTTTTCAGCCTACGAATAAACTTTTAAACCTACGAATAAACTTTTAAGCCCCGCCTATATATATTCCGGAACTACTTTTTTGTGCTTTTGCTCTCCTGTGAAGGAGTTAAAATATGAATCGTAACCAATGTCAATAATCGACCGTCGTCTTTTTCTAATAAATGTTTTCGTTCTCACTATTTGTAAATACAAACCGACAAAATGAAACTAATAATTTTAAAATTTCATATTTTTTATACATATTTTACGATAAAAAAAATCCTAGAAGTCAATAAAAAACAAAACAAAAATCTTAAGCAAATCCGAATCATTTATAACTTGACTGGGAAGCTTTGAAAACAAAACAAAAGCAGCTGAAACTACAGGACAAAGGGAATAAACCAAAGAGGGCATGCCTTCCAACAGATGAGGAAATTAACATCGTTTAAAACAGAAACGTTCTGCGCAGTCACACACCACAATCTTTACTAAACACACTTATGAGTTATATGGTTAAATAACTCAGTACAGATTGAACATCAAACTCTAAGATTACTACATATATTTTATTATAAAATTTCTTCATATTAAATGTTCAATTAATTCACATCAATTACTTCAACATATCAGATAGTAGACTTCTTCAAGGTGAAAAGATCACATATTCCTGCTATTGCATCAAGTCACTTTAAAATTATAGATAATTATTTATATTCTGAATTCTTTATGACACCACAAAATATCTATATAATTTGCTTTAACCATTTGGAATAATTGTATTCAGTCACTTCCTCCAATCATTTTGCATCTTTTTTTAAAACATTTTTTTCTTTTGCAAAATTCCAACAAAGTTGTATGATTTGTCAGTTGAAACTAGTGTTTTATCTGCTGGAATTCTACTCACTGTTGATCAGGATTACAGTACATTTTTTACTTTGTGGAATTCCATTTGATTGATTGATTGAGTGATTGATTGGTGTTTAACGTCCAGCGAGCAATTTTTCAGCTATATTCAGGACGACAATTCCATTTGAAACTGATTCACATACCCCTGGCCTGTATGCAACAACTGAGTGATAGTTCTTGAAAAATGTCCTTTGTTTAATCAGATCTTTATAAAACATTCATAGGTTTTTATACAATTATTTCTTTCATATATATAGTCTTTGCACTTATTTCAAACATCACATGTACATTGTACACTGTTAGACCATTAACTCAGCCATTCATCTGAAAGACATTAATATAGCATTGATTATAATTAAAATACATGTTATTATATATTTATTAATAAAATAACAAGAAAAAAGGAACAAAATGCAGACTAACTTAGCAATGTTTGAATGTTTGAAGCTTCAAGCTTTCATAATGCATTTTTGTATGTCCTGACTCAGAAAATATATTCGCACATTAGTCATTACTCGCAACAGCCAACATTATCATGTAAATATTGTTCGTTCCAGAAAAATATATCCTTCACTCTAATATTTTTCTGATCACAACACTTATGCAATAAACCTATGTCCATAATATTCTTGGTTCCTTAGTGATATCGCATTACGTAATTTACCAATCAATGGATTATGGTTTAATAATAGCAAATTTGATATGAAGAAAATAGTTGGTGGGGATTCTACATAGACTTCAATGCATATTAATTCATTTGATTATGATATACAAACAGAAGTTAAATATAGTAATTAAAATCATATCTGGTGCTTGTTGACACTAAATCAGATCTCTATTTTGATTTTCTTCAATTTATATATGAAAGTTTTATTTTATTCTTATAAAAATAAATTCCAATTTTCCATTGAAACCTATGTAAAGTCCAGAGGATTGGTATTAGCTTCTCCTCCTTTATATACTTGCATTGTCGCAAAATACATAATCTATTTGTACGAGCTTTAGAAACAGGTAGAAAAGTGCATGAAAGAAAACTTTCCAGTCTCATGAAAAAAATGAAGGAAAGTTGCAAATTAGACATTAATCAATCAGTGCCAGAAAATATCTTATCCCGTCCAGAAGTTATGAGAAAACAATGTGGAAGGGATAGATATTATGCAAATATCAGGGCATAACAATGTGGCATTTATTAATAATTACTCAACATTGAGTGAGGAAAGACACAAGAAAATATCAAACATCCTCAGCAACACTGAAACTAATAGAAATGCTTTGGTACCAGTGCAGTTTTCAGCAAACTTACCTCGTAAAACGTTCACAAATTCTACAGCCAGTAGCACTTCTGATGTTTCGTGTCGAAGTAATCCAAATGTTTCTTCCTATTGTGCCCATACAAATATAGTTCTATGTTTTACGGGGCAGTCCTCCATGTCAACACACTGAATGTGAATTTGTACATAAATCCTCATAACTGAGCCATGTATTGTTTGACAGCGTTGGTAAATACAATTCTGTGAATCAGTTAAGTTTGTTGAAATAAATGATTAATCTTTCGGTTTTCTCTACTCTGCCTAGGTTACATAAAACTTGCTCGAACCGTCGATGTGTAATGTTTACAATCTGTGCACCTTTGTGAGCGTCGACGTACACACACATGTAACGTATGCGATATAAATTAATGTGTTTTCATATCTATGAAAAACATATTAAATATATATATTTCAGGTTCTAAACTATCAATTTTCTATATAGATTTTCATCTTAATCAATAAATCTTCATTTAAATAAAGTTATTTCACTTCCTTTTGAGAACTATTTGTTTGCGAATTTTTGTCGGTAAAAAAAAGTCTGGTATTTTGGGATTCCGTTGGGATATAATGCATTATAAAAAATGCATTTTTACGAGTTAATTTTTTTTTAGGACATCGTGGATTGCAGGATAAATACAATATTGGTCTGTTGACGGTAAATATAGAATTTATTTGACTCGGCGCGAAACGGGGAGAAAGACTCGCTAAAAGCTTGTCTTTCACCCCGTTTCTCAGCCTCGTCAAATAAATTCTATATTTACCGTCAACAGACCAATATAATTATATAACTGATAGGTTGTAGCGTATGTGCTAGGCAGGGAGAGGGTGTTGTTCACTTGGTAATTATATTTACACAATATAATTATATAACTGATAGGTTGTAGCGTATGTGCTAGGCAGGGAGAGGGTGTTGTTCACTTGGTAATTAGATTTACACAATATAATATAATTATATAACTGATAGGTTGTAGTGTATGTGCTAGGCAGGGAGGGGGTGTTGTTCACTTGGTAATTATATTTACACAATATAATTATATAACTGATAGGTTGTAGTGTATGTGCTAGGCAGGGAGAGGGTGTTGTTCACTTGGTAATTATATTTACACAATATAATTATATAACTGATAGGTTGTAGCGTATGTGCTAGGCAGGGAGAGGGTGTTGTTCACTTGGTAATTATATTTACACAATATAATTATATAACTGATAGGTTGTAGTGTATGTGCTAGGCAGGGAGGGGGTGTTGTTCACTTGGTAATTATATTTACACAATATAATTATATAACTGATAGGTTGTAGTGTATGTGCTAGGCAGGGAGGGGGTGTTGTTCACTTGGTAATTAGATTTACACAATATAATATAATTATATAACTGATAGGTTGTAGTGTATGTGCTAGGCAGGGAGAGTGTGTTGTTCACTTGGTAATTATATTTACACAATATAATATAATTATATAACTGATAGGTTGTAGTGTATGTGCTAGGCAGGGAGAGGGTGTTGTTCACTTGGTAATTAGATTTACACAATATAATTATATAACTGATAGGTTGTAGTGTATGTGCTAGGCAGGGAGGGGGTGTTGTTCACTTGGTAATTAGATTTACACAATATAATATAATTACATAACTGATAGGTTGTAGTGTATGTGCTAGGCAGGGAGGGGGTGTTGTTCACTTGGTAATTATATTTACACAATATAATTATATAACTGATAGGTTGTAGTGTATGTGCTAGGCAGGGAGAGGGTGTTGTTCACTTGGTAATTATATTTACACAATATAATATAATTATATAACTGATAGGTTGTAGTGTATGTGCTAGGCAGGGAGGGGTGTTGTTCACTTGGTAATTAGATTTACACAATATAATATAATTATATAACTGATAGGTTGTAGCGTATGTGCTAGGCAGGGAGGGAGTGTTGTTCACTTGGTAATTAGATTTACACAATATAATATAATTATATAACTGATAGGTTGTAGCGTATGTGCTAGGCAGGGAGGGGGTGTTGTTCACTTGGTAATCACCCTCACTTTCAGCAATTTGCCAGCTCTATCATGAATACCAGCCTTATTGCAGGGTGGAATGTCATTCAAATATCACGATCTGACCGGTAACGAGAAGTCGGCGACCGTATCCACTCTGTTTCCTAAGCCTTTAACTATTGGAGACAACTTGTAATGATACTAGGGCAACTGGTATATCCATAGACCTCATAGCATGTATATGGACACATGTATATGTTATACAAAGGCTATATATAAACATTTATATTCCTGCTAAATATATACGTCTCATGGTATTGACAATAGTATTTATTTGCCTGTGCTCCCAAATTGGCTGGAATAACTAAAATATCACCCGAATGTAAATTACTAATTGTGAAGATAGTTAACATATGCAAAATGTGCAAGTTTTTTCCACCTAAAAACTATTTCATCATTACTTCGAAAGTTTGACGGTCGTCACCATGACTTGGTTGACCTCTATGCAATATCTGTGTCACAAATGACCACGGATATGTTCCACTTCTCGTAAACACTTCCCGGTCCTTTCCTCATTCATGACTTATCATCGGGTTTGTAACTAGATTAACACGACGGGTGCCACTAGTGGAGCAGGAACTGCCTACCCCTCCGGAGCACCTGAGTTTACCTCGGTTTTTGTGGGGTTCGTGTTATTCGTTTTTTAGTTTTATGTGTATGGTTTGTAGATCGTTATTTGTCTTTTTGTACTTATTCTTTTTGCCATTGTGTTCTTCTTTGATTTACGGATTCTGATTACCCCTTTGATATCTTCAAACTCTTCTAATAGACTGTAATATTTATACGTAAGATAGCACAGATCAATACCCCCAGCCCACATATACATGACCGTTCACTCTCTACTTGCTTGGTGCAATTACTTCAATAAAAAAAATGGCGGGGTTAAAAATGTATATGCTGTGTACATTCATGTTATTATTTAGAATGATATGATAGTTGCCTGTTTTAGTATCCATGGCTGCATGTGTATAAATTAATATAAAATTTACACACGGCTCACAAAACAACACACTTTGTTATTTTATTAACCATTAGATCGTCAACCGATTGTCTTAAAAATCATTTGTAAAATGTCAGCTGCACGTCAATATATGTTGGCTATGTATCAAGTATTCTTCATGAAGTAGTTGTGCTGTCTGTCACCTAAACCTACTGAGAATAGCACCAACAACGCCACACAATAACGTTAATTGTATACTCAATTAGATGTCCACACAGCCTGTTTCCAGTTTAATACAGGCTGTTCCTAAACTTTTCATTTCTGAGTTTCAGCTGGATGAACTTTCTGTCGTGTTCTGATTCCTATAAAGCATTTCTCATTAATCTATTTTTCAGCATACATCTATGGAGTAGAATTATTGCATGTATTTGGGGTAATTTCTGATTTATGTACCTTGAACGGTGGAAGTGCTCAATATTTTCAACATTTTCTGAACAAAAGCTATAAATTTTAGTCTTAGTTTAAACAAAAGCTAATTAATTCCTAGTATTATTTGAACTATTATGTATTGAAACCATGGTAATTTGGTCTTTTTCTATAAAAAAAAATGTAGGTTAAAAAACAATTCTATTCAGTATTCATATCTTTTGAGTATTTTGTAATAAGATTCTATTCACGTTTTATAAATGAGTATTTGTGTTTGTTTACGTATAGTGGTGTCCAACACATATTGTGTTGTGTTTTAGTTTTGTTTTTCTTCGTCTTGTGTACCATGTTTTGCCAGTTTCTCTGGAATGTCCATTTTGTATTTCCCCTTCGGTGTTCTCTAACGTTTATTTAAATGTTCTTGAAATCACACTTTGATAACTGAAGAAAATCATTTCTAATATTACCAGATTCCTTAAATTTTTCAAAAGTGAATATGTTTGCCTGATAAGTCAATCAAATGATTTTGTAGCAATATCCCTTAGATGTTTATATACAATTGTGTGATTGTCTATTTTGATATCATCATTGTTCCAAATGATGTCGGGGTCGTGATCGTATGGTAGTTGTGAGTTCGAGCCCCGTTCATGGCGAGGTGTACTCAATACTACATTATGACATAAAGTTTGTCAGTGACTTGTAACAGGTCGTTGGTTTTCCCCCTGGTTCTCTGGTTTCCTCCACACAATAAAAACAAACCAACCAAATAATGTTGGCATTCAGATCAGGAGTACTTAATAGTAATCGTTTTTCTAAGTTCATTCCCCAAGCATTGAACATTTCTTGCCAAAAATATTTTCAGAAAAAAAAGATTTTTTTTAAACAGTTTCTGGGACTGTTTAACAAAGTATTGTTATCCAATTTAATTTTAAACCTACTATTAAGTTACAGTCAAACCTGCTTTAAAGTGACCACCACTATTAAGTTACAGTCAAACCTGCTTTAAAGTGACCATCACTATTAAGTTACAGTCAAACCTGCTTTAAAGTGACCA
Organism: Bathymodiolus septemdierum; assembly: GCA_963383655.1. Lineage (NCBI taxonomy): Eukaryota > Metazoa > Mollusca > Bivalvia > Mytilida > Modiolidae > Bathymodiolus > Bathymodiolus septemdierum. The sequence continues at coordinate 71,500,499 of OY726522.1, read as the reverse complement.
TCACTATTAAGTTACAGTCAAACCTGTTTTAAAGTGACCACCACTATTAAGTTACAGTCAAACCTGCTTTAAAGTGACCACCACTATTAAGTTACAGTCAAACCTGCTTTAAAGTGACCACCACTATTAAGTTACAGTCAAACCTGCTTTAAAGTGACCATCACTATTAAGTTACAGTCAAACCTGTTTTAAAGTGACCACCACTATTAAGTTACAGTCAAACCTGCTTTAAAGTGACCACCACTATTAAGTTACAGTCAAACCTGCTTTAAAGTGACCATCACTATTAAGTTACAGTCAAACCTGTTTTAAAGTGACCACCACTATTAAGTTACAGTCAAACCTGCTTTAAAGTGACCACCACTATTAAGTTACAGTCAAACCTGCTTTAAAGTGACCATCACTATTAAGTTACAGTCAAACCTGCTTTAAAGTGACCATCACTATTAAGTTACAGTCAAACCTGCTTTAAAGTGACCATCACTATTAAGTTACAGTCAAACCTGTTTTAAAGTGACCACCACTATTAAGTTACAGTCAAACCTGCTTTAAAGTGACCATCACTATTAAGTTACAGTCAAACCTGCTTTAAAGTGACCATCACTATTAAGTAATAACTTGTATTATGTGACCTTCACAGTGGATTTTATATCAATTAAACCTGTATTAAGCAACCACTTGTCCTATGTGACCGTATTTCACTGTTACATTGGATGGTCATAGATTTGACTGTGGTATAGCTGTTATAAGTTGTCAATAATATCTGAATTTTCATGTCTAAGTGCAAGAATTGTGATCGTTTCATGCAGTTTGTCAATTTTGGTAATCCATTTTCAAAGCCTTGTGAAAAAGTCATAAATATTCTGTCAGATATCATTAGTGTTATTATGTTGAAGCAGGCGAGATCCACGCTAACTTGACACGAAGCATGTCTATGATGTGTTGTACTATTAACTGTGGTAATGTGTTTATATATGATGTAACAATAGCTTAATAATGCTACACGATAGGAGGTTTTGTCGATTTTGATAAAGATAACAACTTGGCGTGGGAGAAATACGGCATGGCTTACCCATTGCAGACTGTATCGATAATTCAAAATGATAATTATCAGTCTTTAAAATAAATAAGAAGAGTTTGAAGAGACCAAAGTGAATCGAAGAAGAACAGACAACACAATGGCCAAAGGAAAAGGGAGAAAGGGACAAACAACGATCTCCAAAACATACACATAAAACTAAAGATCGAGTAAATAAGGGTAATAACAAAATTACCGAACTCCGAACAATCTTACAAAGGGAAAGTCAAAACTCATAATTATATAAACAGACAAAATCAGTCAACAACCGGAAAACTGTGAAAACCGTAATGACCCTGACTTGGTACCGGCTTTCTAAAGAAATGGTGGGTTGAATCAGATTTTAAGGCGCCAAACCTCCCGCTCTCATTACGGTTCAAAGGTTCCGGCTGTCACTGTAACAGTATTTAAATACAGGAACAAAATAGGTAAAATAGTTGTCAAAGCAGTACCATATTCGGTGACGTAAATGTCAAAAATATTTTTACGTCACACATTGACAAACCCCACTAAAAACCACTGAGGGTGAACTCAGTTGCTCCGGAAGGGTCAGTAAAATAACTGACAATACATAATTCCCAGCGCAAGATAACTGACAATACATAATTCCCAACGTAAGATAACTGACAATACATAATTCCCAAAGTAAAATAACTGACAATACATAATTCCCAACGTAAAATAACTGACAATACATAATTCCCAAAGTAAAATAACTGACAATGCATAATTCCCAAAGACTGTTTGCTCTTATCCCTTAATGTTGCATGCTTAGATTAACAAAACAGCAACTGCCATTTTTATTGTCTCTGGTTTGATCCGACCGGGGATTTAATCCATGATCTAGCTCGTTTGAGGTGAACACACTAATCAGTACACCAGAGAGACATTTCTTTCTGTTCATGAACAACAGGCAAATTTCATGACAATAATAAGACAACATGCACAGATTTATTATTACCGGGAGCTTACAAATACATATATATTATTCTGACCACTAAATTACTATCAGATGTTTGGCAGGTTAACGCTCAATTAGGCATGTTTCCTTATTTAAAAAGATAATTCCATAAAAAATAAACTGACCCGTTAGTGTACGTATTCTTTTAAAACATTATTGAAAAATATAAACAGATATGAACAGTTTTATTCCTGTTATTGTAAGTGGTTTCTTGTTAGTGTTGAATGTTATCTGTAAAGGAAACCTTTAAATTACTAAGCTGAAGTTGTATTAATGATCCACGTTGACTGACTATTATATGTCTGTTGGGCAAGGTACTCCATACAACTTATGTGACAAAGTTTGTTAATGACTCAAGGCAGGTCGGTGGCCTTGTCTGGGTTTCTACACAAATAAAGTTAAGGTCATTTCCTGCATTGCTACAACCAGTTTCATAATCGTCATCACGAATTGGCAACGGGTCTTTCCCTTTTACGTAGATATATTCTTTCCACTGTTACCGGCAAGTCTTTTTCATGATTATGTGAGTAAAACGGAAGGTGTATGGTAAGAAACAGGAACGACTTACCCGTCTCGCTCACTTGGGTTAATCCCGTTTTTGCTTAGTCGTCCATGTTGCTCATCTTTTTAGTTTTCTGTGTTGTATCTATTGTTTGTCTTTCTTTATTCCGTGTTGTATCTATTGTTTGTCTTTCTTTATTCCGTGTTGTATCTATTATTTGTCTTTCTTTATTCTGTATTGTATCTATTGTTTGTCTTTCTTTATTCCGTGTTGTATCTATTGTTTGTCTAGCTTTATTCTGTGTTGTATCTATTGTTTGTCTTTCTTTATTCTGTGTTGTATCTATTGTTTGTCTTTCTTTATTCCGTGTTGTATCTATTGTTTGTCTTTCTTTATTCCGTGTTGTATCTATTGTTTGTCTTTCTTTATTCCGTGTTGTATCTATTGTTTGTCTTTCTTTATTCCGTGTTGTATCTATTGTTTGTCTAGCTTTATTCTGTGTTGTATCTATTGTTTGTCTTTCTTTATTCCGTGTTGTATCTATTGTTTGTCTTTCTTTATTCCGTGTTGTATCTATTGTTTGTCTTTCTTTATTCCGTGTTGTATCTATTGTTTGTCTTTCTTTATTCCGTGTTGTATCTATTGTTTGTCTTTCTTTATTCCGTGTTGTATCTATTGTTTGTCTTTCTTTATTCCGTGTTGTATCTATTGTTTGTCTTTCTTTATTCCGTGTTGTATCTATTATTTGTCTTTCTTTATTCTGTGTTGTATCTATTGTTTGTCTTTCTTTATTCCGTGTTGTATCTATTGTTTGTCTTTCTTTATTCCGTGTTCTATCTATTGTTTATCTTTCTTTATTCCGTGTTGTATGTATTGTTTTTCTTTCTTTATTTCGTGTTGTATCTATTGTTTGTCTTTCTTTATTTCGTGTTGTATCTATTGTTTGTCTTTCTTTATTCCGTGTTGTATCTATTGTTTGTCTTTCTTTATTCCGTGTTGTATCTATTGTTTGTCTTTCTTTATTCCGTGTTGTATCTATTGTTTGTCTTTCTTTATTCCGTGTTGTATGTATTGTTTTTCTTTCTTTATTTCGTGTTGTATCTATTGTTTGTCTTTCTTTATTCTGTGTTGTATCTATTGTTTGTCTTTCTTTATTTCGTGTTGTATCTATTGTTTGTCTTTCTTTATTCCGTGTTGTATCTATTATTTGTCTTTCTTTATTCCGTGTTGTATCTTTGTTTGTCTTTCTTTATTCCGTGTTGTATCTATTGTTTTTCTTTCTTTATTTCGTGTTGTATCTATTGTTTGTCTTTCTTTATTCCGTGTTGTATCTATTGTTTGTCTTTCTTTATTCCGTGTTGTATCTATTGTTTGTCTAGCTTTATTCTGTGTTGTATCTATTGTTTGTCTTTCTTTATTTCGTGTTGTATCTATTGTTTGTCTTTCTTTATTCTGTGTTGTATCTATTGTTTGTCTTTCTTTATTCCGTGTTGTATCTATTGTTTGTCTTTCTTTATTCCGTGTTGTATCTATTGTTTTTCTTTCTTTATTTCGTGTTGTATCTATTGTTTGTCTTTCTTTATTCCGTGTTGTATCTATTGTTTGTCTTTCTTTATTCCGTGTTGTATCTATTGTTTGTCTAGCTTTATTCTGTGTTGTATCTATTGTTTGTCTTTCTTTATTTCGTGTTGTATCTATTGTTTGTCTTTCTTTATTCTGTGTTGTATCTATTGTTTGTCTTTCTTTATTCCGTGTTGTATCTATTGTTTGTCTTTCTTTATTTCGTGTTGTATCTATTGTTTGTCTTTCTTTATTTCGTGTTGTATCTATTGTTTGTCTAGCTTTATTCTGTGTTGTATGTATTGTTTGTCTTTCTTTATTCCGTGTTGTATCTATTGTTTGTCTTTCTTCATTTCGTGTTGTATCTATTGTTTGTCTTTCTTTATTCCGTGTTGTATCTATTGTTTGTCTAGCTTTATTCTGTGTTGTATCTATTGTTTGTCTTTCTTTATTCCGTGTTGTATCTATTGTTTGTCTTTCTTCATTTCGTGTTGTATCTATTGTTTGTCTTTCTTTATTCCGTGTTGTATCTATTGTTTGTCTAGCTTTATTCTGTGTTGTATCTATTGTTTGTCTTTCTTTATTCCGTGTTGTATCTATTGTTTGTCTTTCTTTATTCCGTGTTGTATCTATTGTTTGTCTTTCTTTATTCCGTGTTGTATCTATTGTTTGTCTTTCTTTATTTCGTGTTGTATCTATTGTTTGTCTTTCTTTATTCCGTGTTGTATCTATTGTTTGTCTAGCTTTATTCCGTGTTGTATCTATTGTTTGTCTTTCTTTATTCCGTGTTGTATCTATTGTTTGTCTTTCTTTATTCCGTGTTGTATCTATTGTTTGTCTTTCTTTATTCCGTGTTGTATCTATTGTTTTTCTTTCTTTATTCCGTGTTGTATCTATTGTTTGTCTAGCTTTATTCTGTGTTGTATCTATTGTTTGTCTTTCTTTATTCCGTGTTGTATCTATTGTTTTTCTAGCTTTATTCTGTGTTGTATCTATTGTTTGTCTTTCTTTATTCCGTGGGGTATCTATTGTTTGTCTTTCTTTGTTCTGTGTCGTGTGCCCAATGTTGTACGTGTCTCTAGATTATCTATTCTTGATTGCCCTTTCAATTTTCTGTAACATTTATTTTATTCCAGAAAGGCGTTTTTTGCTCTACATTATATACCTACGTTTTGTTTTAATTGTTTTTAAGTGACACTAAACACCAATAACATTACAACTCTTTGGCAACAAGGAATATATATATTTACTAAGCAAGAATACCAAGATATATATGTCAAACCCAAGTGAAAATCAACCCTAACAATAATGTGGTACTGTTACTGTGATAAAGCCATCCTGTCTACCAAATATACATAATATATCTGCTTAAGTTTTTATAGTAAGTTTGTGTGCAGTCTTTTCTGCTGCAGGAAGTAAATTATTAAGGAAGATATTTATTCCTAAGAAAGCTTTAACCTGCTGGGAATGTGTTCAGTACTAAATTTAGAATATGTAAACTCTGCAAAGTCTACACCGACGTATGTCATCAATTAGAAATGGGGCATTTGTTGAAGTCTTGTGAAGTAATACACACTGTCAGATTTATTTTTAATAATTAATTTTAATTGTAGTAACAATACTCTTTACCCATTAAATAAATATTTTATCATTTTATTTCAGATTTCTATTTTATTGTTGCATGCGCTGATGTTATTTAATTCTTATTATTCTCAAAAATTGCATGTCTAAGATTTTTAGTTCATTTTCACAGACCATTTTATTCAGCTTAAATAAATTATTCAATTAACAGTCTACTTTGATGTACCGACTGGGATTGCCTATGTGTATTTTTTTCTATTACGTTTTCCTGTGAAGATGTATGGATGATGTATATCGTCTGGAAGCCGTTGTTTCCCTAGTGACAGAATTTTAAAATTATTTCTCTGATCATCAACGTTGTAAATCATATTATTCTACATATTAGTAAGTTGCTCCAGAAAATATTTTAGTGGTTTATTGTTTTACTTGGGCAATATAGTACATGCTTTATTACGATGCAGTACAGGATATGCGCATTTATGCGACACAGTGGAATATTGAATGTCAATGTAGGTCATGTCACAAATTAGAAAAATAAACATCGATTTTATGACATTGATGAAATATGGAACATTTTGCTTTCAACCTTTCGTTCTTACATATGACAAATCATTGTCTCTTTTAGTTCATGAATCTGAAATAGGTGGAATACGCATGTCAAGAATAAATACACCTTACAAGCTAGGGTAACGACCTTTGACTGTCACTGGAAAAACATGGATAGTTGGGTAGGGACGAACATTTTATGATCCAAAATATGTCTTTGACGTGCAGGGAGTGTGACACTCTACACAAACGTTATCCAATATGGTCCATGATATGGTCCGTCTATCCTTTCCGTATTATAACATGGCAACCCCAATCGATAGGCTATTTGCGACCTCAGTACGTATAAACAGCTTTATGAGCCCTGTGAACCTCTACCAGTACCCAACCTACTTGTGTATGCATAAGTTCCATATAATCAATATAAAAATATGGAAGTCTTGCAGTTATTCTTCTCGTTTTCTAAATATAAATAGTTGAAATGTGTTAAGCCTTCGTCATTCAGTTTTTATTATTATAAAAAATAAATGGACTCACATCTTGCCTTTACTTAAAAGCAATAATTATATTCCATTTATCTTTCCTCTTGATGTTTCTCATAACAAGCTTTAATGCTTAAATATTCGTTAACGATTTCTTTCTTCTGTTTCTTTGAATTCAAATACATTTTTATGATAATCAGTGTACATATAAGAAATGATAATATGATGATTTGTGCATTATCTAACAATTGTATATGATGATGACATAGATATCGTGAACATATACAATATCACTACGTTATAGGAAAATATCAAATGTGTTTGCAGGAGCTATAGAAACATGATGAAACTGGAACCTTGGCGAATTTTCTGGTCTGTTTCGCGACGAGTTCAAATGAATTTAATATTTCTTGACAATTTGCGTATATTGTTTTTTTATCTTGCAATGTCAAAAGTCCAAACTAACTACAAAAAATGTTTGAAAAGAGCCGAATTAAATATTTTTCTAATCGATGTTGTCCTCTATCAGGTCCGCGCTTATACTGGTACCATTTTTTCTCGTCGATTTACATGAATCAGGTTCCAGCTATATATTAGTCAGTCATCGCATATAACAAAAATATATCAATGTAAATTTGGCTGCTCAAATTAAACCAGTGCAGGATGAAATCTTATACTAACAATCACCATGAATAATAAGGGTGGTTATTGACACCAGGAAGTGCTTAGTATCTGTTTTGTTTATAAGCCAAAAGGTTGGCTCTAACTTACACAAGAAGATAAAAAAAAATCTGAGGTAAAGCAATATCCATCAAAAGCCGTGAACGTATATTATTTTCTGAGTTAAAAGAGATTTCCGTATTTTGAAGTACTCCCATTTTGATATTTATAGAACAAGTCTGATAAGACGCTGTCAAATAACAATAAAATCCTCGACTGATGGCTGATTTATAGATAGTCTAATTGACAAGAGAGGTTTCTTATTGTAATCAATTTATCGTAACATAAAGAGTTTTAGAGATTTTATGGACCAGACATTAGATATCGTCTCGTGTTTTATATCCAGCGTTCATTTCCGATTTCCTGATTAATTTCCAGCTTAATCATCATATATATTTAATTAATTTAGTGACATAATTAGACGTATTGTTTTTATAATTCTATGCACCTTAAGTAAATATATAAATCAAAAGAGTTTGGATAACGAGATATTGATTTTAACATGTAAATTAACGGAATGGCGAAAACACACGGAAGGATAATCCGGATGGCAGGTAAAGAAGAACGGAAAACACCGAATGACAATTCGGAAGGGCAGATCACTATGAAAGGAAACGCCGAATGACAATCCGAATGGACAGGTTAAAATGAAGGGAAACTTCGAATGACAATCCGAATGGGCAGGTTAAAATGAAGGGAAACATTGAATTTCAATCCGGCTGGGCAGGTCAAAATGAAGGGAAACACCGAACGACAATCCGACTGAGCAGATCAAAATGAAGGGAAGCATCGAATGACAATTCGATTGGGCAGATAAAATTAGGGGAAAACGCGTAAAGACAAGAATAAAATAAAAGAGCAAAGCTAAATAAAAACACTGACGTTCGGAACTCAAACAAACGGAGATAGTTTTAACACTTGGTAAGGCTCTCCCGCCTCTATCACAACACACGTGCAGTTCAAAATTCCACAACGTCAGTGAGATATCCCAAATCTTGAACGGACATATGACTTATATAAAATGGACACCGGAAGCATATCTCGTACTAGCTGATACACGACACCCCATCAATGGTCAACCAACTTGAATGACGATGTAAGGTTAGGGCTTTTGGAATAACTATCCAATGTAATAGCTTGTGATACGTCATAAGTCAATAGCATACCCGGTATGTCAAATATTAGCGTACGGTGAAGAGGATCGATCTTTTTACTGTTTCTTTGATGTTTGACCTCGACTGTCCTGCTTGTATCTGGGTCAATTTTATATTGATTGATTAGGTGTTGTTTAACGTGAAGTGATCAGTATTTCATTTAACTTCATGACTCAGTCACTGACAAACTTTATCACCTGATCCTCTACAGCGTACACTTCGTCTGAGCAGGATTCGAACTCACAACTACAGTGGCACTGATTGCAAAGGTTTAAGGAGAATGAAACCTGAACCTGCATCACAAGGTTTAATTTGTTATTTAGTGATTTATTGTGGATATATAATCATTAAGTTGGGGTAACATTATGAAAGATTTGGAAACATTTGATTCGGTGTACCTTCAAACACGATCTTTTTAAAAAGTATTGTACTTTACTATGAATACAATTCATTTCAGTTGTGATTATTGAAGAAGTTGTGATACCGGAAATATTTTTTTCCATGTTGTCTTAAGCACTTTGCTTATCAATCGAAATGAAACAACTGTAACGTATTAAATGACGTTATTAACAGGTAAATTTCGTTAAATGGGATACTCGCGTAAGTAATAATATAGAAAATGATGAAGGATGAACCCACAATCAGACGTGCACCTAGCTTTAAGTAAAATAATACTAACAGTGATATAAATTTGTGCTTCATTAACAGACTTACTTCCTATATTTTCAGTGCAGATGAAAGACTCGTAGAGTACCGTGATGCACTCTGTATCGTAACTTCAGATGGGGATGTCACGTGGTTACCACAAGCTGTATTTAAAAGTCAGTGTAATGTCGACGTCGGATCATTTCCGTTTGATAAACAGACGTGTAAGCTGAAATTTGGTTCCTGGACATACAACGGAAACCAGTTGGATTTACTATTTAAGGGTGGAAAGGAAAATTTTACATTAGCAGATTATACAGAAAGTAATGTATGGGATGTGCTTTCTGTTCCCGCCAAACGTACCACATTTAAATATCAATGTTGCCCAGAACCATACGTCGATTTGACCTTCACACTTGTTATCAGAAGACGGGCTACGTTTTATGCTAATATATTAATTTTACCTTGTGTGTTACTGACGTCATTGACGTTGGTTTTATTTTGGATTCCACCAGAGTCACCAGCTAAAATGATGCTTGGTTTGTATAGATTAGAAGAAAATAAGTTTTTTTTTTTTTTTTAAATTAAAATGCATTCACTAGTTGAATATATGTGTGCATGTCTACATTAAGTTCAAAGTGGTACGAATATATTAGATATATATATGAAGAGTTGACCTCCCTGACAAGGTAGTATAAAACAAACAGGAAAGTTATTATCCCTCTTTGTAGAACACAATATCGGCAATAATATAAGACTATTGTAAGATTATTGATGTTCTGAATACAATACAACTAAAATATGATAGTAAGTATAGAGCCACGCTATGTGATTGATATAAAATATTACTTTGGGTTGTCGACGAACTTGATTACTTTCTTTTACTGTAACACTGAGTGTCATGTACATGTGTTCTTTTATCAAACAATTCGGTACATTGCTGTCTAATCAATAAAATTGATCAAAATCACAGGATAACAAGGCAGCAGTAGATCGTGGATATAAGCAGGCCCACTTAGATGAGGGTCATTGCCCCGGGGCCCATGAGTTTAAACAAGTAGAATGCTGTTTTCTAATCATCAATTTATTTTTGTTGTACACCGTGGTGGACTTAGTTTGAGTATCATTATTTGGAGAATTGGAGGAGAGGGGCCAAATTTCCGTTTTCATTTTGATATTAAGTAATGGTAATACACTTCATGTTCATTGTTAGAGAGGGCTTAGCTGACTCGTTCATAAAACATGAGGTAGTCTACCGATTTTTGTTCTATTACTGTACTTATTAGTCTCTGAACACAATTTGTGTCCAAATATCATGAGTTCTAATTAATAACAAGTGAGTGTATCATTGGTGAACGACTGTGATAACAATAAACGAAGCAGATTTTGCAGATATTGGTAATGCTGTCTGACCCCTTTTCTTGGTATCTGACCAAAACATGATATTGCATTAGATAAAAGATGTAATCTTTTAATTAATCAAGACAGCAATTACCTCACAACGTCATCTGCTATTGCTTTCTGATTGGACACAGAGCTAACCAAATCCTCGTGAATATGTATGTTATAGAACAAATGTTGTAAAAACTATCTTCATAATATTTTTAGCATTTATACTACTTTCACAAATCGAGATTACCAAGATTCATGTCATGATATTAAAGTTATGTTAAATTACTCTAAAATTGAGCAAAATTACTTTTTGTAAAAGAAAATATTGCAAAATTCGCAAATTTTATTTGGGTCTAATGTGTACACAGTAAGGCTGTTTAAATATCACCAGAAACATGTTGGTTTTTACATGTGGATGGTAAGACAATTGTCTAAGTATTTTTTCTACTTTTGTTTGTTTGTATTTCACTAACATCCATTTGTTCTATTTTTATGTATAATGGCTGAATCAGCAAGTCCACCTTTTTAGCATACATAATTGATTTATTAATCATGTTGTCTCTTCGTAGAACAACTAAAAACATATCTAAGCGATTAAAACATTAAAATATCAATGGCTTGAAATATTAATGTATATTAGGTATAGCATTTTATTTCACAATTAAGGATAAGATGCTAATCAACGTTCTTATAAATATATCTTATGATTGTTCCTAAGAAATTCCAAAATAAAGTAAGTAACTTTAACAAAGCAAATAATGAATCGGCTATAAATCAGTTGCTATCTTATTATTTCTCGCAATATATCCTGATGTCATAGTAAAATAGGGGCAGGATGAGGATGTTTAACAATTTCGTATATACAGTTTTAGCACTTATGTCATTTCACGTTATCTGACGAACATTTCCTCGCAATATATCTGGATAGTTTCGGCGGTAAAGTTTTATTTTACAAAAGTCTGAATATGTCCTTTTTGAGCGATTTCAATTTATTCGTACATAACAGGACAATCCAGATTGTTGATTTACTAGTTATTTGTCTATAGAATACCCATCGCTTGGTAACGATATTTACTAGTTATTTGTCTATAGAATACCCATCGCTTGGTAACGATATTTACTAGTTATTTGTCTATAGAATACCCATCGCTTGGTAACGATGCAGTTTTTTTTAGTTCTGTACGCATTCCCATAAATAAAACTGACCGCCACGATATATCTGAAATATTGTTGAAAATGGCGTTAGACACCATCAAACAAATAAACAAACAAACACATTTTATGAGACTTATCTTCTCTAGATTATTATAATGTCGTATGGGTCAAGCTGGTTCTATGATTATGGTTTAGTTATTCTTGCGTAATTAATTTTCTGTAACAATATGTCACCGTTGGCTATATAACTATCGTTTTTCGCTATAAAACATGCAGTTCAATAGTTGTTTTTAATGAAGTCGTCGAGAAGACTCGGTATAAAGTGACACTCAGTTGATAATAAACCCCACTGGTTCCAAACTAACAATGTAAGCGTGTAGATATGTGATTTAAAACAGACCTCATCAGCATCATCTCAGTACTATGTAACTTGGAATTACCTTGAATTTCTAACTCATGATCATGTACTACGTATTTTAATCGTCTAGATTGGCAAATAGTCCATATCTTAATTTCACGTTCGAGATACCATCTTAAACTAGTTTGGCATAAATATATTATTATGGGTCTTGATATAAGTGTAATAATGAAAATTGTTTCGTTTTGTGATATAAGCATTACTACATCATCAAAGTGAAATACAAATAAGTGTACACTGAATAATGAATATGATGTTATACAAAAATGACTTTCTCACCTCTGTCCACCATCTAAAATGTCCGATATGGATTAGTTCAAATGTTCATATGTCTTTCTTGAAAACTGTTTGTATAAATAATACGGATTGGAGATGAAATCGATGAGATTCTATTCTTTATTGTTGACTTTGAGTAGATCAAATGGTGCTAGATTAACACTTGGTAATGTCGATTAATTATCTTTTTTTTTCTTCCCTCATTTCTTTATTTAAGCATCGATGACCAGGTTTAAGTTTATTTAGCTTATTAACAATATTAATAAAACGATCGATTTTGTACAAATTGTTTTGATTTAAATAAATACCAGTAATTTTGATGAAATGACAGGCGAATGGATGAGCTTTATTGATATTGGCAGTATAAAAATCTATCATTATTTACATTGGAAATGTAGCAAATTAGTTACAGGCAATTTATTTATAATATTACGTTATTAAACATGGTAAATCATCCTGTGTAGAAACTGTTTCATTAACGATTTCTCTTCTACTAATAATATTGAAGATGAATAAGAAGACATAGCATGACTTTAAGATGATACTCTTCATGGTTAATTTGCTATAAGAACTAGTATGTCTAATCACATAAGATGTAAATTCGTATATCACATGATGTGTAGATTCGCATATCACCTGATTTGTAGATTCGTATATCACCTGATATGTAGATTCGTATATCACCTGATATATAGAATCGTATATCACATGATATGTAGATTCGTATATCACCTGATATGTAGATTCGTATATCACCTGATATGTAGATTCGTATATCACATGATATGTATATTCGTATATCACATGATATGTAGATTTTAAAATTTTACACGAAATTATTGGTTTCATTGCGTTTCGTCTTTGTTGTTGTTGTTGTTGTTGTTGTTGTGTGTGTGTGTTGTTTCCTTTTTCTCACTTGAACTTTTCTAGATGAATTCCCAGAAACTGAAAGTCGGATTAATTTTTTAAGGAAGTTCAAATAGAAGATGGTAGGGTGTACCATAGAATCCAGTTTGTGGTTACCTTTCTGCTATTCAATTTGATCTAATCCTCATAAGCTACCATGTTGAAATGGTACGTCGTTCCTTGCAACACTGTAGCTGTCATTTCTGCCATTCCTGACTGCTGATATGAAACATATATTTCTTTTAATAGCCGTACCTTCAGCATGTTTGCTTCAATTTTAATTTTAGATATGACTCGTTTAGCAAATTCCGATTTCACTTCCCAAGAGGGACCACGACTCTTCATTTGAAGAAGACCACCGTTTCTTTAAATGGGTAAAACATAATATTTCAGGATAAATTTACTAAAACATTTTCTTACCATTATTGTTATATATTATGTACATATTGTATAGATTTTAATTAAACCAAACACAAGACTTAAAACCTCGAGACATTCAATAGTAGTTGGCTAATGAGTAGACATTGTGTGACATTTAGGCAAATTCATAACAAATTCGGTTTGAAATGTAGAATACAGTCAAGCCTACCTTTAAGGACACCTCCATATAGCAAATCACTGTCTATAAAGGACACCTCTATATAGCAAATCACTGATTATAAAGGACACCTTTATATAAGAAATCACTGATTATAAAGGACACCTCTATATAGCAAATCACTGATTATAAAAGACACCTCTATATAACAAATCACTGATTATAAAGGACACCTCTATATAACAAATCACTGATTATAAAGGACCCCTCTATATAACAAATCACTGATTATAAAGGACACCTCTATATAACAAATCACTGATTATAAAGGCCAGACTCATTTTTTCCATTGATAAATAGTGCAAATAATTTTAATCTGTATGTAAAAGGCAACTGCTCATAAAGGTCACATCTTCAGGTTTCCTTGAGTAGCCTTTATATACAGGTTTGACTGTACAATAGTGTACTTAGGGAGGTTATGTATCAGCTGAATATTGTGAGATGTGATTTACATGTTTATAGATGGAATGTTCTGATGGCAGTGAGTTTTAAATAGATTAAATTACGTTAAAAGGATCGGTATTGGTATTGGCAATCTATATTTAAACTTTTCTGATAACGTCTTGTATGGTAAATTGAAAATTCCACTGCCACTGTGTTAAAAATATATGAAATTTCGTCTTTGATTAATGAAATTGTTTCTAGTATTATCAAATGTCACGCAGACAATATTTTGATTATTTTTGGGAATAATAGTTAGATTTTAAACTTAAGATTAAACAAACATTGATACTGAATGAATACATAAACATCAAGATGGAATCCATATTATAAAAAAAATAAAAATAAAATAAAAATGGGTAGAAAAATAATCCCATGAATAAATGAACGATTTAAGACAAACTACAACATTTTATACAAGAGCCGTGTTAAAAACTGATTTCAAACGATTACCACAGAACATGGACTGATAGAGCATGTTGTTGATTGGCTAGGATTATGGTGTTTAACGCCACTTTTTTAATAGTATTTGATGTTGTTGAACTATGTTGTATTCATGTATACATGCTTCAATAAGCAGACCATTGTATAAATCAGAATAGCAATATAGGCTCAGGTGGGCCTCTCCTTTCGTGTTGCTTTCATTTGTTTATTTGTATTTTCTATATATGCTTTGATCTTTTTTCTGATTGTTTGCTTTAGCGAAAACCTTCATATCATTTATTATGATATATTTGTTTTGTTTTTGTCAGTACATTAGTACTATTACAATCTAGGTACGTTTTATTCCAGCCAGGTATTATAAAGAGTTGGATCTGAACTCAATCTTCAAGATATTTACAGGAGAAAATTAGGTTTCACGTGTAGATAATATTGAAAATCATAATAATAATAATATTGTTGGTAATGCTATATCGTGTACAATAATCAGTAAGTAGAGCTTATAGGCGTTTTTTGTTGTTGGAGTTACACACTGCTACAGGCGACGTTTTTATACAGAGACTTAATATTAAGAGAGTGTATAACGTATTTTTGTATCACGTATACTGTTAATTTGGATTCGTTGCATATTAATAATAACATGTAAGTTTTAAAAACTAAGAAACTGATTTGGACGATAATTCCATGTTATATACCTAATCCATTAAATATTCGGACCTTTATTAATCCGTTGCATATTTTACAAAATAAAGCGCTGTGATATAAATATAATATGAACATAACAGATCAAATTTCATAAAAAAAAATAATTGTGACGGTTCCCAGGACTCAAGGTACAGGTCTGGCCACAAAAGTACCATAACCCCCTATATTGATAATCGTGGTTGTTATGCTAGACATGGGTTATTTTCTGGCATTGCCATAACACTTACATGGGTTATTTTCTGGCACTGACATAACCCATTCATGATTCATTATATATTAAATATCAAGATCTAATATTAACGACTTATCTTGAGTAACAGCGAATAGCCTATTTATTTTAATCTAAGTACAGTTAATAAATGACTAAACTGTTCTTCTTCGATGTTTCATCACGCACACTAAATTGTTCTTCTTCGATGTTGCATCACGCACACTAAATTAGATATCTACTTTTTTTTTACAACGTATTATGTGTCTCTCTGATTTTATATACACATACTAAGTCGTGCATATGATTTACACAGACCTCGGGTGGCGGATATGAGTGTCATCTCGATTTCTGGAGAGGTTGGGGATTCTATCATGTTTTTAATACGGAAAGCTTAACTGTTGACTATAGTGGGTAATGTGCTTAGAGAGTACAACCTATCCTGCACTTTAAAGATCTCTTTTATAGATTTAGTCAAATAGTAGGTGAATTGTTGACGCTACAAGAAACCAAATTTCGCATCCCTGGAGGTCTTCGTGCTTTTAACAGTAGAAGTCAAAAGTCGTTACAATAGTTGTTCTATGCCAGCTTTTTATCTATGTAGAGGGTTTTTTTCATCTATGTAGACTTTTTTTTTCTTTTTTTTTTATTATCTATGTAGACTTTTTATCTATGTAGACTTTTTATCTAGGTAGAGTAAGACTTTTTATATATGTAGACGTTTTTATCTATGTAGATTTTTTTTATCTAAGTAAACCTTTTTTATCTATATGGACTTTTTATCTATATAGCCTTTTTATTTATGTAGACTTTTTTTTCTTTTTTTTTTAATCTAGGTAGACTTTTTATCTATGTAGACTTTGTAGACATTTTATCTATGTAGACTTTTTTATATTGTTAAGCTTGTTATCGTCCTGAATATGTTTATAATTATTTCACCGGTACTTCAAAAGATTTATAAAAATCCTCTCTAATACTCTAGTATTGTAGACGCAGCGAATACTGATTAACTCATACAAAAATAAAGCAATTGTTTCAAACTCACATTAATGTATGATACATTGTTACTGTGATGTGAATAACATGACTACAAATGTCATTCTTTAAACCTCAATTGTACATGAGTTCTCATTTACATATATCCCAGAACCATTTACATATATCCCAGAACCATTTTATATGGAAAAGCTTGAAGATAACAAAGTGGTAAATCGAAGGACAGAATGAATATGAATTCCCATATATTTTAGTTATTTTATTTATACAATTAAATTCATTACACATGAGACTAATATGTTGCTATGTAAAATGCCGATAAAATTAATGGAATATTTTGGCATAAAAATACACCACACAGAAATCATTGGTAAATGCCACTGAAAAGAAAACGGAACAGGAATATATTAATACAAGACTTGAGGACACAGTCATTATGACAAAGCTGATCGTTAACACCCACGCTCATATATTAATAAGGTGTATGGAAAATGACAGGAATAGTAAAACTAAAGTATTTATACCATTTAAATATAACAAAGTATTGATCGGTATTTGAAACATATATATAATTGTTTTAACATTAAATTCTGAACTTTTGTAATTATGATCGGTTTAAGTTAATTATCTTGACAGGAGAAAAAGAAACTGGCTTGGTAAAGTTCTAGACTTGATTAATAGGTATAAAATAGGCTTAACATTCATGGCATAATCGAAAGCAGAAACAGCTAGACAGTGGTTTGGTAAAACCTTTGATAATTAGGTTTACATAGCATTATCGAAAGAGAAACAGACGGTGACTTGGTAAAGCCCTTAATGATTAGCTGGACAGGAGAAATGCGTGACTTTTAATTGGTGTTCTGCCCCATAACACTGGTCTGTACTATTGGTGTTCCGCCACCAAAACAATGGTCTTTATAATTAGTGTTATGTTCCCTAAGCAATGTCACATTGCCAGTGTTTGTCGATTATATAAATTATGTATATTGTTTTTCATAAATATCATTTTACAATTATTCTCATGTAAAATTATCTTGCAGATTTCAACCAATCTAGACTGGATAATTCTTGAAGACCGTTTGAAATTCCAAACAGATTGTCTCCATCTGAAATGGCTGCCGTAACAAAACACAGAAAATACAAACCCTCAAATGACTAAAATAGCTACATGCCCTAATTGAATATCATGTAGTCTGAGCTGGTGTCTATTGACAATAGATTGTAGGAAATATAATTAAAGGGTTCTCCTAAAGTCAGCTGTCTTAATAATTGAAGATATTTGAAGTCCACCAAAGCTGTTCCCTAAGATATTTATAATTGTTACTCAAGGAATATACAATTAACTTTCTTGTTTATTAGCGCTATTTAAAAGTTGCTTAGGTATTTAACAATGCAATATTTGTGTGTAGAATGCACAGCAAGTAACATTTACTTAAGCTAAGATTTGTTTGTTTTCATAACCGTAAATGTAATAAGAACGTAGATATCTAATTTACTACCCTCATTTCTGGTACGATAATTGTCAAAAGATTGGAAAACTAAATAATTTAAAAGTTTTTGTGAGCAAGGTAACCAAAGGTTCTAAACGTAATAGCGAAAATCATCTATGGTTAGCTACTTTTGTAAGATGTTATATTGAATATCTGTATACATGTTCTTATACGTTTTCCATTAAAAAAATATGCTATTATTAAAACGAATGGATGATTAAGTGACACATGGAGCCTCTTGTTTGTAATTTTATTGCAATGAAGTTACTGATGATAATGTTTCTTTTTACTTTAAATGGCAGTTTACGAATCTACAAATATCATTTAATAATTACCTGATTATATCATAACTTAAAAGAAGAACAAAAATCATATTGATTTTCTTAACATTATGTTTTTTTTCGATTTCCTTTAAACATTTTGTTGCATGTAAAAATCCAATTTTCATAAATCAGACTTTAATTTATGTAATAACTGAGTTAGAAATGCCAACAATGATAGCTTTAGTCTTTCAGATAATGGTCCCTGCTGGGTTGATGGTTTGATGAAAAGTTTCTATACTACATTGTCTGATATATTGTATATAAATGCATTTTAGAAATGTAATGATGTCTCGAAAGAAATCAATCCACGTTTTACATCTTTTTTTCTCCTTGATTTATGCCTAAGATATTCATTTATTGCTTTAATTAATTAATTAGAATAACGCACGATGTTATAAATATATTTTCGGAATTTCATGGTTATTGTAAAACAATATCGTAACAACGACGTATATCTGGGAAATATATTTGTACTTACTTGTATGCTACATCGAATGTTGTTCGGAACATTTGAGATGGCTTGTATATTAGGGTAAGGATTATAGTCTTTAATGCTACTTTCAATAATATTTCAGTTATAGTCAGTTATGGTCAGTTTTAGTGGTGGAGGAAACCGGAATACCAGGAGAAAACTACCGATCTGCCGCAAGTCGCTGACAAACTTTATCACATAATGTTGTATCGAGTACACCCTCGCCATGAGTGGGGTTCGAACTCACCACGTTAATGATGATAGGCACTGATTGGATCGGTAGTTATAAATCCAACTACCATACGATCACGACCACGACGGCCCCTGGTTTGTAAGTTATTTTGACAACAATTTGAAACCACATTAAATAGAGAACCACAGTAATATATTATATAGTAAATTAACTATTCCACAACAAGTCACTTTCATTAGTATTTAATATTTCATTATTAATAATTATATTGTAGTAAAGTGTTGACTATATATTGCTCTATATTTTCAACGCGATTTTATGAGGTGATCAAAATTTTAAGGGAGCAAAATGAATGTTTAACTAAAACATTATACCAAAATAATGTCACATCACTTTGATTATCTATTTGATTTTGACAAGAGAAATGTTTGATGTTGAAAATAGAACTAGAATGTCATTTGCACATTTTACTTCTATAAATAGCAATTCAGAATACCGTGAACCTCAAGTTAGAAATTACACGTATACACATGTGATGGAGATATGAGATAGTTTAGTCCACTGTTAGATTGGATCTGTATATGGACTATTTTCTTTTTGTTTTAGGTATGACCCTATTTATGGCATTCTTCCTATTACTAATTTTGTATGGAGGAACCATGACGCCGACAGAAGGGTCGGTTCCGGTATTAGGTAAGCCTGTACGTAGATGCTTTCTCTTTAACCATGCTTTTCTGTCTTTCCAACAGGGATGAGTATTTTCATGGCGTTCTTCGTTCTAATGTTGTTGTTTGAGGCTAATCTCCCACCGGCCGCAGTGCGTGTACCAATCCTAGGTAAGGAGTTGTTGTAGTGATGATGTCATAGACAGTAGGGTTTTATTCGACTGGTTACCCAAACCACATTTTAATACCTGACGAGAAAATTAATATTACAAAATGTTAATCTTTTCAAGCTTTTCTTCCAAAATGCATGAATTTTAGAAGAAATACTGTGCTTTTTCACGGGACCAGTCTTTTGGACCAGGATTTTCACGTTTTCAATGCCTGCTAAATTGAATCACATTTTAATCAGTAGATTGTTTTTGTCACTTTCCTTCAATAAAAACAAAATCACATCCTCTATCTATTTAGAAATGTAAGTAGCGTAGAAATTTTTTACATATAATTTTTTTTCTGATATGCTCTTTTTATCATTACATGTTCTCACACAATGACAAATAATATCATCCTCTACTTTTAGTATCGATCCTTGACAAACCTTTCTCATATGCACAGCAGCAAATATAACGTAAATTGTGAGCAAAACCAGAAACCTCGTTTCTATATGTTAAAACCTCACATTTCGCCATGTTATACAATACCCACAACACTAAATATTGTCAATCATATTATACTGAGAAAAAAAAACTTCGCCACAGTAAATCTCCCAAGTGATCCGCGCTTTAGGAATTTATGAATGAACATAATATCAAAGACAGGCATCCCGTATTCTTGTGTCTCTTTCTGTTCCGTTTTCCTCTTCAGCTGTGTACTATAAATCTAATAAATCTTTAACCTCTAACCGATTCTCTTCACCAGTATATTACAAAGGCGAATCTAATATATCTCTATACTCTATGACCCATCTTCTTTGTTAATGCTCTCAAAATATCAATCTGGTACTATAGATATATTTCCTCCTGCAGCGAGTTGTTCCTTTACTAGCTTGTTTATAGCACAAGTCATAATACAGCAATATTCTCTAACGGATTCCTTTCTTGAAGTTCACCTTGTAAGCATGTAAATGGGAATTAATGAGTTGATATAAACGTTCAGCCTTTTTTTTTTTTTTTTTTTTTTATTAACTTTATATCAATTTTCTTTACCACCCAATGTTATCTTCGTTGAGCTTGTATTTCTTCTCTCTGAGCCACTTATTTAAACCCTGCCCTATAAAATCATTTAATACAGTGCACATGTTATGCCGTTTTCTTTTTTGCAGTTTTTGCACATGCATATGTTTTTGTTCTTGTCTATGATGAGTATTGTAAAGTTTGATTTACGTTAGTGATATTTATCTTTATTTAAAAATTTAATTTATGTATATTTGTGTTGAAATTTATTCATTTTAATTGCTAATTATTTTCAGAGAAATACTATCAGTAGCGATAGCGTCAGCATCTACACGCACTATTAAAAAATGCGCATTACATGAACTAAAACACGCACATTCAACCAACAGTGTTCGAGTTAGATTTCTAAGTTGAAATATGTTTGTATGTTTGTTTGACCTAATCCTTTGGTATACTACAGCAATGATTATAAAAATATTAACCCCCATGGGTCATATCCATTATTATTATACCAACGATGTGTGTTCAAATCTTGCTGAAGGAAGAACAAAAATACATAAACATCGTCAGCTAAAAAATACTAACGTATTGTAATATAGTGTCAGACATAATGTGTATAATACCAGAAAAACTATAAAGGTCAATAGTTTTACTAGTCTTTCGTTATAAATATCCCTTAAAATTAAGGAATTTCTGACTGGTAGCAAATTTTGCATTTTTATCGATATTGCTAACATGCTTTCTTCTTAAAAGTTTGTTACGTCTAAGAGAGGCTCATGATAAAACGTAGCGAAACCATGCGCCTTTGTTGCACTGATCAGAGAGGGATTTATCAAAAAATCAAATTGAATGATATTTGATACTATATTATTAAAACGATATTGCACTTATGTTGAGAAATACTGCCCCTTTCAAGTACATATATATAGCATATTGGACTCGTAATCTTGTGCAATAGGATAGACTGCCTGGGATAATATTACTCAATCTTTATGCAATAACCTTATAATACCCACTACTTACACGTGTATGATGTTAAATTGATCTTTTTTGCAGAGCATTATGCAAAGACTGATGCATACAGTGTTTCAGCTAGACTTTGAAATCTTCAGGACAATTGCCAGTTTGATCAAAATTTCTTCGAGACATTCTTTAATATTTAAACTATTTTCTATAAAGTTCGTCAGGACTATTTGAGAAATAGGTGGGCAAATGTCCCGAGAGCTGAATCACTGTGCATACTTCAGCAGATTGAATGACTGCATCTCGATACTATTCACATATTTTAAAACAATTTTACAGCCTTATCATGTGCAAGACGGAGCTCGGAGTGCCTAAGGGCCAGTCAGTACGTGGTTATCTTTCATAGCGTAAACATGAAACCTTAGTTGTGCATAAATCTCATTAATGATAACATAAAAGTTTGTAACTCGCCATACCTAAAGGGTAATGAGAGCTCCTGCCATACCTAAAGGGTAATGAGAGCTCCTGCCATTTCTTAACATCCGTTGTCCGTCGTCGTCGTTGGTAGCTCTGTCAATTAAAACTAAACTCTGTATGATATTTAGCAGTGTCTCTATAAAACTTCAGCATTTCTCCTTAATCCGACAAAAACATGACCATCAGTGGCAATAATTCTTTTTTAATAGGCTGTAATTTAAAAAAATTCCGCATAGGAAGTCCAAATTATTTCTAACGTAGAACAACTTATGCATGTCAGGTATTAAATAAGGATTCCCCATTTCGTCTTCATTCAGCAACAAACATGACCGCATGTCTGTTTCTGGTTAGGTGAAGCCTTAAAAAATCTCCGAAACTACAGGTTATAATAATGTGTTACATGGTTCAAATGTCATATCTGAAGTTCTGTACAACGATTTCACCATGTATCTTGTGTTATTGAAAAAAATTGCTCAAATTGTCAATTCTAATATAAAAAACTACACCATTGCTTGAATGTAAACAGCGCATGAATAAACATGTGAGTGGTCCAGGCTCAAGTTAGCCTCCTGTTTTTAAGCGATTGGTATGCCTAAACTATTTTATCCGTATTTAAAACAAATAAAAGCACATATACAATTAAAAGATTAATCGAAATATAAACAAAATTGAACTCACAATTGGTTGATGAAGGTATTTGTGAAGTTGAGTTTTATCCACAAGAACAATATGTAGTAAATTATATAAAGTCAATTTAGATGATAATTCAAACATAACATTTCTTGTGATATACACCTTTGGGTTTACGTAACACATAAACTTGCCTTATATATTTTATACGGTGTGTAATTGTCGGCGATTTTGCATACATTGCATATTGTATATGTAACGTCACTATTATAGCGTCAGTCTGATATTATAACTATGCAATATCTTCATTATCTACTATGCAGTCTGATATTATCTTAATGTAATATCTACATTATCTACCAGACAGTCTGATATTATATCAGTGTAATATCTACATTATCTACCAGACAGTCTGATATTATCTCAATGTAATATTCCATTGGCTACCAGACAGTCTGATTTTATCGCAGTGTAATATCTTCTTTATCTACCAGACAGTCTCATATCATCACAATGTAATATCTACATTATCAACCAGATGATCTCACATATGACCAACGTGTAGTATATGATATAGCATTCACACACTTTCAAAATTACCAAAAAGCTTGTGATATTTATTAAATTAAAGGTCCTCACTTTGAATTTTATCACACGAAAATCTTAACAATTGTGATAAAAGGCGAAGCACAAAACACACGGTAAGAGAAATATAGGCATAAATAATGTGATGTATGTAATCTAGTTCATTGGGCAGTTTACCGGGGGCTGTCGTGGTCGTGATTGTATGATAGTTGGATTTACAACTAACTGTAAAATCAGTGCCTATCACCACTCAAGTTGTGAGTTTGAACCCCGTTCATGGCGAGGTGTACTCGATATAACATTACGTGATCAAGTTTGTCAATGACTTGCAACAGGTCGGTGTTTTTCTCTGGGTACTCCGGTTTCCTCCACCAATAAAAGTGACCGCCACGATATAGCTTAAATATTGTTGAAAGTGGCGTCGTTAAACAACATAAGCCAACAAAACCAACCAACTATATTGATGCTTAATTTACATGAAGTGACAATATGTTCATTGATGGCTTACACAAAATATAATGTTAATGGTAAAAATCTAACGTTTGCATGATGTCTAAAATAATATATTATTTTCTTTCTTCAGAGGTTGGAGTTGTGTTTGTATTGCTAGATATCGGTATAAATAGAACACCTCGGTCGCTTTAAAACGATTTATTTTAGTGTGTCTTATTTGAGTGTTGTTAACTAACAACACAGTTTGCTTTATGAACATTGCGGCACTTGAATGAGGCGGTTTGTTATGCCATGCTATCCTCCTGCTACGCTGCTATGAGATAATTAAAAACAGAAACCCAGTGTTAATCGTGTATCTAAGCATATATATTAGCCCTGCTAGTGTACTGTCCATTTTTATCTTGTCATTCATTTTTGTGATATGATGGTGGTCTTTTTTTATGGGAAGCTAATCGTTGTAGTTTTAATTTTTTTGTCGTTTGTTTATATAGTATTGCAGTTGGATATCTATTTATCAAGATGAAAGGGTCGGGATCCCATTAACCGGTTTAACACCGCAACATGTTTGTGTCTCTCCCAAGTCTGGAACTGGATTTCCATTCATATGTCATTGTATTTTGTTGTGAGTTAAAATGAGAGGTGATTGTTCATTTTGTTGATGTTGGTAGAATTGTTGACCATGGCTGTTTAAGCTTTCTTTCAATATCCTCAATATTCAGAAGCAACTATTTGTTTTACACGTATGTATGTATTGTTTCTGGAAGGTGTTGATTATATGTTTCTGGTCATCGCTAGGCTACAAACAGCTGTAGATGATTATTGGTCTTAATTGTCGATGTGTGCATACAAGAAGTTAGATAATCAATATATACATATTCAAGCAAGTTTGATATATAATGAAATACTAAAGATACCATTTTTTTTTTATTGAAGGTAATAAATATATCTTATCTATACTGTATAAATGCACAATACAACTGTTGTATATCCTAATTTAGTATTCTAAATATTCACAATGTGAATATTATAGATAAAACAATGTATGGACAACAACACATTAAATTATAGTTCTCTACAATTTATTGTTCGTGCAAAATCAAATGTTAACCTCAGAATTTAGAAGAAAAAACCCAAAGATTAAATTTGCATAAACAAATTTTTACATGTCGTCTTCAATTTGAAGAAACAATATTACGGAAAAAATAAAATACGCAAAATTCAGACAAACTAAGACAACGTTTATTGGAAATAAACATATTTTTGAAAATAGGTCTATCTATCTCCTAATGACTACACGACGGATACCAAATATTACACAGGACTATGTTTGTGTGAGTTGTCCTAGCTAATGTTCGTTTGTTATACATTTATATTTACGGCTACAGTTACTGCTTTGTGACACGACGATCTGTCAATTTATGAAATATTGTAATATTTCGTCGTCTATTCACCCCCCCCCCCCCCCCCCCCACTGGAGTAACCGATTTGGAGGATTTTTCTAGTGGTATTCGGTCAACAGCTTATTATCGTTACCATGTGTAGCATTGCAAATCTAATCATTCAGGTGACGAAACGACACATACAGGAGGCAAACTGTTAATGAAAGAAACACTTTTAGCTTTGAAGCGACGAGGTAACAACGTGTGTATTAATGTTAAAATAAAAATAAAAAAACACCATTTACATTTCAATTGAAATTAAAAACAGACTCGATTTCACCAATTTAGTATAGAACGACTCATTGTGATGTTGACGCATTGTTACGTCATACTAAATCTCTATGATATTTGATGTGTCATGATGTATTGTATTCAAACTGCATCATACATCTTACCATATAACTGTTGACTTCCACGTTACAGATCTCTTACTATATGACTGTTGATTTCTATGTTACAGGTGTCTCTCTATATGACTTGATTTTTATGTTACAGGTGTCTTACTATATGACTGTTGATATCTATGTTGCATGTGTCTTACTATATGACTGTTGATTTTTATGTTACAGGTGTCTTACTATATGACTGTTGATATCTATGTTGCATGTGTCTTACTATATGACTGTTGATTTTTATGTTACAGGTGTCTGACTATATGACTGTTGATTCCTATGTTACAGGTGTCTCTCTATATGACTTGATTTCTATGTTACAGGTGTCTGACTATATGACTGTTGATTCCTATGTTACAGGTGTCTCTCTATATGACTTGATTTCTATGTTACAGGTGTCTGACTATATGACTGTTGATTCCTATGTTACAGGTGTCTCTCTATATGGCTTGATTTCTATGTTACAGGTGTCTGACTATATGACTGTTGATTTCTATGTTACATGTGTCTCTCTATATGACTTGATTTCTATGTTACAGGTGTCTTACTATATGACTGTTGATATCTATGTTGCATGTGTCTTACTATATGACTGTTGATTTTTATGTTACAGGTGTCTGACTATATGACTGTTGATTCCTATGTTACAGGTGTCTCTCTATATGACTTGATTTCTATGTTACAGGTGTCTGACTATATGACTGTTGATTCCTATGTTACAGGTGTCTCTCTATATGACTTGATTTCTATGTTACAGGTGTCTGACTATATGACTGTTGATTTCTATGTTACAGGTGTCTCTCTATATGACTTGATTTCTATGTTACAGGTGTCTTACTATATGACTGTTGATTTCTATGTTGCATGTGTCTTACTATATGACTGTTGATTCCTATGTTACAGGTGTCTCTCTATATGACTTGATTTCTATGTTACAGATGTCTTACTATATGACTGTTGATTTCTTTCTTACAGGCGTCTTGCTATATGACTGTTGATTTCTATGTTACAGGTATCTTACTATATAACTGTTGATTTCTTTCTTACTAGCGTCTTGCTATGTGACTGTTGATTTCTATGTTACAGGTGCCTTACTGTATGACTTGATTTTTATGTTACAGTTGTCTTACTATATGACTGTTGATTTTTATGTTCCAGGTGTCTTACTATATGACTGTTGATTTTTATGTTACAGATGTCTTACTATATGACTGTTGATTTCTATGTTACAGGTGTCTTACTATATGACTGTTGATTTCTATGTTACAGGTGTCTTACTATATGACTGTTGATTTTTATGTTACAGGTGTCTGACTATATGACTTGATTTCTATGTTACAGGTGTCTTACTATATGACTGTTGATTTTCAAGTTACAGGTGTCTTACTATATGACTGTTGATTTCTATATTACAGGTGTCTACTATATGACTTGATTTCTATGTTGCAGGTGTCTTACTATATGACTATTGATTTCTATGTTACATGTGTCTTACTATATGACTGTTGATTTTTATTTTACAGGTGTCTTACTATATGACTGTTGATTTTTATGTTACAGGTGTCTTACTGTATGACTTGATTTTTATGCTACAGGTGTCTTACTATATGACTGTTGATTTTTATGTTACAGGTGTCTTACTATATGACAGTTGATTTTTATGTTACAGGTGTCTTACTATATGACTGTTGATTTCTATGTTACAGGTGTCTTACTATATGACTGTTGATATCTATGTTGCATGTGTCTTACTATATGACTGTTGATTTCTATGTTATAGGTGTCTCACTATATGACTGTTGATTTTTATGTTACAGGTGTCTTACTATATGACTTGATTTCTATGTTGCATGTGTCTTACTATATGACTGTTGATTTCTATGTTGCAGGTGTCTTACTATATGACTGTTGATTTTTATGCTACAGGTGTCTTACTATATGACTTGATTTCTATGTTGCAGGTGTCTTACTATATAACTTGATTTTTATGCTACAGGTGTCTTACTATATGACTGTTGATTTTCAAGTTACAGGTGTCTTACTATATAACTTGATTTTTATGTTACAGGTGTTTTACTATATGACTGTTGATTTCTATGTTGCAGGTGTCTTACTATATGACTGTTGATTTCTATGTTGCAGGTGTCTTACTATATGACTGTTGATTTCTATGTTGCAGGTGTCTTACTATATGACTGTTGATTTCTATGTTACAAGTGTCTTACTATATGACTGTTGATTTCTATGTTACAAGTGTCTTACTATATGACTGTTGATTTCTATGTTACAAGTGTCTTACTATATGACTGTTGATTTCTATGTTACAAGTGTCTTACTATATGACTGTTGATTTCTATGTTACAGGTGTCTTACTATATGACTGTTGATTTCTATGTTGCAGGTGTCTTACTATATGACTGTTGATTCCTATGTTGCAGGTGTCTTACTATATGACTGTTGATTTTTATGTTACAGGTGTCTTACTATATGACTTGATTTCTATGTTGCATGTGTCTTACTATATGACTGTTGATTTCTATGTTGCAGGTGTCTTACTATATGACTGTTGATTTTTATGCTACAGGTGTCTTACTATATGACTTGATTTCTATGTTGCAGGTGTCTTACTATATAGCTTGATTTTTATGTTACAGGTGTCTTACTATATGACTGTTGATTTTCAAGTTACAGGTGTCTTACTATATAACTTGATTTTTATGTTACAGGTGTTTTACTATATGACTGTTGATTTCTATGTTGCAGGTGTCTTACTATATGACTGTTGATTTCTATGTTGCAGGTGTCTTACTATATGACTGTTGATTTCTATGTTGCAGGTGTCTTACTATATGACTGTTGATTTCTATGTTACAAGTGTCTTACTATATGACTGTTGATTTCTATGTTACAAGTGTCTTACTATATGACTGTTGATTTCTATGTTACAAGTGTCTTACTATATGACTGTTGATTTCTATGTTACAAGTGTCTTACTATATGACTGTTGATTTCTATGTTACAGGTGTCTTACTATATGACTGTTGATTTCTATGTTGCAGGTGTCTTACTATATGACTGTTGATTCCTATGTTGCAGGTGTCTTACTATATGACTGTTGATTTTTATGTTACAGGTGTCTTACTATATGACTGTTGATTTCTATGTTACAAGTGTCTTACTATATGACTGTTGATTTTTATGTTACAGGTACATACTACTGTTTGAATATGGTTTTGATAACTTTATCATCTTTCCTAAATGTATTTGTTGTTAATATGACTTTCTTTGGAGCAAGAGCACCTGTTCCATATGCATTAAAAAAGGTAAGTTGAAAGGTTAATATAAGATGAAAAACATATATTTTATATTTGATTAATAAGATGTGTCGTCCTTTGCATTTACTGTAAATAAAATTAAGTGCAAAACTGTCATGGACAAGTTCTATAAGCACAAAACTGCTATAGACAAGGTTAAGCACAAAACTACTATAGACAAGGTTAAGCACAAAGCTACTATAGACAAGGTTAAGCACAAAGCTACTATAGACAAGGTTAAGCACAAAACTACTATAGACAAGGTTAAGCACAAAACTACTATAGACAAGGGTAAGCACAAAACTGCTATAGACAAGGTTAAGCACAAAACTACTATAGACAAGGTTAAGCACAAAACTACTATAGACAAGGTTAAGCACAAAACTACTATAGACAAGGTTAAGCACAAAGCTACTATAGACAAGGTTGAGCACAAAGCTACTATAGACAAGGTTAAGCACAAAACTACTATAGACAAGGTTAAGCACAAAACTACTATAAACAAGGTTAAGCACAAAACTACTATAGACAAGGTTAAGCACAAAACTACTATAGACAAGGTTAAGCACAAAACTACTATAGACAAGGTTAAGCACAAAGCTACTATAGACAAGGTTAAGCACACAACTACTATAGACAAGGTTAAGCACAAAGCTACTATAGACAAGGTTAAGCACAAAACTACTATAGACAAGGTTAAGCACAAAACTACTATAGACAAGATTAAGCACAAAACTACTATAGGCAATGTTAAGCACAAAACTACTATAGACAAGGTTAAGCACAAAACTACTATAAACAAGGTTAAGCACAAAACTGCTATAGACAAGGTTAAGCACAAAACTACTATAGGCAATGTTAAGCACAAAACTACTATAACCAAGGTTAAGCACAAAACTACTATAGACAAGGTTAAGCACAAAACTGCTATAGACAAGGGTAAGCACAAAACTGCTATGGACAAAGTTAAGCACAAAACTGATATAGACAAAGTTAAGCACAAAACTGCTATAGGCAAGGTTAAGCACAAAACTGTTATAGACAAGGTTAAGCACAAAACTGCTATAGACAAGGTTAAGCACAAAACGACTATAGACAAGGTTAAGCACAAAACTACTATAGACAAGGTTAAGCACAAAGCTGCTATAGACAAAGTTAAGCACAAAACTACTATAGACAAGGTTAAGCACAAAGCTGCTATAGACAAAGTTAAGCACAAAACTACTATAGACAAGGTTAAGCATAAAACTACTATAGACAAGGTTAAGCACAAAACTACAATAGATAAGGTTAAGCACAAAACTACTATAGACAAGGTTAAGCACAAAACTACTATAAACAAGGTTAAGCACAAAACTACTATATACAAGGTTAAGCACAAAACTACTATAGACAAGGTTAAGCACAAAACTACTATAGACAAGGTTAAGCACAAAGCTACTATAGACAAGGTTAAGCACAAAACTACTATAGACAAGGTTAAGCACAAAACTACTATAGATAAGATTAAGCACAAAACTGCTATAGATAAGATTAAGCACAAAACTGCTATAGATAAGATTAAGCACAAAACTACTATAGATAAGATTAAGCACAAAACTACTATAGACAAGATTAAGCACAAAACTACAATAGACAAGGTTAAGCACAAAACTGCTATAGACAAGGGTAAGCACAAAACTGCTATAGACAAGGTTAAGCACAAAGCTGCTATTGAAAAGTTAAGCACAAAGCGAACTGCTACAAATTGAAAGCCAAACAGACTGAATGTAGATGTATCTAAATAAACTGAAGGGATACGAATAGAAATGACTACACAGAAAGTATTTCTCGAAGATCGACAAATGACATACCATTAGGTGTTGTTTTCACTCCGAAAAGGTTAATGGCATTATTTGATATCAGAATAGGTTTTTTCCAAAAGTAAAACAGAATAATTAACCATTGCGGAGGAAGCCTCGAACTACATCAGCTATGCCGGAAGACACTGTAGATCAGTTATATCGAAGGATACCTCACATTAGATCAGTTATATCGGAAGCTATTTCACAGCAGATCAGTTATATTGGGGAATACTTCACTGTAGATAAGTTTTATCGGGGATACTTCACTGTAGATAAGTTTTATCGGGGATACTTCACTCCGTATCAGGTTATATCGGAGGATGTTTCACTGTGGATAACCTCACTGTAAATACATTATAACTATTACACATAGGGGCAATAATGGCTCTGTGGAATGCTTCTTATGGGGACAATATAGAGTTACTACAGGTGCCACTAGTGGAGCAAGAACTGCATGCCCTTCCGCAGCACCTGAGTTCACCCTCTGTTTTTACTGGTGTTCGTTTTACTCGATCTTTAGTTTTAGGTGTAATATTTAGTAGATCGTTGTTTGTCCTTTTTTCTTTTGGCCATTGCGTTGTCTCTCCTTCGATTTACGGAGTCTGATTACTCCTTTGGTATCTTCAAAATCTTCTTACTGTATCAATGCGTGCATCGTATAGATATGCCTGATAATCTAAAGATATATAACTATTGCACAAGGGACATTAGATGAACTGTATCAATACTTATTACAAGGACAATATAAGGTGACTGTATCAGTACATACATAGACATGTAATGTATCAATACATAACTGTTACCTAGAGGACAATAGAGGCGCTGTATTCATATTTATTTACTGTGGTAATATAAGGTTATATACATATTATATATGTACTGTATGAATATATAACTGTTACCTGGGGGACAACAGAAGCGCTGTATCAATACTCATTACCGGGGTCACATAGAATTACAATTGTGATATAGGGTTATGGTTAGGGTTATGGTGTTTAACGCCACTTTCAACAATATTTCAGCTATATCGCGGAGGTCAGTTTTATCGGTGGAGGAAACAGGAGAAAACCACCGACCTGTCGTAAGTCACTGACAAACTTTATCACATGGTGTTGTATCGAGTACACCTCGCCTAAGCGGGATTCGAATTCACAACTTCAGTGGTGATTGGCACTGCTTGCAAGGGTAGTTGTAAATTCAGCTACATACGATCACGACCACGACCTAATTGTGATATACATGTATATACTATACTATATAAATAATAATATTATTTCAGGTAATGTTTACTGGAGTGTCAAGAATGTTATGCATGGAAAATTTAGTATTGCCATTTATGAACGAAGGACAAATGGCACACTCATCAAAAACACCTCATTTTATGGGTGTCAATAGTGAAAACAAATGGTCGAATGACTGGAGAGGATCTAACGAATGTCTACTTACTGTACAAAAAGACATTTCAGATCAGCACACTGAATTAGCACAGATTAATGCTAAAGTTATGGAAATACGTAACTTCCTAAAATTATATAAAGAAAGACTTGAGGAGAAAGACAGAAAAGAAAAAGTAACGAAAGAATGGAAAGTTTTAGCTTTAATTTTTGACAGAATATTTTTTATAATTTATCTCACGACAATTATAGTTTCTTTAGCAATTGTTATACCGTTCATTTTCTATAGCTGAAATTCTTATAAAACAATATGTAATAAATTCCCGATACACCGCAATATTGAAGGGTATTTGATACTTTCCGATGCCCCAAGGTCTTTCGAGTGCACTATGATCTGTTTGCAGTTTATGATCAGCTTTATTTGATTTGACATCTTCCTGTCCAGGCAACTTAAAGATCGGTCACGCATATATTCTATAAAGTGCTGTTATATTGGAGCTTAATACAGTATGCATCAGCACGCAGTCCAATTAACGCTTTCTTGTATTATAATTTTATTAATTATCAGTTTTACGGATAACACGAAGATCAATGTTGCAGTGTTTTTAGGTTTAGATATGGAAACTAGCAGAAATTGGACATTTTATCCAGAAAATACGAATCGTGTGGCTAAAACGTAATTGTATGTGTTTCTTTGGGTAGCACGCGTCATCGAGTGATTATGCCCCATATCTTGTCAATAGGTTGGTTTTTATGTCTACAAAAAAACTAGCACTGCGCTCTCGACCAAATGCGTATTTCAGTTATAAGAACACCAACCAAGAAACAGTGTATGTGACTTTAATAACCTTGCATACATTATCTAGACGTTACTTTTCGGCGAGAACAAAAACGTGTAAGATGTGTTGAAGAAAAGCACGGAATCTGACGCAATGGACAGAGTTGTCTTTGTAAGCCTAACTAAAATATACGGAATCTAACAACAACTGTTTCTTTTAAGCAATGTTAAACCTCCGGAAGGAGGACATAAGTTCGGCTTTGTCTGATTTAGATTTAATGAAATTCATTCTGCTAAGACAAGTTTGGTCGATGAAGCGCGGTAATCATCATTCTTGCGCATGGAAAGTGACTTTCACAATGGTGAAACAGCGCATGGCTATGTTAAAGTGGCGTTACTTAATCATATGAATTGAATGAGCTACGACGGTTCCATATGAATGCGTGTCGAATAGAACAAGATACATGGTTCAGCTAAAGTAATGTACCCTTCTATATTGTGTGTATTCTCGGGAAAACGGGATCAAAACTATAAGCCATTCCCAGTTTTCTTATGCATATTTTGATTAATGAGACAAAGTGTCCTTTACCGTCAAAAGTATTTACCCTTCATATCGCTTACATTGAAATAATTTGGATATTTACCAAACAAACATTATGATTAAAATGATCATACTTAGACCATTTGTATTTTTACACTGTATCACGTTAATTGTATGCACACGACACCATTCCACTTTGCCATAAAACAGCAATTCATTTATGTAATACATTACGATCGAATATTTGTACAATACGGTTGTTTCGAATCATTTCCATTCCGTCAAAATGTTGTTATTTTCGTCCGCCAGATCACGTGATTTCGATGGAACTCCTGGCACTGAACTTCCGGTGTCAATGTACAAAACAAAAACTCCAATCGATATGTGCCGTTTTAACGTTCGATCCTCAACTTAAAAAAATCTTAGCATTTTCTTTAAAAGACGGGTATCAACTAAATTATTTTATTTGTATCAAAGACTTCAATGCAGAGACAAATACTTCTTTAAAATTAAATTTGTTTTCTTTCTTTATTTGCGGCTGTCAGCATAATCAAAGGAAAACGATCTGCCTTTATGTATATATTTCTGATATCAGACAGATAGTGGGGTACCGAACACCAGTATTTATTCAGCGGTTTCCTTGGCGTCTCCATATTACAATTACTTATAATCTACCGCATCTACGACTATGATATGCTGACATTGTCACAGTAATAGCGTAAACACCGGAAGTCGCCTGCCGATTTGTTCAGACGTCAAGACAAGAAAAAGACGGAACGTGGTCGGAATTGACATGATTCGAAACAACCGTATTGCAATATATGTTTTAAGTGGTTCATTATTACTGATAACTGATTCGTTGCCATTGAAAAAAACCTCATAATGATCATACTGTTGCTATAATAAACACAGACTAGCCAAGACCACGTGACACTATATGTCATTTGTCTTTTGAACTGAGAATGTATTTTAAATATCGACGTTCAAAGAAATTTCGGGCATTTTTTTGTTTCTTTTTTTTTCAGCACCAATTTATAATGTGTGTTAATAAACAATAATTGATGATCCTGTGTGTAAGCTTAATAAGAAACATATACAAAGATTGTGTCATGGCAACCATATTTCTGTAAACAAGCTTAATTACCTATGGTACGTCTCAGAATATGATTAGAACAACAAAATGATTATTCACTAATGGTTCACTGTTTGGGGAACGTTTAGGAAACAAATTGTACCAAGTTATGGTCGAACTGATTCGAACAACATAATGCAAAATACCAATCTCAATTTAATGTCTATACAACGTATCAATATTTCTGTGTATTATATTTTCATATTGTCAAATGAGTTTTAAGAGGTCTGCTGTATTATACACACATGTCACTCAGATTTTGACCAACTTAATACGTGTGGTTTTTTTTCCAAATGTTTACAAAAAGTAAGGTTAAACATGTTAAACAACAGCTCTCATTTTCAATACCACGGATATTTTGTTTCGCATTATAGACACCTGTATATGTTGGCTGTAATTAGACAAACACGTGCACGTGATTCTTTTCAAACACCTGAGATCATGATATGTGTTTTAGCGCAAACGTAATAATTCACGCTGCTTTCATACACCAGATGATGTCAGATGATATCCTGAAAGATAGCGTCATGCAAAAGCCAAAGAAATACACCTTTACAATGTCATTACGTAGTGATGGAAGTTAATCTGTCTGAGGACTATTTAAGACAATATATATTTATTGGTTCTTTGTCTACTCTATTTATTGATACAAGAAAACATATATTATCTTGCTGACTGTCTATATATAGATAACATCATATAATACCAGGGAGCCTTTGTTGGTGGAGTAAGCTTTGATCATATCTTAATCAAAATAATATCCCCACCAAGGGTGATACGTTCGTGACTTCATCGAGGCGGCCAACAGGGTATTATGACTTGCTCAGGCAACCGCCATGTTACATCCGAACAGTACCGGAAACTGATATTTGATTTTAGATTTAGAACTTCTTGGTTTTAGATTAGCTAGAACACAATTTCTACAATGTGTAATGGAGTATATATGTAGGAGGGAAGGGGGTTTCATTTAATCATTCAGAAGTCTTAGTATGTTATATACGTTTATGGCCTGGAATACAAATGTAATAGAGTTCCATCTCATTCAGGATATGAAGTTCACATTTTTGTACGTTATTGTAAATTAACTTAAAAAGACAATGGTTGATATCATGGTGGTTTTGTTTACAAAGTGTCAATCATCAAGTCTGCAGTAGAATATAAAATGAAGATTTCAGAGAAAAACAACTGATTACTGAAACTTTTAAATGTCATCTCAAAGCGTACTTCCGTTATCTGTGTTACATTAAAGCGATTTGTGTTTGGTGTAGCGGCACAGTACATATTTTAGTTTGTTATTATTACAGATAAAACCGTTGCCATTGATGAAAAAAATATAAAAAATTGGAAATTTGTACATCATTATGACGCATATGTGTCTACTCTATTTCATGAAGACGGTATTTCAATGTGGAATAATTTAAATCTCCAGTATAAAATAGCGAGCGCCGATATGTAACTGTCAATTTTCATATTTACGGCCGAAAATGTTTGGTGAGATGATAATAATTAACAAATAGGATAGGTCCTAGGTCATAGGTTCTTTTTTTTTTGGTCATTGTGTTGTCTGTTCTTCGATTTACGGTTTCTAACTACTCCTTTGGTATCTTCAAACTCTTCTTAGAATCCCACGCACAGTCGTATTCTTTTGGGGTCCCACCCCCCGACAATTCCCCCTAGTATCTATACAGTTATACCAAAATCCCTTTCTATCTCGTACGGTTATGTAATGATATATTCATGTTGTAGTAAAGTCTGAGCGGGATAACATATCTAATAATTATTGTATTATACTATTTTAGTCCAATTCAGTTCTCAAGACATTAACAGAAGTTTCCTTAAAAAAAAAACAAAAAAAACCAAATATTATATTGTAATGACATATGAATAAGCCATCTTCTGTTATCAATAGATTTAAATGTACTATAATCTACAACAGAATTAATAGATGCCAAAAAACACAAACGAAGCCAACAAAATGCAATAATTCAATGTATCAATTTTCTTGTATGATGTAAGATTTTTATTATTAATACAAAATGTATGTATGTGTTTATTAGTAATTGTAAAACTACAGATAATTAGATACTGTGAGGATATAACTCATTTCATGGTACCAATTTTCGTACATTTTACCAGCGGTCACGATATAACTGAAATATTGTTGAAAGTGGCGTTAAACGCCATAAACCCTAAACCCGTACATTCTACCACTGAACAGCGATTTGTCTAATTCCTGATCCTCAACTTTATACATTAGATAAATTGAATTATAGAAAAAAGTAAAAGTACTACTTTTTTGCCTGTACGAATATTGGTTCCAGGAAATGCATGGCATACTAATGAAACAGTAAGACCTATGCAAAGATTTGGTTGTTCTTTATATTACTATTACTGCTATGATGGTGACAAATATTATAGGTTTGTAAGTTTGAATAAAGTTATTAAATTTTCCTATCATTTTTTGTTTTTGCTTTGATATTTGTAAAACCACAACAACCAGGACTGGGTTGCACAAACGTCAATTAAGTGAAGAGTGAATTAAGATTTAATTGTAAATTAAGTCGCTAATTGTAAATTAGTTAATAGTAGGAGTTAATAGCGTTGCTTGACCGTCAATTAGACTGTCTATTAGTTAATAGTAAATTAACCTTCAATTAAGATAAAATCGATCCCATAATTCATTACGGCGTCACGCATCCGTTAGCAATTTCTTTTAAATCTCTAGTTTTTTTCTGACAATAGCTGTAGAAATCATGCACGTTTTTTTAAGGACGAAGTTCAATGATTTTTTAATATGACGGGTTGCTGCAAAAGTAGCTGCGGAACCGTCGTACGTACAGGTGCCGTCACACGATACGATTTTCCATCCGATATTTCCTTGCGAATGCTTACGGAAAAAATCTTATGATGTTAACACAAAAGTCGAATAAAAAAATCGTTTCAAAATTGGTTGGCTTTCTATTTCCATCGAGTCTGATGAGAAAATGTATCATGAGAACGGTAAACATCGACAGTCTGATGAGAATCGTATCATGAGAACGGTAAACATCGACAGTCTGATGAGAATCGTATCATGAGAACGGTAAGCATCGACAGTCTGATGAGAATCGTATCATGAGAACGGTAAAAGAAATTCGATCTGATTTTAATTGAAGTATCAATTTAGTGAACATTGTAACGTTTACCTGTTCTCTGATTAAATCAGTTTCTGTCATTTGGTTTATTTCATACCTACACCACTGTTCCGTTTTGGCTTTTGCAACATTTCAAAAGAATACACACGAAAAAAAAACATAGTATTTGATATGTCTTCTGTAATAAGTATTCTGCCGAGCTCATGAGTGACGCAGACATCTATCTATCTCAACTAATATTCAATTAATTGAAAAAAACCAATCATCAGTTCAATGATTACAATACAAGTATCCGATGATTTTGCATGCACATCCACAATTTTCAATTAAATATGCCATACCGTAATCATATATACATTTGTAAAATGTAAGAAAAATCAGTGAAATAGTTATTGTATATTAACGTGTTGACAAGAAAGACTACATTGTATTTTTTTCTGAAATATCTCTTTGAACATCTAGAATATATTTTTATTTATTTAGAAGGAAAATATAACTCTTTAAAATGAAATTAAATAATTTTAGGCACCATATAATGGTCATAGATGCACATTTGAAACATGTCAACTGTGTCAATAATATGAAGGGGAAAATATACACTTTCGCTTTACACATGAACAGTGGTGGTTAAAACAGTATTGGTAATTGTGTATTTCATTGGAAATCTTTCTTTTAATAATTTGTACACTTTTTGTCACCATCTTCCGATCCTTTTATGTAATCTACACTGCAAGATACTTAAATATATGTAATTTTAAGGATAGTGAATAAAAAATGAATGACTTATTTCAGTTATGAAACAGTAGACGCCAGGATTCCACACCAAGGAGTGAGTGAGTGATTATTACTTTGCGCCAACTCAGCAATTTTTCAGCTATATCATGGCGAGAACAAGTTAATTTTCAATGAAATGATGATAAGGTCCGCTTTGTACTAGACTTACACGCTCAATTGGATGTTTATAGTGATAGATCACTGAAACAACAGTACGCGGGTAGAAATGTTGCTCCACTCGGACACAGTATCCTGATTCCGAGACCAGTCTTTGCTCTTTCTCCTTAACGTGGTGTGCTTAGCGGAGAAGCAACAACCAGACCAAGGAGAAAAGCTCGTTCCTAATACTTTCATAATGTTTGGAGATATTTTTATTTACAGAATTAAATCCTGTTCATATTCATACCCCGACTTGTTTTCAAGAACCTGATGATTGTTAAATATTTCGTAAAT
This sequence comes from Bathymodiolus septemdierum, assembly GCA_963383655.1. Classification (NCBI taxonomy): domain Eukaryota; kingdom Metazoa; phylum Mollusca; class Bivalvia; order Mytilida; family Modiolidae; genus Bathymodiolus; species Bathymodiolus septemdierum. Next base: position 71,461,119 of record OY726522.1, on the reverse strand, counting down.
ATATAAAAAGTATCGTATCAAAATTGAATGGAAAGTTTGATAGTGTGATCACTTGGCCATTGAACATATCTGTGTCATCTATTATGATGTTTGTTATCTTACATTTTTGACAAATCATTCACTGTAAGTTGTCTATAACGATGATTGTTGGTACGAAGCGACATAAGTACTTGCATGGCATCCATTTTTAATTTACAATTAAGAATTTAATAGCGCTCGTTTGTACAATTAAATATCTTCGAAAGTTAATAGTCTATTAACATTAATTGAGGTTTGTGCAACAGAAATAATTCACTATTAACTTTAATAGTACTTTTAATAGTAAATTAACTTTAATTGTGCTTTGTGCAACCCAGTCCAGGTATATTAGTCTAATGTAATTGTCTTAATATTTGGGTGCAGTAAATTCTTAGGCAGATATCTAAAAGCGATGTATGCTTCTTAGAGGACCAGCTGCGAAATAAGCTTTACATTAGATCAACACGTTAAATTGGATTATGATTATTCATTAGACCAACACGCTACTTTGAATTATCATAATGCAAGACCACTGAAACAATAGTTCATGCTTTGAAATGTTGCCCCACTCGAACTTTGAAATGTTGCCTCACTCGAACGCCCTATCCTGACTCATAGCCAAACAGTGTTTGTTCTCACTTACTAATGTTGCATAATGAACGGATTAGCAACACATATCAATTTTATAGATTTTTTGTTTAAAATGGCATGACATATTTGATTAGACAACCCTCGTATCTTCCGCTGCAAATCTTTATACTACTACAGTTTAAGATTGTTGGCTGTAGGAACTGTAATGATTAAAACGATCAAATAGCATGTTTGTATAAACAAATGGAACAAATTCCCTAAAAACTATACACAAAAGAACTTATCGTATTCGTCAGAGACCAGATGGAATCAACAATTATTATTACTTTGTTGAATGATAGCATGGTGGATTGTATATTTTCATTAAATGACAGAATATCGTGTCTTTGGGCAACATTAGTATTAAAACCTGCCACAAGAAAACAGATCCAGCACAAATAAAATGCAATGTAAGTGAAAACGAATGACTAAATTTTATGGCATTTTACGACACTTTCGGCAATATTCCAATTATATCGTGGCGGTCAGCTTTATGGTGGAGGAAACTGGAGTACCCGGTGAAAACCACCGACCTTCCGCATGTCGCTGTCAAACTTTATCACATAGTGTTGCATGGAGTATGCCTCACCATGAACGGCGTTCGAACTCACAACTTTAATGGTAATATGCACAGATTGTACAGGTAGTTGTAAATCGAACAACCATGCGATCACGACCACGACGGCCCTACAAAATAATTAGCATAAAACGTATCTCATTATATTTTCATTTGTTTGACATGTTTTGTTTGTTTCTAAGTTTAACATTCGTTTATCAGAATGGTGAATCACCAATATATTATTATTGGTATAGGAAGTTGATAATCAAAAATGTAAATATCTTTTGAGTGGTTATGTAATTAACACTAGAAACACTTAAAGGGGCATTATCTGCCATTATCGTAAATTTTTGTTACCCATAACAACTCAGATATGATTGATGCCTTAATAAAATGTGTTTCTGTAACTTATAAATGTTATGAAATGTACGCGCATCGGGGAAAAAACGTGCAACTGCTCGTGTTTTGAGATCGATCAAGAAATGGACACCATCTTATTAATTATCGACATTGTTTATGGAGTTTGTCGAATCGTAACAATGCAGATATTTCTTATTTTTTGTGAATCTGCTTTTAGTCGGTGTTAATTACGGACAAAGAACCATGCAAGTTTGCAGTTAATAACCGACAAAATACAAATTATTCGTTTTTACCTGTCACTAGTAAGGTCAGATGCATACGGAAAAAGCGAAGTCAAATTATTTGCTTGCAAGGAAATAATTAATCGATGGTACTTTTCGTTGTCAAAAGGCGAAAAGTGGTTCGATAAGCTGTTTAATGTGAAATATTTACATTTATTTCATCATTTTAAAGCTATTTACCAATTTCCAAAATATGTTTTTGTTGTTGGTCAAAATCGTAGCTAATGCCCCTTTAACGTGATAGCTTTCTTCCGGTGTAGGATCTACCAGCAGGGATCCGTATATATAGTACCTCTAATAGAGGGTTTAATACCTGTAAGTAAGTTATAATGATGGATTAACGAGATACATGTACTCCAATAAACATATTAACGTGTAATGTAGATTTAATATCTTTCATGTCATTCGTGTTAGAAACTGGAACGTGGTGGAGTGCGTTGGATGTTATTTATTTAATGAGTCGTTCATCAATTTCCTAATGAAATTCAGAGTGGTGGACCCTTTTTTATGATAATGAAATTGTTTTATTTTGACAACGTTTCAATGACAACGCGTATGGCTATCTTTATTTAATGTACTGCAATGTCTATGATTTAAATTGGATTACACGAGTTCAATGTGGGGTTTGTTGATTTAATCATATTGTATTCCATACTCTGATACTGGGAAGCCCTCTCTGCATGCTGTGTAGGCTGGTTTCTCTCTTGGTGGTAAGCTTTGTAGATTGTAATAAAAACTTATTATTCAATGCATTATATGTAATTTCAATTAGATGTGGGCAGTTGTTACCTTTGGAAACAATACTAGTCCAAATTTAAAAACGTAGATATCTTATATTTCCTGCGTATCACTCGTAGTCAAAAGTTTGAAAGTATTTTGGGAGGAAGTAAACCAAAGAACTCAAAAAGGATATCCATAACTGGCGAAACACTGACTACTGGACGTATGGTGCCCTCAGTAAAGGTATCGGTCCAGTAACATTTATTAAAACGTAAGCATCTAATCTAGTGTGCACAATCAAATTACTGCATAATTGCGTTGTATCCGTTGTACTGATTGCCATGAATAGATATGGAAGCAGACGAATGAGGAAATATTCCTATGTACAAGAAACAGGGGGAAATCTCACATACGTAAACACGAGTATCCAAACAGCGCACGCACGCACGCACACACACACACACACACACACACACACACACACACACACACACACACACACACACACACACACACACACACACACACACACACACACACACACACACACACACACACACACACACACACACACACACACACACACACACACACACACACACACACACACACACACACACACACACACACACACACACACACACACACACACACACACACACACACACACACACACACACACACACAGGAAAAAATCCATGAGCATTATGTTATCATATAAAAGGTGTTGGACACTGATACAATAATACAAAACTTTGCATCTAAGTGTGAAATGAGGTGTTTTTCTCGTGTCCATTTACGTACGTATCCTTTGAAGGAAACTTATTATCCAGGTTGTGCAGATAAATCATTCCTCTGTCTTAATGCTGACTGTTTCATATTATATACATTAATCTGTAATAACCGCTCTAGAACATATATGGTTGACATCATCAATTGGTAAACACGTATGGAATGGCATTGTCTCAGGTGGCTTCTAACATGAACGTCAATTCCGTCGACAATTAAGACTTAATAACGAGTACCATTAACAGGGCAGGAACACATCGTTCCTTTTTTTCATGTGAAATCGTGTTGTTCACACTCCAATTAGCGTATGATACACCGTCATCATTGGATTTCCAACTGACTGCAATATATGTACTGAAACTACTGAAAAGGAACGAAAGCTAAGTATCCACGTCAAAATATTAATGATATATTGTTATCAATCGTGATTATTTTAAACATTTTTGTTTGTTTCTTATTGATATTCAGGTCAATATAAATATATATTATAATATACACCAATTGGGATCAAGAACAATCATAGTTGCTTATGCAAATCTGTTTCCATTTCGATTATTTGACGAAATGATATTATGTACAGTGCTGCATATTTAGCATCATGCTAATTTACAGTCATAGTCTTCTAGTAAATTTTGAGTCTATTAAACAAACAAAAGTCAATAGCGATGTTTCAACGGATGTCGCTTTAAAATGTCCTCTACAAAATTTCCAATGCATGGTTAAATAATTCTTTGGAAAGCATGATTTTGCTTTTGGTTTTTGGTTCAGGAATTACTTAGTTAGAAAATTAGGAGAAACTATAGAATAACGGCAATTTTGAAGGTCGAGACAGACATCATCGCTGATATCTCGGCGAGTCCGATAGGACGGGGAGGAAATTTGTGATAAAGTCTGACGAGGCCTTCAGAACTGAGGTTATTGTTGTTATCGGTAACGCTATAATTTTTTTAAGTCAGATTGACCGATAAGCTTGCGCATGCATGGATCAAGGTCAATTCAGTAATCCAGACTTTATCAGCGGCACACATCAAAAGAAATTGTCGATAAAGTAGAGTAACTCATCAATATATAAATAACAAATGGCGACTTAATATACCTCTCATAAAACACTATACAATTGATGAATTTCGATGAGGTGAATACAAGGATTGATCAACCCATGGAACATGATATTCACCGAGGCATCCTCGGTGAATGTCATGTTCCATGGGTTGATCAATCCGAGGCATCCGTGGGTTGATCAATCCTTGTATTCACCGGAATTGAAAGTCATTAACTGTTTTATTATATGACATTAAACACACACACACACACCTCTCTGCCCAACGTCTGTCATTATTAATTTAATTGTGTACCGAAGGTAATTAGTAAGAACGCATCTGAATAGTCGATGATTGGCTACTACTTTTAAGATAATTAGGAAACACCATTTCTATTTTATGGTGTCTGAAGGAGCGTTGAATATAACGTTTCATCAAAGAACGTTACTAGGGACATCAACCAATCAGAAAAGACATTATCTGAAGTCATATAATAATAGAGTAATATTAGATACTGTCAGAAGTGTTAGGTTCTCTCGCAAGATAATCTCCAAAACTTGTTAATATGAAAATATTACAAAATGTTTATCAGAAAAATGTCCAAAATCATTTGACACTCGGAAATGCGAAAGGATAAATTTATTTATGATTCCGACCATGTACTTTTTTACGTCCCGACTTACCGGCTGACTTCACGAATCTTTGTGGAATGATTTGCCTGGTATGAAAAAGACTTTTGGAAACCTCTCTACAATATCAGGTAGGATAAGAAAACAAACATAAGGAAAGGAGGCAGGATTGTTACTACTAGTGCAAGGAAAAATACCATGTGGAGTAATTGTAGACACTGTGAGTATAACAATGGCTAAACATAGAAAATATATTGCGCCATGTGTGATGATCGATATTTATTATATGACATTCAATATCCTAGATTCTGATTGGACAAAACACTACTTCACTCTCCATTTCAAAATGTGATGATCACCGCTCAAAAGTGCACGCGAGGTTAACATTACTTTTGAACACTGTAGCGTGTACCCAAAAACAGTAACAGGGAAAGTCCAGGTTGCTTATTTTGAAAATGTATTCTCTGATTGTTCGATATTTAAAGAAGCGGTTTTGCTATCCAATCAGCGTTTTCCTAACAACAGCTTGTAATACATCTTCTTGTTTTATGGCTACTCCATATCGACCACGTTGTTTTCCTTTCGCGACATTTTGTTTGTTTTGAATTTTATTTATCTTCCGGTGAAAGTCGCAGGTGGATAAGAGGCTCGCTCAAGTATTACCTTGTGGAACCGCATATTTTTTTTATTTTATTTTTTTTGTGATGACTATTACAGTGGAAAAAACAACAAAATATCACTAACTTCGGATTTACTCATATCATAAAACAATTGATGACTTTGGATTTCAGTTAATACCACGATTTTTTAAACCCAGAGATCTGATTATCACCTCGGCCGATGGCCTCGGTGATAATCAGATCTCTGGGGTTGATAAATCGTGGTATTAACCTCACCCAATGTCATTAATTGCATAATATTCTATGTTTAGTTTAAACAGTGATGGTCATCAATTCCACCAATATCAACAAAACGAACTATCACCTCGCATTTTAACTGAACTCACTGAATACAAAAGAGTCCACGACATATGACCGTTTGACGTTGGAAATCCATGTCCTACATGTCTTGGAACAGGAACAAAAATATGGCGGGGTTAAACATGTTAATGGGATCCCAACTCTCCCCTCTTGATAACTGGATCTCAACACTCTCCTCTTGATAACTGGATCTCAAACCCTCCCCTCTTGATAACTGGATCTCAACACTCTCCTCTTGATAACTGGATTTCAACACTCTCCTCTTGATAACTGGATCTCCAGCCCTTCTCTCTTGATAACTGGATCTCCAACGCAATACATATATACACAAACGATAAAAAAAACCCTGCGCATATTCGCTTCCACTCAAAAAGACCACATACTATGACAAACATGAATGACAAGTTCAGTTGTGTATGTTTGGGATATTTTATCTCTAATATATCAGATTGTTCATCCGCTGTGCTACTCATAGTCAAACACTCTGTAAAAGTCTTATCGATGATAGAAATCTACGTTAAAGACCAAAACTATCTACTGTTGTTTGAGAATTAGATATTTAGTAACGATCAACCAGTGCGTATTCATCTGACGAAAGTGTATTTTTTTGTAGAGATGACTTCAACCTGGGGCAACTGAGCAACACAGATAAAAGGTCGTTACCATGACACCGTAGTCCTTTCACTGTACTACTGATACATAGATGTTTTCATTATACCATAGGCCTTTATGCACTGATAAGTCACAGCTATGAACGTTCTTGTGTGATAGACATTTTTTATTCCCGAGAAAAAATAGAAGCATCAAAACTATTTACATATTTGATAGACATAAATAGCATCATGTGTAATTGTGTTCCTTTATCTAAGATACTAATTATAGAACGTAACAGACAACTTAGGTTAATTCTTAGTGTTTTTTAAATGTTAAAGCAAGAACACCCAGGGATGTAATGATAAAACATGATTCACTTCAACTTGTCTTCATATAGAACTGAACTATTTATTTATGTTGTTATTAGTATCGTTAGTATCATACGTTCTTTGATTAAATCATTTGATTTAATGTCTTTATAGGTTTTCCCTTCAGGTGCGAAATGTATTAATTTTGATCCGTTGCTATTCAATCATAGACAGAGAAGACATAACCCTAAAGTCACAGTACCTATATAGTGTAATAATTCAAACTAAGATCAATATATTTCAGGCATACATATAGGAAACCTTAGTTTAGAACCTTTGGTGTCCTTTCTCCCAAAAACTTTTAAAATAGTAGACTTTGTAAACTTTTGACTTTGAGCGTAACTGATTAAGGTTATTCCAAGACAAACACAAAAACGCGTCGTGTACACTAAATTAGATATCTACATTTATATTTGTTCACAGATATTAAACCATTTCAACATAGAACACATATATATAGTAACACAACTCGAAGAACCCATGGATCATTTTTGTTTCTGATTCGCCCCACACAATCTGAGTGGGGGTGCTATGACTCTGAGCAGAAAAATATATAATATTTCTATACCTAAGGATTGGGATGGAGGGCCCTGGAATCCCTCTTGGACAGTCAACCAAACTATGAAGTTATTTTCTATTAAATAGACCCTTCCGGGTTACAATGAAGACGCCAATATTTAAAAAAAACTGTCAAATCCACCAAAATCCTGACGGACAATTGCTTTTGAATAAATAACAACGTTTAGTATCCATGATATGGATGACAGAAGAGTAGTAGGTATTGTTTTTAGTTGTTTTTTGACAACCATTATTGCTTAACTTTTTATTTTTGACTAAATTGTTTTAATAGTAAAAAAAACTCAAGTCACTGACAAACATAATGTTGTATCGAGTACACCTAGCAATCAGCGGGATTCGAATTCACAACGTTAGTGGTGATAGGTTCTGTTGGAATAATTAAAAACAAAAGATGCCTGTCAAAATGCTAATTTATTTCTTTGCAGAAAGTGTCGATTGTTAAATTTGTATGGCTATATGAGAAAAGTATAGTTAAATGCGCATCTCAAACATCAATCACTTTCATAAACAAATTATTTATTCTAAACATAGATTGTGTATGTAGTGTTATTGACATCTCTCAGTGTTCATTACCCCTAGGGTCAGATTATAGGTATGATATGAATACAGTTATAACGAAAGCAAATAGGATTCATTTGTCAAATGTAAGCCAATGTCTAAACGAACGATACTGTATATGTATTCTAGCAGAATTTAGGACAAGAGTGTGTGCCTTATTAATTTCAGGACACTGACAACAAAGAATTTATATAGTAATACAAAATTTAAGAATCAAAGGAAGGAAGCTGAGTTGAGGAATGGTATTTAAATTTGATACACAATAAAATGTGTGAGAGCTAAATTGGTTAATGGTATCCTACATATACAATCACTACATCTATAGAAATAGATATAACTTTGAACGTTGTTTTAAATGATAATAGTCAGGTTCGTATTTATAGAGGATCATATCTTTCTACGACAGCTGAATGTCATTATAAATTAGTAAAATGATTATATATGTATTAATATGGCGACCTTTATTAACTATATACAGTGTTTTGTATAAACAATGTCGTGATAAAATTTCCGATATATTTATATGCTGCAAATTCCAGATAACTTATCAGTAAACTTTGTCATGTAATGTGACGGTATGTTATTTTTTCCAGATAACTTTTCAGTAAAATTTTCTATATAGGGTGACTGTGTATTACTTTTTCCAGATAACTTGTCAGTAAACTGTGTAATGTAGTGTGACGGTATGTTACTATCCCAAGAAGACTTGTCAGTAAACTTTGCTATGTAGTGTGACGGTATTTTACTTTTTCCAGATAACTTGTCAGTAAACTCCGTCATGAAATGTGACGGTATGGTTTTTTTTTCAGATTACTTGTCAGTAAACTTTGTCGTGTAATGTGACGGTATGCTGTTTTTTCCAGATTACCTGTCAGTGAACATTTGCTATGTAGTGTGACGATGTATTACTATTTCCAGATTACTTGTCAGTAAGCTTGGTCATATAATGTGACGGTATGTTGCTATCTCAAGAAGACTTGTCAGTAAACTTTGCTATGTAGTGTGACGGTATGCTACTTTTTCCAGATAACTTGTCAGTAAACTCTGTCATGAAATGTGACGGTATGGTTTTTTTTCCAGATTACTTGTCAGTAAACTTTGTCATGTAATGTGACGGTATGCTATTATTTCCAGATTACTTGTCAGTGAACATTTGCTATGTAGTGTCACGATGTATTACTATTTCCAGATAACTTGTCAGTAAGCTTTGTCATGTAATGTGACGGTATATAATTTTTCCCAGATTACTTGTCAGTAAACTTTGTTATGCAGTGTGCCGGTACGTTTCTAATGCAAAAGCCTTGTCCGTAAACGTTTTCTATGTAGTGTGATGATATGTTGCTATTTCCAGATAATTTTTCGGTAAACTTTGCTATGTAGTGTGACTGTATGTTACTATTTCCAGATAAGAAGAGTTTGAAGATACCAATGGGGCAATCAGAATCCGTATATCGAAGAAGAACAGTCAACACAATGGCCAAAAGAAAAAGTACAAAAGGACAAACAACGATCTACAAAGCATACATATAAAACTAAAGATCGAGTAACACGAACCCCACTAAAGACCGGGGGTGAACTCAGGTGCTCCGGAAGGGTTAGCAGTTCCTGCTCCACTAGTGGCACCCGTCGTGTTAATCTAGTTACAAACCCCGCAATAAGTCGTGAATGAGCAAAGGACCGGGAAGTGTTTACGACAAGTGGAACATATCCGTGGTCATTTGTGACACAGATATTCCATAGCGGTCAACCAAGTCGTGGTGGCGACCGTAACCCTTTCGAAGTGATGACTTCAACTTTACCAAAAAGAACCGTTGGTTTAGTAGCTTCCTTGTTAGCAGCAACCCTATAACTTGTCAGTAAACTTTGCTATATAGTGTGACGATATGTTACTATTTCCAGATAACTGTCAGTAAACTTTGCTATGTGGTGTGACGGTATGTTATTTTCCCAGATAACTTGTCAGTAAGCTTTGCTATGTAGTGTGACGGTATGTTCCTTTTTCCTGATAACTTGTCAGTAAACTTTGCTATGTAGTGTGACGGCATATTACTAATCCAAGAAAACTTGTCAGTCAATTTGTGTCATGTAGTGTGACGGTATGTTACTATTTCCAAGCAACATTTCAGTAGATTTTGCCTTGTAGATCGATGGGATGTTACTAATTCCAGTAAACATTTCACAGCAATGAGACGATTGATATGTAATTCTAATTAGCCATGTCGCTTAGACGTTTTAAACGTCATATTCGTCAAGAATTGTGGCGTCACCAAGAATATTCTTCAATGTTTAATCTCCTTTCTCGTATGTATTATTAACGTATCGTTGGTAGCTAATATTCCGTTTATTCAAAGACATTCTTTATGAATGGTTTTATTAAGTACTATCTCTAATGAAATTATCTGAGGAGTTTTGTTGTCATTAACACGAGGCTGTTTATTGTTATTTATCCTTATCTTCAAGACGTTTTATTAATCAAGTTATCAAATTATTACAGATATTGTTAAAAAAAAAAAAAAAATTCTCTAAGGCATTGCATAACTTGCCACAACCAAATTGAAAACCATGTTCTAATAATTATCTCTGGGCAAATGATTTTAATTCCTTGACGAAAAGTTAATCATTATATATTTTACTAAGTTTATTCCTCTAGAGGATATAAGACGGCCAAACAGCAACAGTACGTAGTAATGATACAAAGGATCATATCTACTTTATTAGAAATGTGTGGACCTGATACTACTAATTGTAGAATTGAAATAAATTAGGATTGACACTAAAAATTAAAACGTTATTGCAATTAATTATATAAATGGAAAAATGTGGTTCACACAACTCACCTCCACCCCCCCCCCCCCCCCCCCCCCCCCCCCTCAACTATGCCAAAAGACACAAAATATATAAAATATATGAAACAGACTGGTGCTGCTTTGTGTATCACAACATATCCTTCTTCATGAAATCTCTTTATTCAATGGATCAACTAATTTAAGCAAAGAAAGAAAACCTGCGCTGGTTCATTTAATATATATATTGCCAGTATTATCATTATTGTCAACTAGCAACATAGGGTACACAAGACAAAGAAAAACAAAACAAAAACACAACACAATATGTGTTGGACGCCACTATGCGCAAACAAACAGGAATAACGTAGATAAGACTGGAGGTATAAAGACGAACCGAACATCGTTTTTATGCGGAAATAATTCAAGATATTAATTTTTGAAATTGATAAAAACGGTTGATAAAAGAGCACAGAAACCAATACTCAAAACGGAATTTTATACACAATATGGAAATAAATAGAATAAAAAACCGTGGATAATGAAAGCTGAATGGAATGTTTATTTCTGTCTTCACTTTACTGTAGCTTTCACTAGACTCTTTCTTGTTTATAATGCCATTTCATATCCATTATCTTATTAAAACTTCTTGGGATCCTTTTGTTTCCTTACTTTAACGAACAGAGAATACATAAAAACCATTTAGCCGCAACTATATAGTCATTTGAGGATGCAATTTAATTATTCAATGGGTCTATTTTGAAATCATTTATAAATAGATTAATCCATTAAGCCTGTATTAAATGTTAATATGACAAAAATAAATTTTCAAAGATAATCAATAATGAAACGAAGACCATGCTATTTGTCCTTTTTCTTTTGACCATTGTGTTGTCTGTCCTTCTTCGATTTACGGATTTTGATTACCCCTTTGGTATCTTCAAAAATCTGTTTGTCTAGTAGTTACATTTCATAGATGTACGTACAAACATTTGATATGCCTATTTACTGTCTAAATAGTCTCTCCCCCCCCCCCCCCCCCCCCCCCCCTCCACTCCACCAGATACAATTCTATGTGGTTTTCATGATAAAAGTAAAAAAGCAATTCAAGCAGTTCAAGGTGCAGCAACTATGACTGAAATTGTTTTTTTGTTTGTATTTGTCTAGTAAATCCCTGTTAGCCATTTGGGGAGTAAGAATCAATTCAGACAGATATCTGTAATTAAACGATACAGACAGGATCGCACTGCACGACATGAGCTGATTCTGAAGAATTATCATTTCTTACTACATGTATTGAATCCACGTTTTTCCGTGAATAAATCGCCATGATATAGCTGAAATATTGCAGAAAGTGGCGTTAAGCACCAAAAATCAATCAAATCATATCCGTGAACCAGTTATGAAAATACAGATTCTCATTTTTCCTTCCAAATCATTCCTATAATGATATTCCATAGTCTACAATTAATGCATGAAGACAGTCATAAACGTCTTACCTATAGTCTTAAAAGTACATAATGATATTTGCCGAAATTTCTGTCCGAATAATATGCTTTAGATAATATATTTGTAGGAATACATGACAAAAAGGTTGTATAAATAGTGGACATGCATTGGTATAAATGTTAATAAATGATAATATTCATATGATAGATATGATGCTTTAGTTGAGGACGTACATATACCTTGGTATTAATGTCTACTTGCATGTCCTAGATATGGTATTGCAGTTGCCGACGCATGAATGTCTAATTGCATGACCTATATACGGCGTCGTAGCTGCCGACGTACCTTTGTGTTAATATCTAATTGCATGACCTATATACGGTGTCGTAGCTGCCGACGTACCTTGATATTAATGTTTAATTGCATTACATAGATAAAGCGTGGTAGTTGCCGACGTACCTTGGTATTAATTTCTATTTACATGGCCTAGATACGGCGCCGTAGTTTCCGACGTACCTTGGCATCACTGTCTGATTGCATGGCATAGATATCGTATTTGTCGACGTACCTTGATATTAATGTTTACTTGCATTGAATAGATACGGTGTCGTAGTTGCCGACCTACCTTGGTATTAATGTCTAATTGCATGGCCTAGATATCGTATTTGTCGACGTACCTTGATATTAATGTATAATTGCGTGGCCTAGATAAGGCGTCGTAGTTGACGACGTACCTTGGTATTCTTTTTTTTTTACAACATAATAATTTTATTTATTCTGAATTCTTGCTTGCAAGAACATGTAATAAAGTAATGAAGATAGTCTTCTTCATTTCCACAAAAGTTATATCGATTATTATTCACAATTTTCCATTGAAATAATAATTTTTTTGTAGGAATGATGTTTTGTATTAACTTCCATCTGAATATTTTCAGTTTGTTTTCTTCCAAATATGAAAAAATCAATTTGTATAATGGTTTCATGAAAGGTTTTTCTTGTATATCTAATACTTTTACCCATTTGTCAACTCCTATAGAAGACTCTATTTTGTTAAAAAGCAGTGAATTATATAGCATTTTATTTGATAAATATGAAGTCTCAATATAATTTTTTTTCCCATATAATCTTATTTCTTTTAATGATTACAGTACTTTTGGCTGAATTTTCTGTTTTAATAATATTTATCCAGTTTTTTGGAATAGATTTTTTTACAATGTTAAATTCTGCAATCCAATTAGATTTAAACTTTAACTTTTCCAGAATGAATTTGCTTGATAAAGTTTTTGTAGCGTCTAAAATATCATTAACGTATATTAAATCATTTTTTATCCAATTTTCAAAAACAATAGGTTTATTTTCAAAAGTAATGTGCTTGTTCCCCCTGTAACGTGTAAACCCTAAGCGGTCAATGGATTCGTACCGACTTAATCGGGATTCCAAATGCTAAAATACACTAATAATTCAAATGTCACATTAACACAATGCAATGTGCACAAGCAAAATGATACCACGAAAATGGCACATATATAATAGATTCGAATTGATAACTTTTATAACGTATATACACAGTATAGGATTCAGTCTTCTGAACACTATCAAATTGCACACTCAATTTGCTATTAGCAATATGATACTTCCTACACCGTCAGGAATCTGCAATTGTATATCAAAATATCACTAATCCAAACACACACGGCAATCCAATGGAATCAATTACACAAGAAACACAAGATATACTACAATTGCTAAGTACACACTTCCAACAAATATATCCGTCACTATCGTTCCATTTGCACACATGCAAATCGCACAAATAACCATAAACACTTTCCTTATACCTTGATATATTTGAATTCCGGAATTACAGAATATTAAAGAATATTCACTATCACATGGAATCACTATTTAATTCAAGGAATAATATATAACACTTACCAAACTCTCTTAGTTAATATAAAAGATGTTGCTAGTCCAACAATGATCAACACACTGACCCTGATACCAGGATTCGGTCTCCTTATATACTCTGGGCGACGTGGACTAGTCTATTACTTATCTATGTAGGGGTAGCACACGACGATACCACAAAGTACTAAGCATTACTGTTCAAGGGATAACAGGTTATTTTCCGGTTCTCCAAAGAAAGGATGAACATACTGCTTAGGAAACAATATCTTTCCGTATATACAAATAAAAGCTTCTATCCCCACAACATAAATACCCCTGAACGGTAAAGTGGACTGCCTTTTAGTAAAGTAATCTCTTGCGTGAAAATAAACATGATGAAGGTAGGAATCATTCAAAACAGAACATTTTATAATCTTTCTCGTACGAATACAAGTATCCACAGGCATTTTCGTCACACCCCAAATAATTTGTTTTCTGATATCTATGAATGTGACAGGTGATTTTGTTTCATCGCCACCACTTAAATTCCAACATTTGACTACTTCTCTATAACATTCTGGTATTTTGTTCAAATAATATAATGATTTTGTGCTAACTAGGTTCATGCTAAATGCTAACCAGTTTTTACCAGTTGCTTTAAAATATTTTAATAATATAAGCTTCCAATTAGAAATATGTCCGGTTACCAGTCTACTTGCCCAAGATGTTTTTTGAGCTATGAAATAACTTTTGATATCAATCATTTTCAACCCCCTCTTTCGTATGAGTTTATAATCAAATTTCTTTTAACTTTATCTGGTTTACCATTCCATATAAATTTGAAACATTTCTTTTCTATTTCTTTATGATATATATCTGGTATTAAACATACACTGGTCAAAAATGTGAATAGGGGTAAAATTAATTATTTAATGATTAACAATTTTCCTAATATAGAAAGGTTTCTTTTTCCCCCATGCACAAAATAGTTTATTCATCTTTTCTATTTTATTTTCCCAATTTAGATTTTGACTTTCTTCATTGTTGTTACCAAAATATATTCCTGGTGATTTAATCGGCTTATCTGTCCAATTGATTCCAGCAATTTTGTATTTACAATTTTTTAGCTTACCAATCCATACCCCCTCTGTTTTGTTTCTATTTAACAATAAACCTGAAAATGAGCCAAATATTTCTATTTCGTTCATTGCCTTTAAGACATCTTCTTTACTACTGCAAAATATGGTTGTATCATCGGCTAGTTGTGAACTTTTAATACTGTGGTTTTTCTCATCTAATTTGACTGTTATTCCTTTTATATCTTTGCTACTTCTCAAATTTAGGGCCATGATTTCGACAGATAAAACAAATAACAAGGCTGATAAAGGTTATCTTTGACGTATTCCACGAGAGTTTTTGAAATTTTCAGACACCCAACCATTATTCATTGCACATGTTTGTATATCACTATATAGTGTTTTAACCCAACTGATAACAGATTCGTTAAATCTAAAATGTTTCAAAGTTCCAAGCATAAAATCCTATTCCAAAGAATCAAAAGCTTTTGAAAAATCTATAAATAGTATTGCCCCCTCAATTTTATAAAGATCTGCATAGTCTATGATATCTTGAATTTGTCTCAAGCTAAAACCGATGAATCTGTTTTTCACGTAACCAGTTTGATCTTCATTAATAATTTTTGATAATAAGTTTTTTAGTCTTTGAGCAAGAACATATGATAAGATTTTTAAATCTACATTTAAAAGGGAGATAGGGCGATAGTTATCTAGATTTAAATGATCCCCCTTTTTAAACAACAAAGTTAAGATACTAGTACGTTGTGAATAAGTAAGACACTGTTCATCGTTTCCTTTATTTAGGACATCAGTTAAAATATATTTAAGTTTGTTCCAGAATACTCTATAGAACTCGACAGTCAATCCATCTAAACCTGGGGATTTATTTGATTTCATTATATGAATAGTATATGAACATTCCTCTACTGTTACCTTTCCATCACAACTTAATTTATCATTTTCATCTATTTTATTTTCTATCTTAGTGTTTAATATATAATTTTCTAATGATTCTTTATTTGGGTTTTTTGAACTATATAACTGTTCATAATATCTTTTTATTTCTTTTAGTAGTTCTGTTTGTTTACATATTATATCTCCATTTTCATCTTTTAATTTATTTATAGACTTTTTAGCTTGTCTCTTTTTTTCTAAGCCTAAAAAGTAAGAATTCTTTTTCTCTCCCAGTTCCACCCATTTTCCCCTAGACCTCAAAAGCGCTCCTTTCGCTTTATTTTCGTATATTTTGCTTATTTTATGCTCATCAATATCTTTATCTAGATTTGCATCATCATATTGCAGACCATCTTTTAATTTTATTTTAAATTCTAAATCTTTTTCCAGATTTCTAAGATTTTCCCTGGTCGATTTAGCTTTATTCCTACAATAAACTGAAGTTATTTCCCTTATCTCAATTTTTAATGTATCCCATAATAATCTAATATCAATTGATTTCTTTGTATTTAAATAACTATCGATAAGGTTATTGATTATTTTTTTATACTCTTCTTCTTTTAAAATTGAATTGTTTATTTTCCAATATCCATTACCTTTTTCAGTTAATCCTGGATTAAACTTAGAAAATAAACTTTGATGATCTGTCGACTGTATAACAGCTGGTTTTATTTTACAAAATTCTACTAAGCTTACAAAATCTGTACCTATTAAAATTAAATCTATTCTCTAGCTTGTGACCTATCTTTTCTTTTCCATGTATATTGTTGTATTTTTCCATTTAAATACCAGTTTGTTCGATTTAATTAAATTCTTAAAACTACTTACGGGCTGATTGTTTTGATTTGAACGTGAAGTTTTTCTATCTATTACTTTTAATGTTTCATTAAAATCTCCCTACGTACTTTGGTATTAATGTTTACTTGCATGGCCTAGATATCATATTTGTCGACGTACCTTGGTATTAATGTCTACTTGCATGGCCTAGATAAAGCGTGGTAGTTGCCGACCTACCTTGGTATTAATGTCTAATAGCATGGCCTAGATACGGCGCTGTAGTTTCCGACGTACCTTGGTATTACTGTCTGAGTGCATGGCCTAGATATCGTATTTGTCGACCTACCTTGGTATTAATGTCTAATTGCATGGCCTAGATAAAGCGTGGTAGTTTCCGACGTACTTTGGTATTACTGTTTGAGTGCATGGCCTAGATATCGTATTTGTCGACGTACCTTGATATTATACAATTAATGACTTTTCATAAGGTGGACACTGATTTATCAACCCCGAGGACGTGATGTTCACCGAAGCCAACGGCTGAGGTGAACATCACTTCCAAGGGGTTGATAAATCAGTGTCCACCGAAATGAAAAGTCATCAATTGTTTTATTAATTGACACATTCTAAGTGTAATTTTGGGATGAAAATTATGAATTGTTGCTGTTTCTTAGACATTTCCATTGATTCTTTTTTATATGTGGCTGCTTCAAACCAACAAACACCAGTTTTTAAAGCTTGACATTTCTAATGTTTCAAAACAATAAAATTGATTAAGAAAAAACAAATACAATTTCAAAATTTTAACAAATAAAATATCACAGTTTCAGTAACATTTTTAAGGAATTTTTAAAGAACATAGGTAATTATAATTAATTTATGTTGTAGTTTATGGTAAAGTTATAGCAATTATTGAACACAGGAAATTGCATTTGCGGTCTTTCAAATGCTGCATCATCAACTGTAGCAAAACGTGTCTTAACTTCTGGTTCTACTGACGAAGCTGCTACGTTCATTTTTGTTAACTAACAGTCGTCTGCTGATTACAGAAGTTCGTTAGCATGACCACCTCTGATTGGTTGAGGTTCAAATTTATCGATATTAATCAGTCTACTGGTTTTCCCCTGTTACTATATTTGGGTACGTACTAACTGCGACATGAGATTTATTAACCTCACGCGCAAAATTGCGCGGTGGACATGTAGTTCTGTTATAGGAAGCAATGAACCTTCTAAACCAATCAGAATTAAGAAACTTCATAGTCATTTAATAATAATGTATAATTGCATGGCCTAGGCGTCGTAGTTGACGACCCACCTTGGTATTAATGTTTACTTGCATGGCCTAGATACAGTGTTGTAGTTGACGACGTATCATGGTATTAATGTTTACTTGCAGGGCCTAGATACAGTGTTGTAGTTGCCGACGTACTATGGTATTAATGTTTACTTGCATGGCCTAGATACAGTGTTGTAGTTGCCGACGTACCATGGTATTAATGTTTACTTGCAGGGCCTAGATACAGTGTCGTAGTTGCCGACGTACCATGGTATTAATGTTTACTTGCAGGGCCTAGATACAGTGTCGTAGTTGACGACGTACCATGGTATTAATGTTTATTTGTATGGCCTAGATACTGTGTCGTAATTGCCGACGTACCATGGTATTAATGTTTACTTGCAGGGCCTAGATACAGTGTCGTAGTTTACGACGTACCATGGTATTAATGTTTACTTGCATGACCTAGATACCGTGTCGTAGTTGCCGACGTACCATGGTATTAATGTTTACTTGCAGGGCCTAGATACAGTGTCGTAGTTTTCGACGTACCTCGGTATTAATGTTTGCTTGCAGGGTCTAGATACAGTGTCGTAGTTGACGACGTACCATGATATTAATGTTTACTTCCAGGGCCTAGATACAGTGTCGTAGTTGCCGACGTACCATGGTATTACTGTCTAATTGTATGGCCTAGATACAGTGTCGTAGTTGACGACGTACCATGATATTAATGTTTACTTGCATGGCCTAGATACATTGTTGTAGTTGACGACGTACCATGGTATTAATGTTTACTTGCATGGCCTAGATACAGTCTTGTAGTTGCCGACGTACCATGGTATTAATGTTTACTTGCAGGGCCTAGATACCGTGTCGTAGTTGACGACGTACCTTGGTATTAATGTTTACTTGCAGGGCCTAGATACAGTGTCGTAGTTGCAGACGTACCATGGTATTAATGTTTACTTGCATGGCCTAGATACAGTGTTGTGGTTGACGATGTACCATGGTATTAATGTTTACTTGCATGGCCTAGATACTGTGTCGTAGTTGCCGACGTACCTTGGTATTAATGTCTAATTGTATGGCCTAGATACAGTGTCGTAGTTGCCGACGTACCTTGGTATTAATGCTTACTTACAGGGCCTAGATACAGTGTTGTAGTTGCCTACGTACCTTGGTATTAATGTTTACTTGCATGGCCTAGATACAGTGTCGTAGTTGCCGACGTACCTTGGTATTAATGTTTACTTGTATAGCCTAGATACAGTGTCGTAGTTGCCGACGTACCATGGTATTAATGTTTACTTGCAGAGCCTAGATACAGTGTCGTAGTTGACGACGTACCATGGTATTAATGTTTACTTGCAGGGTCTAGATACAGTGTTGTGGTTGACGACGTACCATGGTATTAATGTTTACTTGCATGGCCTAGATACTGTGTCGTAGTTTCCGACGTACCTTGGTATTAATGACTAATTGTATGGCCTAGATACAGTGTTGTAGTTGCCGACGTACCTTGGTATTAATGCTTACTTGCATGGCCTAGATACAGTGTTGTAGATGCCGACGTACCATGGTATTAATATTTACTTCCATGGCTTAGATACAGTGTCGTAGTTGCCGACGTACCTTGGTATTAATGTTTACTTGCAGGGCCTAGATACCGTGTCGTACTTGACGACGTACCATGGTATTAATGTTTACTTGCAGGGCCTAGATACAGTGTCGTAGTTGCCGACGTACCTTGGTATTAATGCTTACTTGCAGGGCCTAGATACAGTGTCGTAGTTGACGACGTACCATGGTATTAATGTTTACTTGCATGGCCTAGATACAGTGTTGTAGTTGACGACGTACCTTGGTATTAATTTCTAATTGTATGTCCTAGAGACAGTGTCGTAGTTGACGACGTACCTTGGTATTAATGTTTACTTGCAGGGCCTAGATACAGTGTCGTAGTTGCAGACGTACCATGATATTAATGTTTACTTGCATGGCCTATATACAGTGTTGTGGTTGACGATGTACCATAGTACTAATGTTTACTTGCATGGCCTAGATAGTGTGTCGTAGTTGCCGACGTACCTTGGTATTAATGTCTAATTGTATGGCCTAGATACAGTGTCGTAGTTGCCGACGTACCTTGGTATTAATGCTTACTTGCAAGTCCTAGATACAGTGTTGTAGTTGCCGACGTACCTTGGTATTAATGTTTACTTGCATGGCCTAGATACAGTGTCGTAGTTGCCGACGTACCATGGTATTAATGTTTACTTGCATGGCCTAGATACAGTGTCGTAGTTGCCGACGTACCTTGGTATTAATGCTTACTTGCAGGGCCTAGATACAGTGTTGTAGTTGACGACGTACCATAGTATTAAAGTTTACTTGCATGGCCTAGATACAGTGTCGTAGTTGCCGACGTACCATGGTATTAATGTTTACTTGAATGGCCTAGATACAGTGTCGTAGTTGCCGACGTACCATGGTATTAATGTTTACTTGCAGGGCCTAGATACAGTGTTGTATTTGACGACGTACCATGGTATTAATGTTTACTTGCATGGCCTAGATACAGTGTTGTAGTTGACGACGTACCTTGGTATTAATGTCTAATTGTATGTCCTAGAGACAGTGTCGTAGTTGACGGCGTACCTTGGTATTAATGATTACTTTCAGGGCCTAGATACCGTGTCGTAGTTGCCGACGTACCTTGGTATTAATATCTAATTGTATGGCCTAGATACAGTGTCGTAGTTGCCGACGTACCATGGTATTAATGTTTACTTGCATGGCCTAGATACAGTGTCATAGTTGCCGACGTACCATGGTATCAATGTTTACTTGCATGGCCTAGATACAGTGTCGTAGTTGGTGACGTAGCATGGTATTAATATTTACTTGCATGGCCTAGATACAGTGTCGTAGGTGACGACGTACCATGGTATTAATGTTTACTTGCATGGCCTAGATACTGTGTCGTAGTTGCCGACGTACCATGGTATTAATGTTTACTTGCAGGGCCTAGGTAAAGTGTCGTAGTTGCCGACGTACAATGGTATTAATGTTTACTTGCATGGCCTAGATACCGTGTCGTAGTTGCCGACGTACCATGGTATTAATGTTTACTTGCAGGGCCTAGATACAGTGTCGTAGTTGCCGACGTACCTTGGTATTAATGCTTACTTGCATGGCCTAGATACAGTGCTGTAGTTGCCGACGTACCTTGGTATTAATGTTTACTTGCATGACCTAGATACAGTGTCGTAGTTGCCGTCGTACCTTGGTATTAATGTTTACTTGCAGGGCCTAGATACCGTGTCGTAGTTGACGACGTACCATGGTATTAATGTTTACTTGCAGGGCCTAGATACAGTGTCGTAGTTGCCGACGTACCTTGGTATTAATGCTTACTTGCAGGGCCTAGATACAGTGTTGTAGTTGACGACGTACCATGGTATTAATGTTTACTTGCATGGCCTAAATACAGTGTCGTAGTTGCCGACGTACCATGGTATTAATGTTTACTTGAATGGCCTAGATACAGTGTCGTAGTTGCCGACGTACCATGGTATTGATGTTTACTTGCAGGGCCTAGATACAGTGTTGTAGTTGACGACGTACCATGGTATTAATGTTTACTTGCATGGCCTAGATACAGTGTTGTAGTTGACGACGTACCTTGGTATTAATGTCTAATTGTATGTCCTAGAGACAGTGTCGTAGTTGACGGCGTACCTTGGTATTAATGTTTACTTTCAGGGCCTAGATACCGTGTCGTAGTTGCCGACGTACCTTGGTATTAATGTCTAATTGTATGGTCTAGATACAATGTCGTAGTTGCCGACGTACCATGGTATTAATGTTTACTTGCATGGCCTAGATACAGTGTCATAGTTGGCGACGTACCATGGTATTAATGTTTACTTGCATGGCCTAGATACAGTGTCGTGGTTGCCGACGTACCATGGTATTAATGTTTACTTGCAGGGCCTAGATACAGTGTCGTAGGTGACGACGTACCATGGTATTAATGTTTACTTGCATGGCCTAGATACTGTGTCGTAGTTGCCGACGTACCATGGTATTAATGTTTACTTGCAGGGCCTAGGTAAAGTGTCGTAGTTGCCGACGTACAATGGTATTAATGTTTACTTGCATGGCCTAGATACAGTGTCGTAGTTGCCGACGTACCATGGTATTAATGTGTACTTGCAGGGCCTAGATACAGTGTCGTAGTTGCCGACGTACCATGGTATTAATGCTTACTTGTATGGCCTAGATACAGTGTTGTAGTTGCCGACATACCTTGGTATTAATGTTTACTTGCATGGCCTAGATACAGTGTCGTAGTTGCCGACGTACCTTGGTATTAATGTTTACTTGCAGGGCCTAGATACAGTGTCGTAGTTGACGACGTACCATGGTATTAATGTTTACTTGCAGGGCCTAGATACAGTGTCGTAGTTGCCGACGTACCTTGGTATTAATGCTTACTTGCAGGGCCTAGATACAGTGTCGTAGTTGATGACTTACCATGGTATTAATGTTTACTTGGAGGGCCTAGATACAGTGCCGTAGTTGCCGACGTACCATGGTATTAATGTTTACTTGAAGGGCCTAGATACAGTGTCGTAGTTGCCGACGTACCTTGGTATTAATGTTTACTTGCAGGGCCTAGATACAGTGTTGTAGTTGACGACGTACCATGGTATTAATGTTTACGTGCATGGCCTAGATACAGTGTTGTGTAATTGACGACGTACCTTGATATTAATGTCTAATTGTATGGCCTAGATACAGTGTCGTAGTTGACGACGTACCTTGGTATTAATGTTTACCTTCAGGGACTAGATACCGTGTCGTAGTTGACGACGTATCTTGGTATTAATGTTTACTTGCATGGCCTAGATACATGTTGTAGTTGCCGACGTACCTTGATATTTATGTCTAATTGTATGGCCTAGATACAGTGTCGTAGTTGCCGACGTACCATGGTTTTAAAGTTTACTTTCATGGCCTAAATACAGTGTCATAGTTGCCGACGTACCATGGTATTAATGTTTACTTGCATGGCCTAGATACAGTGTCGTAGTTGCCGACGTACCATGGTATTAATGTTTACTTGCATGGCCTAGATACAGTGTTGTAGTTGACGACGTGCCATGGTATTAATGTTTACTTGCATGGCCTAGATACAGTGTCGTAGTTGCCGTCGTACCTTGGTATTAATGTTTACTTGCAGGGCCTAGATACCATGTCGTAGTTGACGACGTACCATGGTATTAATGTTTACTTGCAGGACCTAGATACAGTGTCGTAGGTGACGACGTACCATGGTATTATTGTTTACTTGCATGGCCTAGATACTGTGTCGTAGTTGCCGACGTACCATGGTATTAATGTTTACTTGCAGGGCCTAGATGCAGTGTCGTAGTTGACGACGTACCATGGTATTAATGTTTACTTGCATGGCCTACATACAGTGTCGTAGTTGACGACGTAGCATGGCCTAGATACCGTGTCGTAGTTGCCGACGTATCATGGTATTAATGTTTACGTGCAGGGCCTATATACAGTGTCGTAGTTTCCGACGTACCATGGTATTAATGTCTAATTGTATGGCCTAGATACAGTGTCGTAGTTGAAGACGTACCATGATATTATTGTTTACTTGCAGGGCCTACATACAGTGTCGTAGTTGACGACGTAGCATGGCCTAGATACCGTGTCGTAGTTGCCGACGTATCATGGTATTAATGTTTACGTGCAGGGCCTAGATACAGTGTCGTAGTTTCCGACGTACCATGGTATTAATGTCTAATTGTATGGCCTAGATACAGTGTCGTAGTTGAAGACGTACCATGATATTAATGTTTACTTGCAGGGCCTAGATACAGTGTCGTAGTTGATGACGTACCATGGTATTAATGTTTACTTGCATGACCTAGATACAGTGTTGTAGTTGCCGACGTGCCTTGGTATTAATGTTTACTTGCAGGGCATAGATACAGTGTCGTAGTTGACGACGTACCTTGGTATTAATGTTTACTTGCAGGGCCTAGATACAGTGTCGTAGTTGCCGACGTACCATGGTATTAATGTTTACCTGCATGGCCTAGATACAGTGTTGTGGTTGACGATGTACATTGGTATTAATGTTTACTTGCATGGCCTAGATACTGTGTCGTAGTTTTCTACGTACCTTGGTATTAATGTCTAATTGTATGGACTAGATACAGTGTCGTAGTTGCTGACGTACCTTGGTATTAATGCTTACTTGCAGGGCCTAGATACAGTGTTGTAGTTGCCGACGTACCTTGGTATTAATGTTTACTTGCATGGCCTAGATACTGTGTCGTAGTTTTCTACGTACCTTGGTATTAATGTCTAATTGTATGGGCTAGATACAGTGTCGTAGTTGCTGACGTACCTTGGTATTAATGCTTACTTGCAGGGCCTAGATACAGTGTTGTAGTTGCCGACGTACCTTGGTATTAATGTTTACTTGCATGGCCTAGATACTGTGTCGTAGTTACCGACGTACCTTGGTATTAATGCTTACTTGCATGGCCTAGATACAGTGTCGTAGTTGCCGACGTACCATGGTATTAATGTTTACTTGCATGGCCTAGATACAGTGTCGTAGTTGCCGACGTACCATGGTATTAATGTTTACTTGCATGGCCTAGATACAGTGTCGTAGTTACCGACGTACCTTGGTATTAATGTTTACTTGCATGGCCTAGATACAGTGTCGTAGTTGCCGACGTACCATGGTATTAATGTTTACTTGCATGGCCTAGATACAGTGTCGTGGTTGCCGACGTACCATGGTATTAATGTTTACTTGCATGGCCTAGATACAGTGTCGTAGTTGCCGACGTACCTTGGTATTAATGTTTACTTGCATGGCTTAAATACAGTGTCGTAGTTGCCGACGTACCATGGTATTAATGTTTACTTGCAGGGCCTAGATACAGTGTTGTTGTTGACGACGTACCTTGGTATTAATGTTTACTTACATGGCCTAGATACGGTGTTGTAGTTGACGACGTACCACGGTATTAATGTTTACTTGCAGGGCCTAGCTGCCGTGTCGTAGTTGCCGACGTACCTTGGTATTAATATCTAATTGTATGGCCTAGATACCGTGTCGTAGTTGCCGACGTACCTTGGTATTAATGTTTACTTGCATGGCCTAGATACTGTGTCGTAGTTACCGACGTACCTTGGTATTAATGCTTACTTGCATGGCCTAGATACAGTGTCGTAGTTGCCGACGTACCATGGTATTAATGTTTACTTGCATGGCCTAGATACAGTGTTGTAGTTGACGACGTACCTTGGTATTAATGTCTAATTGTATGTCCTAGAGACAGTGTCGTAGTTGCCGACGTACCTTGGTATTAATGTTTACTTGCAGGGCCTAGATACAGTGTTGTAGTTGACGACGTACCATGGTATTAATGTTTACTTGCATGGCCTAGGTACCGTGTCGCAGTTGACGACGTACCTTGGTATTAATGTCTAATTGTATCGCCTAGATACAGTGTCGTAGTTGCCGACGTACCTTGGTATTAATGTCTAATTGTATCGCCTAGATACAGTGTCGTAGTTGCCGACGTACCTTGGTATTAATGTCTAATTGTATGTCCTAGAGACAGTGTCGTAGTTGACGACGTACCTTGGTATTAATGTCTAATTGTATGTCCTAGAGACAGTATCGTAGTTGCCGACGTACCTTGGTATTAATGTCTACGTAACACAGTCTGAATATGCATGTTCCTTGGCACTGACGCTATCTTATCATTGATAATCAAATGCTGTTTTGATTTTACATATGTACAGGTCTATGCTTCATCAACTCATCGCTAAATGTTAGGGATGTTTCTGGAAAACGATATTGTATTTTCTTATTGATAAAAGAAGATTTTTGGATGAATTTTGTATATTGTTTTAAGCGATATGATTTAACACTGTTATTTCTACATTCATTAAGAATAGATGTATAAGATAATTGATGTGCCTATCATCCTGTCACACGTAACTAGATTCCCAGTGGATAACCTCACACCGATATCCAGTCAATTACTAGATCTGATCGTGATAAAACCCTTCTGATTTACACAGTTACACTTAGAGTTTTCCTTTCAGATAGTTCATCAATATTTCTTCATTTCTTATTAATGTTTGTAGTTTCAATGGGAGTGTAATATTTTCTTGTCTACATTTACATACAAATATAATAGAAAATGTGTGAGAAGTTGCTTGATTCCTTTATAAACCATTAATTTTTAACGTTACTAGATCCCCATCAAATGCAAATGAAGATATAATGAATTATACATTACATATGTCACAATGAGGGGGAAATGAGCTTTATCTGTTGTCTATGTTCTATTTTCCATAATTAAAATGTATGCCTTTCATTTAAAATGTTTGCATACAGATTGTCTTTTTATTAATAAGCAAAACCGAAATAAAAATGAACCATAGTGCTGCTCAATTGGTCGAAGTTGATTGACGGTCGCGAACTATGACGCGCTTTTGCACGTGAACATTGCACGAGACTAAAATTCGTTAACCAATGGTAATTATTGGTAGGATAAAGTTATTCCAGTTATTGGCCCAAAACTTATGATATTCCATGGGATGGGTATAACATTGGTCTTTAATAGCTTGCACTACAACACTACTGATGATTGTACTGCAGCGGATAATAATAGATAAAAAGGCTTACACGTGATAATATCTTTAGATAAGTACACCCTAAAATGTACAACTCGACCCACAATCATCGCATAATGATATTGCTCTGATAGGTAAGCAAATTTTTCACACTACTAACGTTTGAGTTCGAATCCCGCTCATGCGAGGTGTACTCGATACAACATTAATTTGATATGATAAAGTTTGTCAGTGACTTGTGGCAGGTTGGTTGTTTTCTCCAGGTACTGCGGTTTTCTACACTAATAAAACTGACCGCCACGATATAACTAAAATATTGTTGAAAGTGGCATTAAACACCATAACCCTCATCCCAACCCCCCAAATTGTTCAAAACATACGGATGTGTCTACCAAAGACCCTAGTGGTTAAATTTATACAATACAAATGTAGATATCAAATTTAGTGCGCATGACGCGTTTACGGAAAAACCTTAAGATCGAAAGATTGGAAGGCCAAATAACCTAAAATTGTTTGGGAGCAATAAAACCAAAATGTATAATCAGGAAAGCCAAAATCGGCTAAGATAGACCATGCCTGAGGGAGCAAAACATTAAGTTTTGATTTATAATTACATTATTTAAGAATTGTAAATTTCAATAATAAATATATATATAATAAACCATGTCAGTGTCGAAACACTGACTTACAGGGCGGATGATACTCTTGGAGACTGATAGTCCACCAGCAGTGGTATCGACCCAGTGATAGAAACACTGACTACAGAGCGGATGATACTCTTGGGGATTGATAGTCTACCAGCAGTGGTATCGACCCAGTGATAGAAACACTGACTTACAGGGCGGATGATACTCTTGGGAACTGATAGTCCACCAGCAGTGGTATCGACCCAGTGATAGAAACACTGACTACAGGGCGGATGATACTCTTGGGGACTGATAGTCCACCAGCAGTGGTATCGACCCAGTGATAGAAACACTGACTACAGGGCGGATGATACTCTTGGGGACTGATAGTCCACCAGCAATGGTATCGACCCAGTGATAGAAACACTGACTTACAGGGCGGATGATACTCTTGGGGACTGATAGTTCACCAGCAGTGGTATCGACCCAGTGATAGAAACACTGACTACAGGACGGATGATACTCTTGGGGACTGATAGTCCACCAGCAGTGGTATCGACCCAGTGATAGAAACACTGACTACAGGGCGAATGATACTCTTGGGGACTGATAGTCCACCAGCAGTGGTGTCGACCCCGTGATAGAAACACTGACTACAGGACGGATGATACTTTTGGGGACTGATAGTCCACCAGCAGTGGTATCGACCCCGTGATAGAAACACTGACTACAGGGCGGATGATACTCTTGGGGACTGATAGTCCACCAGCAGTGGTATCGACCCCGTGATAGAAACACTGACTACAGGGCGGATGATAGTCCACCAGCAGTGGTATCGACCCCGTGATAGAAACACTGACTACAGGGCGGATGATACTCTTGGGGACTGATAGTCCACCAGCAGAGGTATAAAACATAACAAACATATGAATATATTCACCATTGTTCTAAATAGTTACTCAAAATGAGTCTATATTTGTGTCGTTGTCTTTATTGAATGTAACTCTTGGTATAAATCATATTTTAAAGAAAAATAGAAATGAGATTAAATGAAAATAATAAATAATAAGAAAAAAGAAACTCTATTTATTTCTGCTTTCAATTCTGAAAATTTTATGAAAATCGAGTGAGAATTGACTTGAGAGTAATTTACAAACAAAAATTGATGGCTTTATATGAAATATATAGGAAATATTTAAGCGCAGAAAGAACTTTGACTCATTGCTGTATTATATGATAACTACATTTTTGTTTAAATCCAATTACAAAATGTATTGAAGCCGTAACTGCTCGTTCAATAATATTACACCATTTACTATCAACTAGATAGTCTCTGGTGTAACATTCTCTGACAACAACATATGACTTGGTAAAAATAATATTAATTTCATTCTGGCTTCTGACAATATTACATTTTTACAGATGTATTTTCCAAAAAAAAAAACCTTGAACAATACAATACAATATTTTTTTTTATTCCAATTAGGGTCCCTCAAGGGGCAATAACAAATATACATTCATAATTATATCAACAGTTACAACAATACAGAATGGAGATATATGTTTTTAAACAAGACAATTCTAACTATTTAAATGATATATGAACATTAACAAACGTTTTATTCAAAGGAGCAAATTAATTATTAATTAAAAACTAAGGTTCTCCTGCCTCAGACATATGTGACTGTAGTCTATTTTGGCTATTCTGTTTAGGCCCTTTGGTTTTCTTACTCCCACAGATTTTAAATTATTCGGCTTTCAAATACTTTGGCTTTGAGCGTACTACCTGATGAATGTTATTCAAGAAACACGTTGTGCGCACTCAATTTGATATCTACCTTTATATATATGAAGACAATACAATTATGTAATCAGAAATGTTAATAGTATACATTCATGGATCAAAAGTCTTTCCGCACTAAAATAGTTCCCTATATATTTCATATCAAACCATTCATTTACAAAAAATGCCCCTGAAGTAATTTCTTAGCCGATTTTTTTCATTTTTTCATCTTTAAAAGCAGTATTAAAAAGAGTTTATTATCACATTTTTCTAAAACCTTTGTTTTCAAACACTTATGACTTAAACAGAAATCGCTCGACGTCACAATTTTCTATAACAAAAAGAAATGATCTTTCATGTTTAAAACATAGTAGGGTAGTAGAAAAGTGGAAATATAATTATATGAAAATTACCAGAAAAATTCTATTTATTTCTGCTTTTAGTACTGAAAATGTTATGTAAATCGAGTAAGAACTGACTTGAGAGTTATTCTTTTAAAAAATATGGTTTTATATAAACTATATGAGAAAATATTTAAGTACAGCGAGAGCTTTGACTCATTGCTGTATCATATGATAGCTACAGGATTTTTTTAAAGATCCAATTTATTACAAACTGTATTGTCTATTGAAGCGGTAACTGCTCGTTCAAAAATATTACAACATTTACTATCAACTAGATAGTCTCTGGTGTAACATTCTCTGACAACAACATATGACTTGGTGAAAATACATTTTGTAATATTAATTTCATTCTGGATTCTGAAAATATTGCATTACTAATTAAGCTTAAAATATTGGCAGTTACAAGTCTCAAACTATATTTTTTACAGATGTATTTACAAAAAAATACTGAACATTAACAAACGTTTTGTTTAAAGGAGCAAAATTAATGACTTACAGTTTGTATCACCAATATCATATCATTTGTAAGAGCAAAAAGTCAAAAATAGAAATAAAATATGTGTACCTGCATGCTATTTAATAGTACAGAGAAATTAATTAAACATACAATGTTGGAAATACACTTGTCATGTACCCGTGGGAAGGGAGACAACTCAAGCACATTTAATTTTTCAGAAACGTAGTAAAGTATCACATGTAAAATGTGTACACCAGTATACTCTTTAATACTACAAAGAAGGGTCGTCGTGGACGTGATCGTATTGTAGTAAGATTTACAACCAGTAATCAGTTCCTATCACAACTAAAGTTGTTAGTTCGAATCCCACTCATGGTGAGGTGCACTCGATACAACTTTATGTGATAAAGTTTGTCAGTGACTTGCGGACTGTTGTTTCAGTGGCATAACACTATAAAAATCCAACTAACCGTGCTGGACCTCATTATCATACCATTGATAATTAACTTGTTCTCGCCACGATATAACATAATCCTACCCCAAATATTACTGAGAAAATAATTAAACATTTTTGTCATAAAGCCGTGCAACGGGAGACAACTCAAACACAATAACAAATAATACGTTATGAACTCACATACGTGTACTATATATACTTATAAAATGGTATATGCAGTTATTATTTAAGTTCATGTTTTTCTTCCGTTCAAGAGCTGTTTCAATAGTTTTTTTTTATTCCCTGTTCTGATTTAATTTGCTGCGATTCGATATAATGAATTCTATATTGGAAAATAGCTATATATTCTCGAATAATTTTACATTTAGTTTTGATCAGTTGTGGAACAGTCGTGAAACGTACATTTCCCAAATGATATTGGTTGTAATTGAACATAAACAAAGCAACTAACACAAGAATGCTTTTCGTTACATAAACAACGTTCCTGCCACGTCTTTTCCATACAATTTATTGACGCATATTAAGCTATACATAACAGAGCACTGTTTATTCTTTCCCTTTGACATTTCTATGTTTAAAAATACATTTATTATCATGTTTATTGGTTTATGCAATAGTTTTATTACAGTTGTGCAATGTAATATTACTGATAAGATTCTAAAAAACAAAAATTCAACATATATCGTTATATGTGGCGATGTTTTTTTGTGTTCAGTCATATTGGGTGAGATGCTCGCTTTGTTGATATTGGCTGAATTGTAGATCATGACTATCACTGTTTTACATGTAAACACTTTTCCCAGGAAATTATATGTTCATTTGTATGGGAAGTATTGCATGTGTAAATAATAATGTTATGTTACTGTTTTATTGAAATCCCACATTTCAATTGGTCGAATTCTTGTCACGTGACTCTAAAATAAAGTATGTAACTTAATGACCACGCCTTCTGTGATGAGATTGTAGAGCCTATCCAAATTCTCCAAGCATAACATTACAACGAACAACAATACAATGGTTTGTTTTCGTGAACACAATGCAAAAATAACAAAACAACATCAATGTGCTAGGAACGTAAGTATTAGAATTGCATGTTATCATGCTCCATAAAGCATGTTTTTGCTACGCCAAGAAAAACACTGCAAAAGAAATAACATCATTCACTTCTTAAATATTATTACTATTTATTTTGGTGACGATAACAACAGAACAAAGACAATACGTGGAACTGAATTATTATAGCATTATGTCGTTTTCACATACAACGTTAACGGAACAGAAACCATCTAGTTTAGATTGCGGATGAGGGTATGTTCACCTGATTATTCGGTCTGAATACATCCAAAATTATCTGATCATATTAAGCTGAATGACGGGATTAAGATAAAATTAATAAAAACATAGATATCTAATTTATTGCTCACGACGCGTTTCTGAAATAACCTTCATCACGTACGTTCAAGGTCAAAAAGGTTGGAAAGCCAAATAATGTCTGTGAGCAATAAAGCCGAATGACCTAGTCAGGTTAAAATATAATATATCTACTAGATCAGTTAAAAGTATGCTTGAATTAAATATAAAACTTGGCAGACTTCCGAATACGTTATATAAATGTTAATTATGTTTCCCATTGTGTCCTTTAATGTACGTATTATTATTATTATTTATAGTAGTAAGATTATTGAAATCAATACATGGCAACATAACTGACATCACGGAAATAGATTATGTCTTTAGGTTATAATGCTCAAATGAAATTTGGATAAGTCAGTTGAAGTGGGATTATTAAGTCAAAACCGGGAATTGTTTCATTGTCAGTGGCCATCGTGGTCGTGATCGTGTGGTAGTTGGATTTATTACTACCTATGCAACCAGTGCCTATCACCACATAAGTCGTGAGTTCGAATCAATCTCATTATGTGATCAAGTTGGTCAGTGACTTTTGGTAGATCGGTGGTTGTTTCCTAGTACTCCGGTTTCCTCCAACAATAAAACTGACCGCCACGATATAGCCGAAATATTGTTGAAAGTGGCGTTAAATATCATAACCCTAACCGCTGTTTCAATGTCTCAACAAATAGTTAACCACGACAGTTGTAATAAGTATAACATATCAACAGCTGGGGTTGACTTAATTAAAATGGCTTAGACAGAACACAGAGTTTGACTTAATTAAAATGGCTTAGACAGAACACAGAGTTTGACTTAATTAAAATGACTTAGACAGAACACAGAGTTTGACTTAATTAAAATGGCTTAGACAGAACACAGAGTTTGACTTAATTAAAATGGCTTAGACAGAGCACAGAGTTTGACTTAATTAAAATGGCTTAGACAGAACACAGAGTTTGACTTAATTAAAATGGCTTAGACAGAACACAGAGTTTGACTTAATTAAAATGGCTTAGACAGAACACAGAGTTTGACTTAATTAAAATGGCTTAGACAGAACACAGAGTTTGACTTAATTAAAATGGCTTAGACAGAACACAGAGTTTGACTTATTTAAAATGGCTTAGACAGAACACAGAGTTTGACTTAGTTAAAATGGCTTAGACAGAACACAGAGTTTGACTTAATTAAAATGGCTTAGACAGAACACAGAGTTTGACTTAATTAAAATGGCTTAGACAGAACACAGAGTTTGGCTTAATTAAAATGGCTTAGACAGAACACAGAGTTTGACTTAATTAAAATGGCTTAGACAGAACACAGAGTTTGACTTAATTAAAATGGCTTAGACAGAACACAGAGTTTGACTTAATTAAAATGGCTTAGACAGAACACAGAGTTTGACTTAATTAAAATGACTTAGACAGAACACAGAGTTTGACTTAATTAAAATGGCTTAGACAGAACACAGAGTTTGACTTAATTAAAATGGCTTAGACAGAACACAGAGTTTGACTTAATTAAAATGGCTTAGACAGAACACAGAGTTTGACTGAATTAAAATGGCTTAGACAGAACACAGAGTTTGACTTAATTAAAATGGCTTAGACAGAACACATAGTTTGACTTAATTAAACTGGCTTAGACAGAACACAGAGTTTGACTTAATTAAAATGACTTAGACAGAACACAGAGTTTGACTTAATTAAAATGGCTTAGACAGAACACAGAGTTTGACTTAATTAAAATGGCTTAGACAGAACACAGAGTTTGACTTAATTAAAATGGCTTAGACAGAACACAGAGTTTGAAGAAATTTATGGTCAATAATAATACACCATTTTAAAACAAACTAAAATTAAGAGTTTTGATGTGTGATGCAATATAACCCTTGTGTATTAAGGTTAGAGTTAGGGTTATTGTGTTTAGCGCCACGTTCATAATATTTCAGCTATATCGTGGAAGAAACCACCGACCTGCCGAAAGTCACTGACAAACTTTATCACATATTGTTGTATCAAGTACACCTCGCCATGATCGGGGTTTGAACTCCCAACTTTAGTGGTAATAGGCATTGGTTACAGAGGTAGTTGTAAGTCCAACTACCATACGATCATGACCACAACGGTCCCTACACAGTTTTAGAATAAACTGCAATTATGAGTTTTGCTGTATGATGCGATATAGCCCATCGTTTAAAAGGTGTGTATACAAATAATCAAAAATAAGTAGACATTAATAAACCTACAATAATACAATGGCTATGCATACAGGTCGACAGAACAAGTACATAACATGACAAATGAGAGGACCTTTGTAAGTTGGAATAACTTGTGTCCGATCCAAATGTTATATAGTTAACAATGAAATAAATTTAATCTAAAAATGAAAATCAAAGTGAAACATATACATCAAGATACAAAATAGATAAAACCAAACATACACAAACTTGCTAACCACAAGCATAACAAAATAGATAAAACCAAACATACACAAACTTGCTAACCACAAGCATAACAAAATAGATAAAACCAAACATACACAAACTTGCTAACCACAAGCATAACAAAATAGATAAAACCAAACATACACAAACTTGCTAACCACAAGCATAACAAAATAGATAAAACCAAACATACACAAACTTGCTAACCACAAGCATAACAAAATAGATAAAACCAAACATACACAAACTTGCTAACCACAAGCATAGCAAAATAGATAAAACCAAACATACACAAACTTGCTAACCACAAGCATAACAAAATAGATAAAACCAAACATACACAAACTTGCTAACCACAAGCATAACAAAATAGATAAAACCAAACATACACAAACTTGCTAACCACAAGCATAACAAAATAGATAAAACCAAACATACACAAACTTGCTAACCACAAGCATAACAAAATAGATAAAACCAAACATACACAAACTTACTAACCACAAGCATAGCAAAATAGATAAAACCAAACATACACAAACTTGCTAACCACAAGCATAACAAAATAGATAAAACCAAACATACACAAACTTGCTAACCACAAGCATAACAAAATCAGAAAAAAATGTCAGCAGTTTGCGTGTAAATGTAAATTGCTTACTAATTTTGTAATGACCAGTCAGATATATGGTAAAAAATTATACAAGAAGTTACAATGACATTCATGTCAATACGAATATTTATAAATCTTAGTTTAAAATCCAACATACAATAAGGGCCCGGGTGGCTCAGTGAGTTAGGTGTTGGATTACCTAACAGCTCATACAAGCCTATCACCAATACGACGTGGGTTCGTGCCCGGCTTTGTAAATTACAAAAAGGTGTATTCGACTCGGAGCCGCAAGTGATAAAGTTTACCAGTTGCTTGCATATGGTCAGTGGTTATCTCCGGGTACTCCGGTTTCTTCCACCACTAAAACTGGTCACCATGATATAGCTGAAATATTGCTGAAAGTAGCGTTAAGCATCAAATCAAATCAAATCAAAAACCAACATACAATAGTTTGGA
This sequence comes from Bathymodiolus septemdierum, assembly GCA_963383655.1. Lineage (NCBI taxonomy): Eukaryota > Metazoa > Mollusca > Bivalvia > Mytilida > Modiolidae > Bathymodiolus > Bathymodiolus septemdierum. The sequence continues at coordinate 71,425,479 of OY726522.1, read as the reverse complement.
TGTTTGTTTGGAAAAACGGCCAATCAACATCGATTTTCATTCCCGCATCGGCTAAAGGCGTTGTTGACGTAAACAAAACAATAACAAGAGAAAGTTAAGGCATCCAATTTGCCACTATAAACAATTTTAGGGCATGTTGAATGGGACAATAATAATGCCTCAGTTATTGCTGTTTAATAAATGAAATATTTTAATGATAATATTTTTTTTCACAAAATATTAAAAGTGTCATGGATATATAAATCACAACTTTTAAAGAATATGATATGAGCGTATCCCAGACACCTACCGTGCGCACTAATTTGGATATTTACGGTTTTATTTCGTTCAACAAAATATATATTTATTTAGGTGTCCAACACGATATTCACATAAGATGATGTTCGTGTCATTTAAGAGTAATTAAGTAAGACGACGCGTACCACTAGCGTTGCTCAATTTTCAGTTTTCTGTGTAGTATTTTGTAGAGCATTGTTTGTCCGTTTGAGCTTTCGCTTGACCATTGTATTGTATGACATTATTATTGTTTTTGCGATTTCTAATTTACACTTCGGTGTCTTCAAATATTTCTTAAGAGGACATCAACCAATCTTATAGCAGCACACAAGTTTACATTTCTATATTTTTTATGCGTTAAAGAAAAAAAGAAGAAATAGAATCATTACTTTAAGAATATTTACTAGGTCGTTTTATATTGAACCTGAAAAAACGGTCAATATCAGTTTGATTGGTACATACATAACCTTCGATATCAGTTTGATTGGTACATATATGACGGTCAATATCAGTTTGATTGATACATACTTGACGGTCAATATCTATTTGATTGGTACATAGGTAACGTTCAATGTCAATTAGGATAGTTTTGGGAGGCTTGTTAATAGGTTAAGATGGTTTTAAGAGTTCTGTCAGTATTCATCAGATTGGATTTAATAGACAAAATGCGTAATATTGATTAGATTTGCTTTTGACAAGAAAAGTTAAGGTACAAGCTGGGATAGATAAGGTAGTTACTTTGTATACATCATGGTTGAGGAAAGAAGCTGTACATCCAAGTTGTGTTAGAATGACGTTTAAATTTCTAGGGCCATAGTAATAAAGTTTGGTAACTGAGATCTTATTTGATTGGTTGTTTAGACGAAGTTCGTTTTTGATAATGAATCTAATTTTCTGATTGCAATGTCAAGTTTGTTCGATTGTTTTACTGTTGAAGGAAAAACATGAAGAATTGGTTATAGAGAGTCTACAAAAAGGAACTATTAAATGATCGACATTTCACAAAGGGTATATAGTAGTGCTCTGAATAGTTGGAGGAACTAGATGACACAAAGGGTATATAGTAGTGCTCTGAATAGTTGGAGGAACTAGATGACACAAAGGGTATATAGTAGTGCTCTGAATAGTTGGAGGAACTAGATGACACAAAGGGTATATAGTAGTGCTCTGAATAGTTGGAGGAACTAGATGACACAAAGGGTATATAGTAGTGCTCTGAATAGTTGGAGGAACTAGATGACACAAAGGGTATATAGTAGTGCTCTGAATAGTTGGAGGAACTAGATGACACAAAGGGTATATAGTAGTGCTCTGAATAGTTGGAGGAACTAGATGACACAAAGGGTATATAGTAGTGCTCTGAATAGTTGGAGGAACTAGATGACACAAAGGGTATATAGTAGTGCTCTGAATAGTTGGAGGAACTAGATGACACAAAGGTATATAGTAGTGCTCTGAATAGTTGGAGGAACTAGATGACACAAAGGGTATATAGTAGTGCTCTGAATAGTTGGAGGAACTAGATGACACAAAGGGTATATAGTAGTGCTCTGAATAGTTGGAGGAACTAGATGACACAAAGGTATATAGTAGTGCTCTGAATAGTTGGAGGAACTAGATGACACAAAGGTATATAGTAGTGCTCTGAATAGTTGGAGGAACTAGATGACACAAAGGGTATATAGTAGTGCTCTGAATAGTTGGAGGAACTAGATGACACAAAGGGTATATAGTAGTGCTCTGAATAGTTGGAGGAACTAGATGACACAAAGGTATATAGTAGTGCTCTGAATAGTTGGAGGAACTAGATGACACAAAGGTATATAGTAGTGCTCTGAATAGTTGGAGGAACTAGATGACACAAAGGGTATATAGTAGTGCTCTGAATAGTTGGAGGAACTAGATGACACAAAGGGTATATAGTAGTGCTCTGAATAGTTGGAGGAACTAGATGACCCAAGTACTCAGGTGTTACTCCACTTTTAATATTAAAAATAATTGGAGTTTTCTGTGATATCGTCGCTTTGATAGCGTTTCCCAACCTGTCTCAGCATATAGATACTCTGAATTTGTAAAAATGGGTAAACCTGTTACTATTCTGGCAGCGTCTAATTGGAGTTTTCTAATTTGTCAGAATAGCCGATTCTACAATTATCCCAGACTTCACATGTATATTCAAAACGGGGGCGAATGCAAATATTTTTTTCCAATTTGGATCTGTTCAAGCTGAATTTTAATTTCCGTAATATACAATTTTCCCATTGTGAACTTTCCATTTATATGTACCAACATTCCAGCAGCACCTGCATATGGAGAATATATCTCTCAGATGATACGATATTCCAGAGCTTATGGTTCCTATCAGGATTTCCTTGATAGAGGGTTGCTGCTAACAAGGAAGCTACTGAACCAATGGTTCCTCTCGGTTAAGTTGATGCCATCACTTCGAAAGTTTAACGGTGGCCACCATGACTTGATTGACCGCTATGGAATATCTGTGTCACAAATGACCACGGATATGCTACTCTTGTCGTAAGCACTTCCCGGTTCTTTCCTCGTTCATGACTTATCATCGGTTTTGTAACTAGATTAACACGACGGGTGCCACGAGTACCTGAGTTCACCCCCGGTTTTTTTGTGGAGTTCGTGTTACTCGATCTTTAGTTTTATGTGTATGATTAGTAGATCGTTGTGTGTCCCTTTGTCTTTTATCTCTTGGCCATTGTGTTGTCTGTTATTCTTCTATTTACGGATTCTGATTACCCCTTTGGTATCTTCAAACTCTTCTTACATTTGTTATAATATTTTCTAAATGTTCATTCCATTTTGCAATTTGTGAAAGGATAACTCCTATGTGTTTATGACTGGTAGACAAAGGAATAATGTTGTCATTAAAAAAAAACTCGAGGTTGTTCAAATAACCATTATTAGACAAAAACATTATTTCTGGGTTTTTTCATGATTGAATGACATTAGCCAATTACCAGAACAGGCATTTGGTTCCGGTGTCATTAAGTAAACCTTCCCCCACAGTAGATTACCCCTCCATGGGGGAACGTTTACTATATAGTATTTATTCCGTATAGTAAACCTTCCTACCTACTCTAATACTGCAAAATGGCTCCGTACATTTTGTTTTACCTTTTAATCATGACCGAATATAATTAATGGTATATAACAATTAAAATTAACACGATTAAGGTGCTAAATTCCGAATCAATGGTAATTATCCGGATTAAGGGGGAACATGTACTATATAGCAAAATATCCGGGAGGATGATCGGCTATGGATGGGGGAATGTTTGCTATTTTGTAAATTTTCTCCCGGGGGAATATTTACTATATAGTAAAGTATCCGGAGGGAAGGATTACTATATAGCAAATAGTAACCCGGGGGAAGATTTGTTATGCGCAAGGTTTACTATACGACACCGGTAGATCATGGTTGATTCAGCGAATATTTTGTCGGCATCATTTTAAAGATTTCTTTTGGAGTTGTACACTTTTTCGCGACACCTGTATGATATGAATCTAACAATTACTTGCAATTTCCGTTTCGAACTTTACCAATAGCATGCAATCGGCTAATGTCATTGCTGCCGATATCTAGATTAAGTTTGTTGTTACAGATATCTATTATGATGTCATATGTATTCTCTGGGTGCATGATATGAATGAACTCTCTCGTCTACGGGTACAGCAATATTAGGGAATCTGAGACTGGTCCTCCTGGAATGTTGTTCCTGATGTTCTAGACAGACTTCTAAATTGTTGACAATACCATATAAAGAGTCTATTTCCTTGTCTTTTTCATGTAATGAGAATTTCAAATGTTGTTCTTCTTGTATACGTTTGATTGACTACAAGATGTGCCTGCTTAGAAATCAATTCTTTCCGTATCGCCTATTCTTTTTTGTTTGACATGCAAAAATAGTACAAATATAGGTTGAACATGAAATATAACAGTAGATCGCAGAATAAGATAAAACATTTGTCATGTAACAAGATGCTAAATAATAGCATGATTCTATAAACAGAACTACATACCCGTTGTTTAGTGATATATCGTCGTCACGTGAGTTATAGTGTTAGTTCTTGTGTACTATAAATTGAAATAAATCATATGTTTCTTCACATAATATTTGTTTTAAGTGAGCATTATGTCAACTCTGACCAGAACATACTTACAAACAACAAACAACAAACGATGAACGAATGGTAAATAATTTCGAGAACGGTAGTATAAATCGAAAGATTAAGATTTGTAGTTTGTAGTATAATTGTGTATTCGTGGTTGTATAGAGGTATAATTGTGTATTCGTGGTTGTATAGAGGTATACTTGTGTATTCGTGGTTGTATAGAGGTATAATTGTGTATTCGTGGTTGTATAGAGGTATAATTGTGTATTCGTGGTTGTATAGAGGTATAATTGTGTATTCGTGGTTGTATAGAGGTATAATTGTGTATTCGTGGTTGTATAGAGGTATAATTGTGTATTCGTGGTTGTATAGAGGTATAATTGTGTATTCGTGGTTGTATAGAGGTATACTTGTGTATTCGTGGTTGTATAGAGGTATAATTGTGTATTCGTGGTTGTATAGAGGTATAATTGTGTATTCGTTGTTGTATAGAGGTATACTTGTGTATTCGTGGTTGTATAGAGGTATAATTGTGTATTCGTGGTTGTATAGAGGTATAATTGTGTATTCGTGGTTGTATAGAGGTATAATTGTGTATTCGTGGTTGTATAGAGGTATAATTGTGTATTCGTGGTTGTATAGAGGTATAATTGTGTATTCGTGGTTGTATAGAGGTATACTTGTGTATTCGTGGTTGTATAGAGGTATAATTGTGTATTCGTGGTTGTATAGAGGTATAATTGTGTATTCGTTGTTGTATAGAGGTATACTTGTGTATTCGTGGTTGTATAGAGGTATAATTGTGTATTCGTGGTTGTATAGAGGTATAATTGTGTATTCGTGGTTGTATAGAGGTATAATTGTGTATTCGTGGTTGTATAGAGGTATAATTGTGTATTCGTGGTTGTATAGAGGTATAATTGTGTATTCGTGGTTGTATAGAGGTATACTTGTGTATTCGTGGTTGTATAGAGGTATAATTGTGTATTCGTGGTTGTATAGAGGTATAATTGTGTATTCGTTGTTGTATAGAGGTATACTTGTGTATTCGTGGTTGTATAGAGGTATAATTGTGTATTCGTGGTTGTATAGAGGTATAATTGTGTATTCGTGGTTGTATAGAGGTATAATTGTGTATTCGTGGTTGTATAGAGGTATAATTGTGTATTCGTGGTTGTATAGAGGTATAATTGTGTATTCGTGGTTGTATAGAGGTATACTTGTGTATTCGTGGTTGTATAGAGGTATAATTGTGTATTCGTGGTTGTATAGAGGTATAATTGTGTATTCGTTGTTGTATAGAGGTATACTTGTGTATTCGTGGTTGTATAGAGGTATAATTGTGTATTCGTGGTTGTATAGAGGTATAATTGTGTATTCGTGGTTGTATAGAGGTATAATTGTGTATTCGTGGTTGTATAGAGGTATAATTGTGTATTCGTGGTTGTATAGAGGTATAATTGTGTATTCGTGGTTGTATAGAGGTATAATTGTGTATTCGTGGTTGTATAGAGGTATAATTGTGTATTCGTGGTTGTATAGAGGTATAATTGTGTATTCGTGGTTGTATAGAGGTATAATTGTGTATTCGTGGTTGTATAGAGGTATAATTGTGTATTCGTGGTTGTATAGAGGTATAATTGTGTATTCGTGGTTGTATAGAGGTATAATTGTGTATTCGTGGTTGTATAGAGGTATAATTGTGTATTCGTGGTTGTATAGAGGTATAATTGTGTATTCGTGGTTGTATAGAGGTATAATTGTGTATTCGTGGTTGTATAGAGGTATAATTGTGTATTCGTGGTTGTATAGAGGTATAATTGTGTATTCGTGGTTGTATAGAGGTATACTTGTGTATTCGTGGTTGTATAGAGGTATAATTGTGTATTCGTGGTTGTATAGAGGTATAATTGTGTATTCGTGGTTGTATAGAGGTATAATTGTGTATTCGTGGTTGTATAGAGGTATAATTGTGTATTCGTGGTTGTATAGAGGTATAATTGTGTATTCGTGGTTGTATAGAGGTATAATTGTGTATTCGTGGTTGTATAGAGGTATAATTGTGTATTCGTGGTTGTATAGAGGTATACTTGTGTATTCGTGGTTGTATAGAGGTATAATTGTGTATTCGTGGTTGTATAGAGGTATACTTGTGTATTCGTGGTTGTATAGAGGTATAATTGTGTATTCGTGGTTGTATAGAGGTATAATTGTGTATTCGTGGTTGTATAGAGGTATAATTGTGTATTCGTGGTTGTATAGAGGTATAATTGTGTATTCGTGGTTGTATAGAGGTATAATTGTGTATTCGTGGTTGTATAGAGGTATAATTGTGTATTTCGTGGTTGTATAGAGGTATACTTGTGTATTCGTGGTTGTATAGAGGTATAATTGTGTATTCGTGGTGTATAGAGTATACTTGTGTATTCGTGGTGGTTTGTATAGAGGTTCTAATTGTTGTATTCGTGGTTGTATAGAGGTATAATTGTTGTATCGTGGTTGTTTTATACTTGTGTATTCGTGGTTGTATAGAGGTATACTTGTGTATTCGTGGTTGTATAGAGGTATAATTGTGTATTCGTGGTTGTATAGAGGTATAATTGTGTATTCGTGGTTGTATAGAGGTATAATTGTGTATTCGTGGTTGTATAGAGGTATAATTGTGTATTCGTGGTTGTATAGAGGTATAATTGTGTATTCGTGGTTGTATAGAGGTATAATTGTGTATTCGTGGTTGTATAGGTATACTTGTGTATTCGTGGTTGTATAGAGGACACACACACCAATCGTTTTATGTTTCTTCTACATTCTCCTTCCTTGAAAGTAATTTTCTTAGAACAAATTAATGTGTGATATAACATAGCATATTTTATTATTTCGTGAGTGAGTGCGTGATTGTTGTTTAGCGCCAAAATAAACATTCTTTTAGCTATATTATGGCGAGAACAAGTTACATTGGATGAATTGATGATGGTGGTGTCCACTTTACATTAGACAACACGCTTAGTTGGATGTTGATAGTGTTATATTACTAGCACAACAGCTCACGGGTAGACATGTCGCTCCTAATTCCGAACCAAACTGTTATGATGCCTGCTAAGCGGTGAGGCATTATATGCCAATTGTATAGTCTAAAGTTTGCTCCACCATGGATTCGAACCCATGATATACAGCACTCACGGCATATATACCTACCATTGCATCATCGATGCGGTTCATTATTTCATGGTTTGTTTCTATTGTTACATAATCATTAGTTGTGATGTGTCTGCTGCTAAATGTTCTCCATGTTGCTTCTCCATTTTGTTTTTACAAATACATTGCATGTCCATAAAGAGAGTATCATCGATCACATGAACAAATCAATACACTATATATAATAGCATTAATTTCATATGATTATTGATTTAACAATTCATCATGCTTAGACATTTTCTTCCAAAAAAACTTCTAATAAGATATGGATTTATGGAACAATAGATTACAAAACATATATTCATTACGATTACATCACTAGTAATTACGGTGACATTAGTGTTAACATGTTTTTATTATTAGTCCTGATATTACAGGTATTTATAGGAAATGTGGATTTAATGCCTACTTTTAAAATAGGTATGTATTTCTTTTTTCTTTTTTCTTTTTTTTTTTGGCAATTTTACTATCTTAATAGTTGCTTCATTTTGGAAATAGTACTGTTATTTTTTTTATGAGATGCAAATCATCAATTGGGTTCTGTATTGTCTATTAACACGTATATTCTTAATTTAAAAATGACAAAAACAAATAATTTGAAAGATTATGGGAGCAAGAAAACGTCACTGGAATAATTTTCATCAGGTACTCTTAAAAAATGACAAAAACAAATAATTTGAAAGATTATGGGAGCAAGAAAACGCCTGAGGTAGAATAAACTTAGTTTTAATGATAATCACAGGTAAACACTAGCATGGTAACATTATTTTACTAAGAGGGGCAATTTGGGCCCAAAAAAACCAGTTTGACCCCGGCATTTTTTATTCCTATCTTTATTGTCTCATGTCAAGGGAGTGAGCGGGCATGTATTTGTGTGTTATTCCTATCTTTATTGTCTCATGTCAAGGGAGTGAGCGGGCATGTATTTGTGTGTTATTCCTATCTTTATTGTCTCATGTCAAGGGAGTGAGCGGGCATGTATTTGTGTGTTATTCCTATCTTTATTGTCTCATGTCAAGGGAGTGAGCGGGCATGTATTTGTGTGTTATGAGTATCTTTATTGTCTCATGTCAAGGGAGTGAGCGGGCATGTATTTGTGTGTTATGAGTATCTTTATTGTCTCATGTCAAGGGAGTGAGCGGGCATGTATTTGTGTGTTATGAGTATCTTTATTGTCTCATGTCAAGGGAGTGAGCGGGCATGTATTTGTGTGTTATTCCTATCTTTATTGTCTCATGTCAAGGGAGTGAGCGGGCATGTATTTGTGTGTTATTCCTATCTTTATTGTCTCATGTCAAGGGAGTGAGCGGGCATGTATTTGTGTGTTATGAGTATCTTTATTGTCTCATGTCAAGGGAGTGAGCGGGCATGTATTTGTGTGTTATGAGTATCTTTATTGTCTCATGTCAAGGGAGTGAGCGGGCATGTATTTGTGTGTTATTCCTATCTTTATTGTCTCATGTCAAGGGAGTGAGCGGGCATGTATTTGTGTGTTATTCCTATCTTTATTGTCTCATGTCAAGGGAGTGAGCGGGCATGTATTTGTGTGTTATTCCTATCTTTATTGTCTCATGTCAAGGGAGTGAGCGGGCATGTATTTGTGTGTTATTCCTATCTTTATTGTCTCATGTCAAGGGAGTGAGCGGGCATGTATTTGTGTGTTATGAGTATCTTTATTGTCTCATGTCAAGGGAGTGAGCGGGCATGTATTTGTGTGTTATGAGTATCTTTATTGTCTCATGTTAAGGGAGTGAGCGGGCATGTATTTGTGTGTTATTTCTATCTTTATTGTCTCATGTCAAGGGAGTGAGCGGGCATGTATTTGTGTGTTATGAGTATCTTTATTGTCTCATGTCAAGGGAGTGAGCGGGCATGTATTTGTGTGTTATTCCTATCTTTATTGTCTCATGTTAAGGGAGTGAGCGGGCATGTATTTGTGTGTTATTCCTATCTTTATTGTCTCATGTCAAGGGAGTGAGCGGGCATGTATTTGTGTGTTATTCCTATCTTTATTGTCTCATGTCAAGGGAGTGAGCGGGCATGTATTTGTGTGTTATGAGTATCTTTATTGTCTCATGTCAAGGGAGTGAGCGGACATGTATTTGTGTGTTATGAGTATCTTTATTGTCTCATGTCAAGGGAGTGAGCGGGCATGTATTTGTGTGTTATGAGTATCTTTATTGTCTCATGTCAAGGGAGTGAGCGGGCATGTATTTGTGTGTTATTCCTATCTTTATTGTCTCATGTCAAGGGAGTGAGCGGGCATGTATTTGTGTGTTATTCCTATCTTTATTGTCTCATGTCAAGGGAGTGAGCGGGCATGTATTTGTGTGTTATTCCTATCTTTATTGTCTCATGTCAAGGGAGTGAGCGGGCATGTATTTGTGTGTTATGAGTATCTTTATTGTCTCATGTTAAGGGAGTGAGCGGGCATGTATTTGTGTGTTATTCCTATCTTTATTGTCTCATGTCAAGGGAGTGAGCGGGCATGTATTTGTGTGTTATTCCTATCTTTATTGTCTCATGTCAAGGGAGTGAGCGGGCATGTATTTGTGTGTTATGAGTATCTTTATTGTCTCATGTCAAGGGAGTGAGCGGGCATGTATTTGTGTGTTATGAGTATCTTTATTGTCTCATGTTAAGGGAGTGAGCGGGCATGTATTTGTGTGTTATTCCTATCTTTATTGTCTCATGTCAAGGGAGTGAGCGGGCATGTATTTGTATGTTATTCCTATCTTTATTGTCTCATGTCAAGGGAGTGAGCGGGCATGTATTTGTGTGTTATGAGTATCTTTATTGTCTCATGTCAATGGAGTGAGCGGGCATGTATTTGTGTGTTATGCGTATCTTTATTGTCTCATGTCAAGGGAGTGAGCGGGCATGTATTTGTGTGTTATGAGTATCTTTATTGTCTCATGTCAAGGGAGTGAGCGGGCATGTATTTGTGTGTTATGAGTATCTTTATTGTCTCATGTCAAGGGAGTGAGCGGGCATGTATTTGTGTGTTATGAGTATCTTTATTGTCTCATGTTAAGGGAGTGAGCGGGCATGTATTTGTGTGTTATGAGTATCTTTATTGTCTCATGTCAAGGGAGTGAGCGGGCATGTATTTGTGTGTTATGAGTATCTTTATTGTCTCATGTCAATGGAGTGAGCGGGCATGTATTTGTGTGTTATGAGTATCTTTATTGTCTCATGTCAAGGGAGTGAGCGGGCATGTATTTGTGTGTTATGAGTATCTTTATTGTCTCATGTCAAGGGAGTGAGCGGGCATGTATTTGTGTGTTATTCCTATCTTTATTGTCTCATGTCAAGGGAGTGAGCGGGCATGTATTTGTGTGTTATGAGTATCTTTATTGTCTCATGTCAAGGGAGTGAGCGGGCATGTATTTGTGTGTTATGAGTATCTTTATTGTCTCATGTCAAGGGAGTGAGCGGGCATGTATTTGTGTGTTATGAGTATCTTTATTGTCTCATGTTAAGGGAGTGAGCGGGTATGTATTTGTGTGTTATGAGTATCTTTATTGTCTCATGTTAAGGGAGTGAGCGGGCATGTATTTGTGTGTTATGAGTATCTTTATTGTCTCATGTCAAGGGAGTGAGCGGGCATGTATTTGTGTGTTATGAGTATCTTTATTGTCTCATGTCAAGGGAGTGAGCGGGCATGTATTTGTGTGTTATGAGTATCTTTATTGTCTCATGTTAAGGGAGTGAGCGGGTATGTATTTGTGTGTTATGAGTATCTTTATTGTCTCATGTCAAGGGAGTGAGCGGGCATGTATTTGTGTGTTATGAGTATCTTTATTGTCTCATGTCAAGGGAGTGAGCGGGCATGTATTTGTGTGTTATGAGTATCTTTATTGTCTCATGTCAAGGGAGTGAGCGGGCATGTATTTGTGTGTTATGAGTATCTTTATTGTCTCATGTCAATGGAGTGAGCGGGCATGTATTTGTGTGTTATGAGTATCTTTATTGTCTCATGTCAAGGGAGTGAGCGGGCATGTATTTGTGTGTTATGAGTATCTTTATTGTCTCATGTCAATGGAGTGAGCGGGCATGTATTTGTGTGTTATGAGTATCTTTATTGTCTCATGTCAAGGGAGTGAGCGGGCATGTATTTGTGTGTTATGAGTATCTTTATTGTCTCATGTCAATGGAGTGAGCGGGCATGTATTTGTGTGTTATGAGTATCTTTATTGTCTCATGTCAATGGAGTGAGCGGGCATGTATTTGTGTGTTATGAGTATCTTTATTGTCTCATGTCAAGGGAGTGAGCGGGCATGTATTTGTGTGTTATGAGTATCTTTATTGTCTCATGTCAATGGAGTGAGCGGGCATGTATTTGTGTGTTATGAGTATCTTTATTGTCTCATGTCAAGGGAGTGAGCGGGCATGTATTTGTGTGTTATGAGTATCTTTATTGTCTCATGTCAATGGAGTGAGCGGGCATGTATTTGTGTGTTATGAGTATCTTTATTGTCTCATGTCAAGGGAGTGAGCGGGCATGTATTTGTGTGTTATGAGTATCTTTATTGTCTCATGTCAATGGAGTGAGCGGGCATGTATTTGTGTGTTATTCCTATCTTTATTGTCTCATGTCAAGGGAGTGAGCGGGCATGTATTTGTGTGTTATGAGTATCTTTATTGTCTCATGTCAAGGGAGTGAGCGGGCATGTATTTGTGTGTTATGAGTATCTTTATTGTCTCATGTCAATGGAGTGAGCGGGCATGTATTTGTGTGTTATTCCTATCTTTATTGTCTCATGTTAAGGGAGTGAGCGGGCATGTATTTGTGTGTTATGAGTATCGATTATGATTCTTTCCACGATTTGTACATTGGATTTTACAACTGTTCCAAAAGTGTGGTATATTTTGTTATTCATTATATTTAAGAAAATTTTCAAGAGCCCGGGTGGCTCAATTAGTTAGGTAGTTGGATTACCTAACAACTCATACAAGTCTATCACCAATACGGCCTAGGTTCGCGCCCGGCTTTGTAAATTACAAAAAGGGTGCACTCGACTCGCCGTCGCAAGTGATATAGTTTACCAGTTGCCTGCCCATGGTTGGTGGTTCTCTCCGGGTACTTCGGCTTCTTCCACCACTAAATCTGGTCGCCATGATATAGCTGAAATATTGCTGAAAGTGGCGTTAAAACACTAAAAATCAAAAATCAATCAGATCATTTTATATCTTACATTTTGAGTCTATTATAATGAACAAGTTTTAGTGCCGAATGATTTATGCTGTTATATGCATAGGAAGTTTATTTCAAACGTTATGTTTAATGTGTTAGTTTTGGTATTTTGTTTCCTCCACTGTATCCGTGTAAAAGCGACATTCAAGCAGTGATTATACAGGAAAATGTCAAACACATATTATGTAATTCTAATCTTTTGAAGCACTTGGTGTCACTTATGACTTTTAGGTCGTTTATAATAGATAACCTTACATGAATTACTTTATAAAAGTCGGTAAGAATAAAAGTATATATCACATTTGGAGAAAAAAATATTTAAAAAGTGTACATACCTTCAATCCTAAGAAGTGTGAATAAAATAATTTAATATGCATACGATTCCATTTAACACAGCTGCTTCCGGAGCACCTGAGTTCAACCCCGGTTTTCAGTGGGGTTCGTGTTACTTGATCTTTAGTTTTATGTGTCGTGTTTTGTAGATCGTTGTTTGTCCTTTTGTCCTATTTCTTTTGACCATTGTGTTGTCTGTCCTTCGATTTACCACTTTGGTATCTGCAAACTTTTTTTATAGTAAAGAATAAAATGGTTCAAAAACTGTGTGTTACGGAGGCAATAACACATAGCATCGTGTTATCGGTTTTCGTGCTATTATCGATTTTCAGATATAGCGATTAACAGTGTTAACCCTTCATTCATATGACGATTGGAATTTTCAAAGAATGGCTAGTTAAATATTTCTTTGTACATAAGATTGTTTTTAAAGCCATTCTTGTATTTTAATATACTCTCGATTATCTGGCAACGGTTGTTGTCAGTAAAATGGCGTCATCTGTTTTCGTGTGAAGTAAAAACAAGGCCGATATACGGGATGGAAACGAATATATAATCCGGAAATGGCTGGTTTTAAAATTTCATGGTTCTGGCCATCTACCAAATCATACTACATCTAAATAAAATAACAGAATGTTTGAAAATTACCACTTTCAAAATTGTGTTTACTTTTGATGTTTTTTTTTAGTGCTGAAACCACAATGCACTGCAAAGTGACATGTATTTTATATAAGAAACAGGCACATTTCAGTCAGCTATTTTGTTTACAAGTACGATCAGTGACCCCATGACAGATACATGTCAGGAAGAGCCGGTGTCTGAGAGGCAGATGACATAGTTAAATTTTATATAGCCCTTCTGGATTTTTTCACAGCTACTTTATAAATGAAGTAAATTTTTAGCATTACAAAAAGTATGGTTCAGTAGGTAGGTTCACTGTTCTTGGTACTTACGTCTTTAAAAGCAAACTTTAACATCTTTTACAGATGTCACGCTGTAGTCTTGTATATGTTCCATAAATAGAAACCGGAAGACACGTCAAAAATAATGCGTGCGCTGTGGAAATCAAAATAAAATGGATAAAACGAAAACAGATGACGCACGAAAACACATACCGTGACGATACATTTGAGATGATTTATCTCAATTTTGTAAAAAAAAATATCATAATGATAACAAAGGTACATTAATTGTATATAAATACAATACATTTGTTCTACTACATATTTATTCACAGAATAAATTACGTAGTACATTTTGTGTATGATATCAATAAAAACAAATATGAAAGATAAGATAAATGTATATGTTTGTATATACTAACACGAATCTCACATTTTGGCTGCATAAGCCTTAAGGGATATGTAAGATTGTGAAAGTCCATTGAAATCTAATAAAGTAGAGAAAGTCCATTGAAATCTAATAAAGTAAAGAAAGTCCATTGAAATCTAATAAAGTAAAGAAAGTCCATTGAAATCTAATAAAGTAAAGAAAGTCCATTGAAATCTAATAAAGTAGAGAAAGTCCATTGAAATCTAATAAAGTAAAGAAAGTTAATTGAAATCTAATAAAGTATAGAAAGTCCATTGAAATCTAATAAAGTAAAGAAAGTCCATTGAAATCTAATAAAGTAAAGAAAGTCCATTGAAATCTAATAAAGTAAAGAAAGTCCATTGAAATCTAATAAAGTAAAGAAAGTCCATTGAAATCTAATAAAGTAAAGAAAGTCCATTGAAATCTAATAAAGTAAAGAAAGTCCATTGAAATCTAATAAAGTAAAGAAAAACAAAATATGTTCAACAATAACAGACTGTACTTGTACAATTTATGTTTTTACGTTGACAGTTTGTGATTGACAAAACAACAGCTGTGATATATAAAACAGCATTTAGATAACACTATACTACCAAAGTACGGATAGTTCCAATAACACCGATGAAGCATAAGTTATTTAGTAGCTGGAACATTCAAAATATGACAATTATGATAGACAAAACACTATTAGTGAGACATAAACCCCAAAATAGAGGGAACACTACAAACCTAAAATATATAGGGAATAATGCAGTATATATGTAGCTGTAATAGTGAACTGTTACACAAAACCTCCAAAGTCCTCTTTTGAACCCTAAGCATGTCCTGAGCCTAGTATCAAATTTTGCAATTGACAAGTGTCGTGAAGCTTGGTGAAAAAAAAATGAAAATACAATTTTTATGCATCCATAGCAATGGTGCCAAAATTTTCAGATGTCATAAGATTAGTCCTATGAAGTTCCAGAAATATTTGTGCAGTGGCTACCATGTTTGGGTCGTTTTTTTATATTAGCTTTGGTTTGTTACCATAGCAACGATTACCATTTTGAAAATTCCACAAACAGTGACATATATGCGTCAGACATCACAGTAAAATAACAAGTACCGACAGCGAAAAGGATATAGTATTATCAAAAATTTTCAGATGTATTTACAGTGTATGAGATTTCACTCTTACATACGGTTAAATAATCAGAAACATAACAGTGTATTGTAAAGCTTTTTGTTTTTGCCATCATGAAATCTCGAGTGGCATATCCTGTATATTTTGATCACATGAAAGTCGATCTCTTTAACATGTACAATACATGTTCATTTCTCTCAACTGTTGATGTATTTCACTTGAATGAAGTTATCATCTCCTAGTTACATGTATATCACAAATCTCTCTTTGTCATTATTAAAATTAAAGTTCGTTGTTATCAATACATAATCCAGCTTACATATTTATATCTTTCAATCTTAATAAATAACTAGAATTTTTCAGGTAGACAAAATATTAATGTTCTGGGAGTTTTATTATATGTTCATTAATATAAAATGTCATAGTTTCATTGTATACCATTAAATCATCAAGACTACATACACACTTGTAATAAAATGCTAAAAGAGTAACAAACAGGACTATATATACAATGTGTAGATATACTACGTTGTAATATAGATCCAATCAGATGTAAATAGTTATAACCTTAGAAATAATCAGAATTATGTTCCACCCAGATGCAGAATGAGAACATCAGCAAGCTCATTTATTCCATCTACCGTTTCGCTTTGGAACAATCTAGACATATCAATAAGAAATTCTCCTACATTATCTTCGTTTAAAAACAGAGTGAAAGCTGATATTTATAAAACCCCAAAGTATTATAATGAAGGCCCACGGAAACTAAGTATATTACATACTAGACTTAGACACCAATGCAGCTCACTCAATGCCGATCTGTCAAAAATACATATAATAAATAATTTTAAATGTAATTGTGGTGCTTCTTTTGAAGATGCTATGCATTACTTTCTGGAATGTCCTTTATACCTGAACGAAAGAAGAACACTTCTGAGTAATTGCGACGATATCAATATCAATATTGAAACTTTGCTCTTTGGGAACGATAAGTATAGTTATGACGTCAACTCCAACATTTTTCACTTTTTCACTTTTTCACTTGTACTTCTTACTTTCTTCCAGTGTCAAAATTTTAAATGTCTATTGTCTGCGTTTTGTTTTGCTGTCATTAATTCATGTGTATAATTTGCAAGGAGAGGACTTCATATAAGTTGGTATAACTTGCTGTCCAATCCTATTGTTTATGTACAATGAAATATTATTAAACTAAATCCAATATGCACAATTTTTAACAGCAATATATTATACCATGAATATATATTATCCCTTTCTTGTCAATTCCGACTTAATTGAAATACAGTTAAGCATATCTAAATTGAACCATAAGTAAAATCTGCATGTAGAAATTATTATATTTAATTAACCTCTATAAACCAAACACCTGTCTAATCCGTACAGAAAATTTGGTCCAAATGATGTTCGATTTAGACAGGTTTCGCTGTAGATTTTTCCAAACGGGTGTGGCTCTTGAAGAATGAGAAAGAAACCATTGGATGTCTGTTTATATATTTATGCAGAACAAATAAGCTATTCTAACATAACGTCCTTCTTTCGCTTTGTTAACAAACGAGCGATTTATCGATTGGGTATAATCTCATTAGCACATGCACCGGTGCATGTGACTGCCTTTTTCATCGTAAATGTACATGTTGATGAATTATCGTCTGCCCGAATTTGGCAGCATAAATTGTGTGCGACATTATCTGCAAACATAAATATAAATTACCGTCTTGGTGTCAAACCACCAATTCACCAATCAGAGCTTAGAACATATACGAAAGGAGTTCCTTTTCAAGAAAAAAGTTCCTTTCACTTTGTAGTATTGTGAAAACTACTGAATGGAATGGACTAATTAAAATTGATAACTTGAAGTTAAATATATAAGGATTAGTTGTATTTTAATACCTCTATGGAGGATTTGATGCATGACCTATCAATACTGAATTTCTTGGGATGACCGAGCTATTTTTTTAGAGTAGGTGTTTTCCGTAGCATGGCATTTGACTGCAGGATTTTAAACATGTCTTGATATTTGGACAGAGCGTAGAGGAATCATGTACGTTTCAGAAAATACATCATCTTGGAAAGGTTAAACTTAAGATAAGATGGTCAGGTAGGTTCGAAAAAACACAAATTTAGTAGAAAACCTTAAAGAAATTTATTTGTACTCCTAGACATATCAGAATCGATATAAATTATGGAAGCCAGAATGTGTTTTGAGTTTTCACATGGGTTAGCTGATATTAGTAAATTTTATCCCTCGCCTCTGGCTCGGGATGAAATACTAATATCCGCCAACTCATGTCAAAACTCAAAACACATTCTGGTTTCCATGATTTATTTCTTAAATAACATAAAAATATTATTGTTAACTCATAACGATCATGTCTTGCACATCAAATGTAATTTCAGGTATGATGGTACATTCTCAGATTTGGCCCGAGATTACAATGACAAATGACACTGTACAAAATGACGTGGTCCGATTGGAGATATCTGGACATGACGTAATTGGTTCACAAGTCATGCATACAGGTATGTAAATTATCAATCATTGATGTTCGTGCTTTTACATGTAGAAAATGCTATTTAAAATTTAATCAATTATCATTTTAATTTACAAATTTGGTTATGTGGTAATGTACAGTTGCACATAACAATATATTATAGGAAAAGAAGAATATACCAAGTCATGATTTAAAAAAATATCGGTAGACAATACAGCATTACATGTTGCCGTTAAAAAATATTGAAGTTACAAAGACAAACAATAGTAAACGGTTAACAAATACAGACATATACACTGTAGATATGAGTAAGTCCTTATCAAGACCAGTAGTGAATACGGGTGCTCCTTAAGAATAAACAATATTTACTGTTACTCCGTGTTACTCCGGGTAATCGTCAAAGTCCAGTCATTGTAGTAAACGAGCAAAAGGGGACGGAAATAGATTACGACAGTGCAGCTATTGAGTCATCCGTGACTTATCTCTAACCAAAAACAAGATACTGATAACTACGTTGGCCGTGTTTGCTACTAAAGAAATAAAGTTGAACCAATTTCTTTAACAGAATTTTAATTTAGGTATGATGTCGGATAGTAAAAATGTTACAGAAACCAAATGTTGCAAAATGAAAGCGATATAAATTGAATGCAACCCAATATATCTTTAGAATTATTTGATCCATACCTCTTCCAAGTGCAGTTCAGGGAACTTTTCGAGGCCATAAAATAGATTCAACCAATTTTGGAAAGAATGTTTCATTGGAAATTTGGATGAAGCCGCAATATGTCGCTGCGTGTGTGGATATTTATACAATAGTGTTATCTAATACATCTACAATGGAGGTGGAAATGTCCAATGAATGTAAAGTGATGTATGATTTGCCAAGGATTTTCTTTGGTTAGAGTTGTTTATGTATATGTAGGATTGCCAGTTGAATTGTCACTATCTAATGTCCTTGTTAAGCAGTCTTCCATTTGAGATAAGTTCCTTTGATAAACATATGGGCCATCTGCTAGAAGATCTAGTATCTCCAACTAGAAATTAGTATTTCATTCAATATTGTATTGCTATCTTATATTAAATATTTAATTCCAACTAATTGACGAGCTATTTAATCTGGTCCCTTATGGCACGGAAACTATTAATTTCTTAAGAATTGTATAGTTAATTAATATTAAATCTGTTATAAGTATTAGACTTAATTATTAGAAGTATCAGTTATGAGTCTGTAATGTTAGACAACATATTCTACCTTCTTGTTATACTCAGTCGATGGTGATATTGTAGTTCATTTTTTGTGATAGCGATTGTTCTTTTCGTGTTATGTTGTCTTCTGTTGGGTTGTCTATCCACTGGCATGTCGGAATTACTAATGCGTCAGTGTTAAAATTGTGTAGTAAATGGCGAAAAAAAAACTTTCTGCAATTTTTCCATATTACATTGATATTTCAATATTTACTTAGGAAATAATTAATTTTTTTCGGCCAAATTATTGCTTTTATTTATTTATTAATAAATTAATAAAATTTATTGCATTTTCTCAATTTTTCTAACAGTTTGTGAAATGATGGCTTCAAGTTCCTTGGACGGGGTCATTCTATTTGTGGATTGCCATATAGCAGCAGTTTTGGAGCAACAATCTGCATTCCGTCATATACCAAGTGTTGTTGTTACAAGAAATTTCTGCAGAATTGATGGCGGCTATTTATTCCCCGTGAGACCTTCTTGTTCAAACGTCAACTTTCTGTTGTCTAATATAGCCAAATATAACAAATGGCATGACATTTTAGTGTTCCATGATAACACATTTGGTAAGTAACATCAGTTGTATATTGAATGTTTAAAGATCATCAAACAGCTGAAAACGTGGAATGTAAGAAAGGTCTAGATTTAAGTAATACATACAGTCAGATACATTTAACACATAGAATACAACAAATCTCTAGCTACATGTATAAACAAAAACAAATATGTTGATAATGAAGTTTAATCAGTGATGATCAACAATTCCACCAATATCAAAAACAAAAAACGAATAACCACTTCTCATCTCAATTCTTGAGCACAAAAGGGGATTGCGACATTATGGTATTGACAAAATGGCTCTGTGCTGGAACAGGCGCTTACATATGGCGGGATTAGATCCGTTGAAAGTATGCTGAAGGATCGTGTTGATAACTATGGTTATTTGCACATTAAGACACATGAGATCTGAAATCAACAAATTCCTGATATCGGCCATACAATTAATATAGACGTTTCTGTAGTTTGGTTTCTTTAAATAATAAACCGAATCAGTTTAAACCTCCTCCAGAACATACGGATAATATGAACAGACATTTTAATATCACAACAATTGCAATATACAGTAATGATATATACAGTAAGAGTATATACTTACACGATATTATATACTTACACGATATTATAATAGAAAAGAAAAAAAGCGATCCAGATTAGCTGGTCTGTGTTTAAGCTTTGCGGGAGATACTATTGCTTGATATTAAAACTAATTCTAACAAAACCTCCTTCTTTCGCTTTGTTAACAAACGAGCGAGTTATCCATTCGGTATAATCTCATTAGCACATGCGTCGGTGAATGTGACTAACTTTTCCATTGGCAGCATAAATTGTGTGCGACATTTTCCGCAAACGTAAATATAAATTACAGTCTTCCATTCAAAGTATACTACCGTATGTGTACTCTTAGAAATAGATCATGGAAGCCAGAATGTGTTTTGAGTTTTAACATGAATTGCCGGATATTAGTAAATTATATCCCTCGCTTCTGGTTCGGGATAAAATACTAATATCCGCCAATTCATGGTAAAACTCCCAACACATTATGGCTTCCATGATTTATTTCTTAAATAATATCTAGCGGGAATATTACAAATATAATTGCTGTATTGTCAATCAATATCGATTCTCTTTTGTTTTTTGTTTATTTTCCGGTTTTTTTTCTTTGTTCTTGTTTTCAATTTATATTAATAGTCTCATATTGATTAGTCCCTCGAAGACACATTTCTTAAATTACAAAGCGTTGGGTTTTATTGATTTAAAAATAAAGAATTTCCTTTTAAATTTTAATAGAATATCTGCACAGTTGTATCAAATATGCACCACAATGATTCGTTTTTTATTAAAATATTGCACTTTGTAATTACCCAAAAAATATCATGTCAAGTTATTTTCAGAAATAATTTTCTGTCTTTATATTTGATTGTATTTCATTAATTTTGCACCTAATGATTACAGTAACCTGACAGAATTCTGCCGATGAGTACTTCCTGTTCTGTCTCTGTGGGACTATTTCCATTTAATAACTAGAACGACTGACGGAATCGTTATAATGAAACGTTTTTCTGTATTTTGGACTTTGATCTCACCATGCCATGTTGTCAATATCAACAATCACATGACTCTGATACTGAAAATTATCAGTAAAATGGACAGTTTTCCTTTGATTTCATCGCGTTATATTGTGCGTATCAATAAACGTATGACTCACGCACTGAACATTTTCGATAACTTGGGCATTTTCCTTTTAATCTCACCCAGTTATATTGTCAGTATCAACTCTGACTCTGATACTGAAAATTACCAGCCAGTTTGATGTTAAACTCATTATGACGTTCCCGATAAAAACAATAACATCAGTTTTTAAGGTTTCGCCATACATAATTCTTACTATCACAGCCCGCCCTGTTGGACTCGTTACGATACTAGATACAATGTCTGTCTCGACCTTCACATCTACCGTTAATCTGTTAAGATATTAATATCATTATTACTCCATATCATATGTATCAGATTAATTTTAATTTCAATTAAATTACCAGATCCTTATCAACTATTTAATGTGCGCTTTCCTCATTTGTTATTGCTTTTTAGAATATTACTTTCACTAACTATCGTTCTGACCGATTACTCAATTAATTCTTGATCATTAATATAGTAAGTTCCTCCATTTTTTTTTTTTTTTTATTCCTCATCCATATTTGATATTCAACGTATAAAAGGTTATTCCCTTTGAATTAATGGCGGCACAAAAAGGTTTTTAATTATTTGTCTATTAAATACGTGGAATATAATAACATTTTGTGCCATTAAATATGTTTAATATTACTACAAATTTAATGCGTGTATTTACATACTTCTTTGATTTTATATAGTAAATTGAGTGAGGGAAATATATTATCACTATGCATAGTTAAGTAGAATTTTAGTGAGTAAGCTCCATATATAATAACAATGTATAGTTGAGTTGGTTATTTTTCCTCCTAATTAGTGAGTAAGTCCCATATATTATAACAATATATATAGTTGAGTTTATATTTTTTTTTAACTGGTAAGTGCGCCTTATATATCATAAACATGTATAGTTCAGTAGAATTTAAGTAAATGTGTGAGTGATCCTATACATATACAGGATAAGCATGTATAGTTGAGTAGAATTTAAGAAATTGGGGAGCATATTTATAACTACACCAATCATACTACTACCTAGCTCCATGCTTCCTCATCCTGAGATAAACACACAAACCACTTAGGCATTTGTTTGGGGTAGCCACAGCAAAGTGGGTGGCTTAATTGTGGTATTTGTAATATCACAGCCACCCAATTTTGACAACCAGATTGTCATCAGTCGAACAATATAGACAAGCATTAACAAACGTCCTACACAGATTCGGGACATATATAAACGCATCACGATAAGTATTTCTTATTTATCTTATGATTATTTCTTATTTATCAATTAACCATTAACATCCAAAGATCAAAAACGTACTCGCATCGAATGTTCTAGATCGTGGGTTGCAGCCTCGATCAGGTCAAATAAAAAACCTATGCAATAAGAATTCGTGTTAGTCCGCTAAGCATACAACATTAAGTAGCAAGAGCACAGACTAATTGACTCGAAGTCGGAATAGTGTTTCCTATTGCAACTATATGTCTATCTTCTGATTTTTCAGTGAGCTTAGCATAATACAAATCACACTAAGCCTGTTGGTCTAATACAAAGAGGACATAATCAATATCGTCTCATCAAAATGTAAACCTGTTCTCGCCATTGCATAGCTGACTCTTTCTTCACACTCTGCATACACCAGACCAAAACAAAAACAATGTACAGCTTTGACTCGAACCTCTACCAATCCAATACATGAATGTTATATCATTTCAGATTCTCACTGCTTGGTAAATCTTGTCAGACAGCTTTCTCTCAAGTCAGTTATGACAAGAATTGCAAAAACGTCAAACTATGCTGAACCAAGTCAATATCTGCATTTTCTGTCCAAATATCTACTAGACGGAGTCCTTGTTTTAGGAAATAGAAGTACAATTACAGATATTCTACGTCAGGTAAAAGTATATTTAGACAGATAAAATATCCTATGTTTGAAATTTGGAATGTAACATATTACAGCACATAAAACCATGGAATCAAAATGGCCCCCGCTGTATTATCGCCATACAGTGAAGCTCTAAATGGGGTGTTGTTACTCTTAAATAGAAATATAAGAACTAAATACGACTTTATATGAGTCTATCGATATGTGAGCTCAGCATTTCACTCATAAATTTTGCATAAAATCAGACGGTCTTTATTCAGATTGTGAGTGATGGGGACGAATTTGCACATCGATAAACGCATGCAAATTCGTTTATATGCGCCCGTCTTTAAGACGAGACGTATTATGGTATATCAATGTCCGACTGTCCGTCCGTCTGTCCGTCCGTCTGTCCGTCTGTCCGTCCGTCCGTTTCACATGTCGCGCTCTAACTTATGAACCCCTTTGCCAATTCACTTCATATTTCAAAGAGTTATTGGAATTGATTGTCTTACGGTCTGTATACTTTATGGTGAAATTTCGAATGTTCATTCCAGAGTTATGGGACTTTATTCATCAAATTGTAGGCGAGTTTTCGTATGTCGCGCTGGAAATTGAGAACCCCTTGGTCAATTCACTTCAAACTTCGCATAATTATTGGAATTGGTAGTTTTATGGTCTGTATACTTTTTGGTGAAACTTCAATTTTTCATTCCAGAGTTATGAGACTTTATTCATCAAATTGTAGGCGATGTTTCGTATGTCGCGCTGTAAATTGAGAACTCCTTGGCCAATTCACTTCAAACTTCGAACAATTATTGGAATTGATAGTCTTACGATCTGTTTACTTTTTAGTGAAGTTTCGATTTTTCATTCCACAGTTATGGGACTTTATTCATCAAATTGTAGGCGATTTTTCGTATGTCGCGCTGTAAATTGAGAACCCCTTGGCCAATTCACTTCAAAATTCGCACAGTTATTGGAATTGATAGTCTTGTGATCTGTATACTTTTTGGTGAAATTTAGATTTTTTTCATTCAAGAGTTATGGGAAAGAAAGTCTTTACAAATATTGTATGAATGTTGACGACGGGCGTATCATGCGCTCTTGGCGCAGCTGTTTATTAATTCTTGTAATTCCATTTAAGGGTAAAAACATATCCTTGACATGAATATATACACCAAATACTGCTCTTTGACATGAAATATCAGTTCTCAATAATCGATCTCTCAACTCGTATAAGAAATTATCGTTTACTCCTTACACGGGGCATTTTAAATTATATTCCCAAAATATAAAATAAAAATATAAACGATTTAGTGACATTAGAATTATGCAGAGTAAATTATACAATTTTCTAAGCGATATTTATATTGAGGAAATGATCCAATGTCATATCGTCAAATAGAGTAAATGATGTAATGATTCAATCGCTATATGTTGAGTAAAAAATGCAATGCCCCCTCGATATATATAATGAATGATGTAGCGACCCAGTCGAGATATAGAATGATATGCAATAGTCATTTACTCAAAATTCAGTACTATTTGCCTTATTAAACGAGTAGAGTAAACACGTTTGAATCTCCATATGTTCAGACTGTATAAATGGTGTAATGGTTATCGTGCTCGCATATAGTGCAATGGATCGGGGGTTCGGTCCCAAGTCGGGTCAAACAAAGACTATGCAATTGGCATTTATTGCTTCACCCCCAAGCACGCTGCACTAAGGAGTAAGAGCAAAGAATGGTTGATTTGGAATCTGGATAATGTGTCCGAGTAGAGCGAGATGTGATCGTGTGGACTGCTGTTTCAGTGAGCTAGAACTATACAATTGTACAAAGCGGCCATCATCATCATCTCATCGAAATGTAACTTATTATCGCCATGAGATAGCTGAAGAATTGTCATTCAAAAGAGAATACTTAAAGGGAACACCACATATTGCAGAGGTTTCATCTAGTTGCACGAGATATAGAAAATCCACAATAGCTCCACCTTCAGGTGGAAAACGAATTTGAAGAAAATATGCAAGAACAACAGAAAACAAATTGGATTCGTGTAAAATAATCATCTGATGTTAGCAATGTCGCACCATTGTTCGGACAATTGAATATTTTAAGGAATCTGCAGTTGCTTCGTTTGCTCTTTTGAACTTTAATAATCTTTTACTATTTTTGCATGAAAACATGTTATTAATATTTGTGGTACTTGTGGGTATCACCTGTTGGACTTTCTAGGTCTATTTTAAGTTTAAAAGAATTTCCAATGTCTTACGTGATCACACTAGAATCTACAGTCTTCATAGCTCATTTGCATAATGTCATTTATCCATATCGGATTGTTATTATATAAGTCATGGGCACGTTGACACTAGACCTTTAAAGAACCCAGGTTCTCATTAGGAGATTTCAATCAATATACAATATTGGTATATCAATTAATTTGAAGTATAATGGTTAAATATGCATGACCTAACTTAACTCTAGTGAATTGAAATTATATAATGTACAAAGACACATTTTACTAGTTACGACTTTTATCAATAAATAATTATCTTGTCTTGATGAATATCACTTTGTAATAATCACTTGGATTTACAATTACCTATGCAGTCAGTGTCCATCATCACTAACGTTGTGAGTTCGAATCCAGCCCACGCAAGGCGTACTCGATACAACATTATGTAATAAAGTTTCTCAGTGGCTTGCGACAGGTCGATGGTTTTCTCCGGGTACCGCGATTTCATCCACCAATAAAACTGGTCTCCACCATATAACTGAAATATTATTGAAATAAGCCTTAAACAATACAACCCTAACCATATAATCACTATTAATGACACGTTGTATTATACGGTATTTTAATAAGTATCATAGATAACAATATTTATTAGTACATAAGATTTACATATAGGTAAATAAATGTCTTCGGTGCTGAATGAGCAGTATAAATCTCATAATCTTCAGCTATATAGCCAAACCATCATAATCTTCAGCTATATAGCCAAACCATCATAATCTTCAGCTATATAGTCAAACCGTCATAATCTTCAGCTATATAGACAAACCGTCATAATCTTCAGCTATATAGCCAAACCGTCATAATCTTCAGCTATATAGCCAACCCGTCATAATCTTCAGCTATATAGACAAACCGTCATAATCTTCAGCTATATAGACAAAACGTCATAATCATCAGCTATATAGTCAAACCGTCATAATCTTCAGCTATATAGACAAACCGTCATAATCTTCAGCTATATAAACAAAACGTCATAATCATCAGCTATATAGTCAAACCGTCATAATCTTCAGCTATATAGAAAAACCGTCATAATCTTCAGCTATATAGCCAAACCGTCATAATCATCAGCTATATAGTCAAACCGTCATAATCTTCAGCTATATAGACAAACTGTCATAATCTTCAGCTATATAGACAAACCGGCATAATCTTCAGCTATATAGAAAAACCGTCATAATCTTCAGCTATATAGCCAATCTGTCATAATCTTCAGCTATATAGACAAACCGTTATAATCGTCAGCTACATAGTCAAACCGTCATAATCTTCAGCTATATAGACAAACCGTCATAATCGTCAGCTATATAGTCAAACCGTCATAATCTTCAGCTATATAGACAAACCGTCATAATCTTCAGCTATATAGACAAAACGTCATAATATTCAGCTATATAGCCAAACCATCATAATCTTCAGCAATATAGTCAAACCGTCATAATCTTCAGCTATATAGACAAACCGTCATAATCTTCAGCTATATAGCCAAACCGTCATAATCTTCAGCTATATAGCCAACCCGTCATAATCTTCAGCTATATAGACAAACCGGCATAATCTTCAGCTATATAGACAAACCGTCATAATCTTCAGCTATGTAGACAAAACGTAATAATCATCAGCTATATAGTCAAACCGTTATAATCTTCAGCTATATAACCAAACTGTCATAATCTTCAGCTATATAACCAAACTGTCATAATCATCAGCTATATAGTCAAACCGTCATAATCTTCAGCTATATAGCCAAACTGTCATAATCTTCAGCTATATAGACAAACCGTCATAATCATCAGCTATATAACCAAGCTCTCATAATCTTCAGCTATATAGCCAAACCGTCATAATCTTCAGCTATATAGTCAAACCGTCATAATCTTCAGCTATATAGACAAACCGTCATAATCTTCAGCTATATAGACAAAACGTCATAATCATCAGTATATAGTCAAACCGTCATAATCTTCAGCTATATAACCAAACTGTCATAATCTTCAGCTATATAGCCAAACCGTCATAATCTTCAGCTATATTGCCAATCTGTCATAATCTTCAGCTATATAGACAAACCGTTATAATCGTCAGCTACATAGTCAAACCGTCATAATCTTCAGCTATATAGACAAACCGTCATAATCGTCAGCTATATAGTCAAACCGTCATAATCTTCAGCTATATAGACAAACCGTCATAATCTTCAGCTATATAGACAAAACGTCATAATATTCAGCTATATAGCCAAACCATCATAATCTTCAGCAATATAGTCAAACCGTCATAATCTTCAGCTATATAGACAAACCGTCATAATCTTCAGCTATATAGCCAAACCGTCATAATCTTCAGCTATATAGCCAACCCGTCATAATCTTCAGCTATATAGACAAATCGGCATAATCTTCAGCTATATAGACAAACCGTCATAATCTTCAGCTATATAGACAAAACGTAATAATCATCAGCTATATAGTCAAACCGTTATAATCTTCAGCTATATAACCAAACTGTCATAATCTTCAGCTATATAACCAAACTGTCATAATCATCAGCTATATAGTCAAACCGTCATAATCTTCAGCTATATAACCAAACTGTCATAATCTTCAGCTATATAGACAAACCATCATAATCATCAGCTATATAACCAAGCTGTCATAATCTTCAGCTATATAGCCAAACCGTCATAATCTTCAGCTATATAGTCAAACCGTCATAATCTTCAGCTATATAGACAAACCATCATATTCTTCAGCTATATAGACAAAACGTCATAATCATCAGTATATAGTCAAACCGTCATAATCTTCAGCTATATAACCAAACTGTCATAATCTTCAGCTATATAGCCAAACCGTCATAATCTTCAGCTATATAGACAAACTGTCATAATCTTCAGCTATATAGTCAAACCATCATAATCTTCAGCTATATAGACAAACTGTCATAATCTTCAGCTATATAGCCAAACCGTCATAATCTTCAGCTATATAGACAAACCGTCATAATCTTCAGCTATATAGCCAATCTGTCATAATCTTCAGCTATATAGACAAACCGTTATAATCGTCAGCTACATAGTCAAACCGTCATAATCTTCAGCTATATAGACAAACCGTCATAATCGTCAGTTATATAGTCAAACCGTCATAATCTTCAGCTATATAGACAAACCGTCATAATCTTCAGCTATATAGACAAAACGTCATAATATTCAGCTATATAGCCAAACCATCATAATCTTCAGCAATATAGTCAAACCGGCATAATCTTCAGCTATATAGACAAACCGTCATAATCTTCAGCTATATAGCCAAACCGTCATAATCTTCAGCTAAATAGCCAACCCGTCATAATCTTCAGCTATATAGACAAACCGGCATAATCTTCAGCTATATAGACAAACCGTCATAATCTTCAGCTATATAGACAAAACGTAATAATCATCAGCTATATAGTCAAACCGTTATAATCTTCAGCTATATAACCAAACTGTCATAATCTTCAGCTATATAACCAAACTGTCATAATCATCAGCTATATAGTCAAACCGTCATAATCTTCAGCTATATAACCAAACTGTCATAATCTTCAGCTATATAGACAAACCGTCATAATCATCAGCTATATAACCAAGCTGTCATAATCTTCAGCTATATAGCCAAACCGTCATAATCTTCAGCTATATAGTCAAACCGTCATAATCTTCAGCTATATAGACAAACCGTCATAATCTTCAGCTATATAGACAAAACGTCATAATCATCAGTATATAGTCAAACCGTCATAATCTTCAGCTATATAACAAAACTGTCATAATCTTCAGCTATATAGCCAAACCGTCATAATCTTCAGCTATATAGACAAACTGTCATAATCTTCAGCTATATAGTCAAACCATCATAATCTTCAGCTATATAGACAAACTGTCATAATCTTCAGCTATATAGCCAAACCGTCATAATCTTCAGCTATATAGACAAACCGTCATAATCTTCAGCTATATAGTCAAACCATCATAATCCTCAACTATATAGACAAACCGTCATAATCGTCAGCTATATAGACAAACCATCATAATCTTCAGCTATATAGACAAACCGTCATAATCTTCAGCTATATAGATAAACTGTCATAATCTTCAGCTATATAGCCAATCCGTCATAATCTTCAGCTATATAGACAAACTGTCATAATCTTCAGCTATATAGTCAAACCGTCATAATCTTCAGCTATAGAGACAAACTGTCATAATCTTCAGCTATATAGACAAACTGTCATAATCTTCAGCTATATAGACAAACCGTCATAATCTTCAGCTATATAGTCAAACTGTCATAATCTTCAGCTATATAGTCAAACGGTCATAATCTTCAGCTATATAGACAAACTGTCATAATCTTCAGCTATATAGACAAACCGTCATAATCTTCAGCTATATAGTCAAACTGTCATAATCTTCAGCTATATAGACAAACTGTCATAATCTTCAGCTATATAGTCAAACGGTCATAATCTTCAGCTATATAGACAAACTGTCATAATCTTCAGCTATATAGACAAACCGTCATAATCTTCAGCTATATAGTCAAACTGTCATAATCTTCAACTATATAGTCAATCTGTCATAATCTTCAGCTATATAGTCAAACGGTCATAATCTTCAGCTATATAGACAAACTGTCATAATCTTCAGCTATATAGTCAAACGGTCATAATCTTCAGCTATATAGACAAACTGTCATAATCTTCAGCTATATAGACAAACCGTCATAATCTTCAGCTATATAGTCAAACTGTCATAATCTTCAGCTATATAGTCAAACCATCATAATCTTCAACTATATAGTCAAACGGTCATAATCTTCAGCTATATAGACAAACTGTCATAATCTTCAGCTATATAGACAAACCGTCATAATCTTCAGCTATATAGACAAAACATCATAATCATCAGCTATATAGTCAAACCGTCATAATATTCAGCTATATAACCAAACTGTCATAATCTTCAGCTATATAGCCAAACCATCATAATCTTCAGCTATATAGACAAACTGTCATAACCTTCAGCTACATAGTCAAACCGTCATAATCTTCCGCTATATAGAAAAACCGTCATAATCTTCAGCTATATAGCCAATTTGTCATAATCTTCAGCTATATAGACAAACCGTCATAATCGTCAGATATATAGACAAACCGTCATAATCTTCAGCTATATAGCCAAACCATCATAATCTTCAGCTATATAGACAAACTGTCATAATCTTCAGCTACATAGTCAAACGTCATAATCTTCAGCTATATAGAAAAACCGTCATAATCTTCAGCTATATAGCCAATCTGTCATAATCTTCAGCTATATAGACAAACCGTCATAATCGTCAGATATATAGACAAACCGTCATAATCTTCAGCTATATAGACAAACCATCATAATCTTCAGCTATATAGACAAACTGTCATAATCTTCAGCTACATAGTCAAACCGTCATAATCTTCAGCTATATAGAAAAACCGTCATAATCTTCAGCTATATAGCCAATCTGTCATAATCTTCAGCTATATAGACAAACCGTCATAATCGTCAGCTATATAGACAAACCGTCATAATCTTCAGCTATATAGTCAAACCGTCATAATCTTCAGCTATATAGACAAACTGTCATAATCTTCAGCTATATAAACAAACTGTCATAATCTTCAGCTATATAGCCAAACCATCATAATCTTCAGCTATATAGTCAAACCGTCATAATCTTCAGCTATATAGTCAAACCGTCATAATCTTCAGCTATATAGAAAAACCGTCATAATCTTCAGCTATATAGCCAATCTGTCATAATCTTCAGCTATATAGACAAACCGTCATAATCATCAGCTATATAGTCAAACTGTCATAATCTTCAGCTATATAACCAAACTGTCATAATCTTCAGCTATATAGCCAAACCATCATAATCTTCAGCTATATAGTCAAACCGTCATAATCTTAAGCTATATAGTCAAACCGTCATAATCTTCAGTTATATAGAAAAACCGTCATAATCTTCAGCTATATAGCCAATCTGTCATAATCTTCAGCTATATAGACAAACCGTCATAATCGTCAGCTATATAGACAAACCGTCATAATCTAAAGCTATATAGCCAAACCATCATAATCTTCAGCTATATAGACAAACTGTCATAATCTTCAGCTACATAGTCAAACCGTCATAATCTTCAGCTATATAGAAAAACCGTCATAATCTTCAGCTATATAGTCAAACCGTCATAATCTTCAGCTATATAGACAAACTGTCATAATCATCAGCTATATAGACAAACCGTCATAATCGTCAGCTATATAGACAAAGCGTCATAATCTTCAGCTATATAGACAAAACGTCATAATATTCAGCTATATAGCCAAACCATCATAATCTTCAGCTATATAGACAAACTGTCATAATCTTCAGCTATATAGACAAACCGTCATAATCTTCAGCTATATAGCCAAACCGTCATAATCTTCAGCTATATAGCCAACCCGTCATAATCTACAGCTATATAGACAAACCGGCATAATCTTCAGCTATATAGACAAACCGTCATAATCTTCAGCTATATAGACAAAACGTCATAATCATCAGCTATATAGTCAAACCGTCATAATCTTCAGCTATATAGACAAAACGTCATAATCATCAGCTATTTAGTCAAACCGTCATAATCTTCAGCTATGTAACCAAACTGTCATAATCTTCAGCTATATAGCCAAACCATCATAATCTTCCGCTATATAGACAAACTGTCATAATCTTCAGCTATATAGCCAAACCGTCATAATCTTCAGCTATATAGACAAACTGTCATAATCATCAGCTATATAACCAAGCTGTCATAATCTTCAGCTATATAGTCAAGCCGTCATAATCTTCAGCTATATAGTCAAACCATCATAGTCTTCAGCTATATAGACAAACCATCATAATTTTCAGCTATATAGTCAAACCATCATAATCTTCAGCTATATAGTCAAACCGTCATAATCTTCAGCTATATAGTCAAACCGTCATAATCTTCAACTATATAGACAAATCATCATAATCTTCAGCTATATAGACAAACCATCATAATCTTCAGCTATATAGACAAACCATCATAATCTTCAGCTATATAGCCAAACCGTCATAACCTTCAGCTATATAGAAAAACCGTCATAATCTTCAGCTATATAGCCAAACCCTCATAATTTTCAGCTATATAGCCAAACCGTCATAATCTTTAGCTATATAGCCAAACCGTCATAATCTTCAGCTATATAGCCAAACCTTCATAATCTTCAGCTATATAGCCAACCGTCATAATCTTCAGCTATATAGACAAACTGTCATAATCTTCAGCTATATAGACAAACTGTCATAATCTTCAGCTATATAGCCAAACCGTCATAATCTTCAGCTATATAGTCAAACCGTCATAATCTTCAGCTATATAGCCCCACCGTCATAATCTTGAACTATATAGTCAAACCGTCATAATCTTCAGCTATATAGCCAAGCCATCATAATCTTCAGCTATATAGACAAAGCGTCATATTCTTCAGCTATATAGCTAAACCGTCATAATCTTCAACTATATAGACAAACCGACATAATCTTCAGCTATATAACCAAGCCGTCATAATCTTCAAATATATAGCAAACCGTCATAATCTTCAGCTATATAGCCAAGCCATCATAATCTTCAACTATATAGACAAACCGTCATAATCTTCAGCTATATAGCCAAACCATGATAATCTTCAGCTATATAGCCAAGCCGTCATAATCTTCAAATATATAGTCAAACCAAGCTTACAGAATATATGCACAAAGGAGAAAACATTAGTTTTATAATGATTTCTCAAATTTGATTTCTGTACATTTCTTTCATTTATTGAAATCAAAATTAAGACAGCTATTTTTATTATTTTTCGGAGATTAGGCAACATCATATCAGTTACATCATACTTGCTGGATATTAATGAGTGGCAACACTAATTTTTCTGCACTGAAAGAAACCAATATTGACAACGGTAACATTGTGTTCCTGAGACAACAATTCAAGAATTATACTAGCCATGACGGAACTTGTGTTAACATTTATTCACCGGAAATGGTTTGTTAAATTTTAATTTATTATTTATAGATACAATTATAGCATTTTGACATGTTCTTATCGTCTATCGACAAATGGCGAGGTCGATATACTTTCATAGGTCGATAACAACAAAAAGACTACAATTGTTTTTTTGTTTGGTTTTTTTTTTTTGTAATTCCATGACACTATTCATATTTTGAAAAATATATACATTTTACCACTATCATATAACATGTATAAAGCAGCAATAATGTTCAGAAATTTCTCTGAATGTAATCCTCTATTAAAGTGGCAAATCGTCTGTATGCACTTTGTCTACGTCAACAATACCGTTAACCGAAGTTCGAACGAAAGCTTGATTGTGATTGGTAGAATTTCAAACAAGTCCAAGGAATAACTATCTGTATTTTATAATTTATTAAGCATAGTGGTCAAGAATTATAAAAACAAATAGTTCAAACAGTGATATTTATTTCAATATTTATTGTTTTAGCAAGACCCAGTTTACACGTGTTTCATGATTAAATCGTGTGACATGAATTGACAAATCACATCTTTTGAATCATATGGGTTAAGGTTAGGGTTATGGTGCTTAGCGCCACTTTCAACAACATTTCAATTATATCGTGGCGGTCAGTTTTATTGGTGGAGGAAACCGGAGTACCCGAGGAAAACCACAGACCTGCCTCAAGGCACTCACAACATTTATCACATAATGATGTATCTTTGACTCGTATGATATTTTGATAAAGTTATTTATTGGCTTTATAGTTGTCCGCATTGAAAGTCTTCAATTTGATTGTTTTCCTGCTTTTCCATCTTTCTAACTGACTGAAACATCTAGAAATGTCTACACACTCTGATATGTTTCTTATTTTAGAGTTATTATTCGGAAAGTTCTTCGGAAAACGTTATGTAAGCAGTGTTATTCCAATTTGAGTGAATGATTACAGCTATATAGCTATTTGATTGGTTAAGAGTGTACAGACGTCCATCTTAAGTGAGTCAGTGAGTGATTGTTGCTTAACGCCAACTCAACAATTTGTCAGCTATATCATGGCGAGAACAAGTTAATTTTCAATGAGATGATGATGTCCTCCGCTTTGTACTAGAACAACACGCTTAGTTGGATGTTTATAGTGCTAGCTCACTGAAACAGCAGTCTGCGGATTAACATGTCGCCCAACTCGGACACATTATCCTTATTTCGCGAGCCAACCAGTCTTTGCTCTTGTTCCTTAATGCTAAGTGCTTAGCGGAGAAGCAACAAATACCAATTTTATAGTATTTGGTATAACCCGATCTGTGCTCAAACCCACGATCTACAGCACTCGAGGCGAGCACGCTAGCCATTACACCACCGATGCTGTTCGACGGCCATCGTAAGACGTACAATTGAAACAATAATCAAAGAGACAAAAACAAAATATATAA
This sequence comes from Bathymodiolus septemdierum, assembly GCA_963383655.1. Taxonomy (NCBI): domain Eukaryota; kingdom Metazoa; phylum Mollusca; class Bivalvia; order Mytilida; family Modiolidae; genus Bathymodiolus; species Bathymodiolus septemdierum. Next base: position 71,390,190 of record OY726522.1, on the reverse strand, counting down.
CCGAGAACGAGGTTAGATTGTACGGGAGTATTATCATCTTCTACAACATTACCCCACCGTCAAGTAGTTACACCGTTGTAAATAATAACATACCATTGGAAAATAATCTGATTAAACCTGTGACATCAGAAGCATGTTTGTAAAAATCTAAGATAGTGTATTAATGGTAAACTGCTGTCGATCGATACATCTTGTTGCCAAAATGATAATAATAAAATATCCAGTCAATAAGTATTTTTTTATTAAACCGTTACAATTATGTCAAAACCAGTGGTTTAACTTAACACTACGCACAATCTTATAGTAGAAGTACAACAGAGGTTTTATCCTCTATTTCAGAATCTTAAATCTGTTTTTGTTGTTGTTTTTGTTGAAGGAATCAATGATCTACTTATCAGAATCAAAGTCTTGGTTGTTAGACATGTTTTCCCGCGTTGTATCACAACATGACATCACATCATTTGAGCCTATCAGTTGTCATCAGCAAATACAGAAACCAAACAGAACGGTTGTCATGGATACAGCTAAAATAGTTAGTAGAAAATGAATATACATTTAACTAATGCGTTGTTGACGTGCATAGAAACTAATAACTATGAAAAATTATATAATTAAACGTTAATAATATCCATAAGCCAACATTTCAAAGGTTATTGTCATATTAAGGTTTAAATTAATATTGGTATTTCTAGAATTATTAATTCCCATTGGTTAACAGTCAATTTATCTTATTGTGTATTATTTCAAATTAATCATTGTTATGAAGTTAACTTTCTTTTATTTGATGCTTCAGTTAATGGAAATCTAGAATCTTGCTTTGGACTAAATATAGGATAAATCTTCATATTAAGCTTATTACTGGATAGGAAGGAAGAGTTTAGACCATTACTTTAAATGGTAGCAACAACACAACTGATCCACATGAAAGGCTACTAGTCCTAAACGTTAGGGACCAGATATAAATGTGCATGATATATATATATATATATACGTCTGAAAATTAAACCAAACAATGTTAGAATTAGATCATCCCTCGACGGGAATTGAACTCACACCATTGATGCACTGCAGCACCAATCGCTTAGCCTTATGTCCAGCGCCCTAGACCACCCGGCCACATCCGCTATATAAAAATAAAACTTCAATAGTCGAAGTGTTACCTTGTCTCATAAGGAAAATCTAGAGATAGACATAAGACATATATATATATAGCAAAGACAAACGATTCTCAAAGACATACCTATTGTTAGATAGGAGACAAGTAGATATCTAATTTGGTGTGTGCAAAGCATCTCTGTTAAAACCTTCATCGGGTACACTCATAGCTAAATAATTAAAAAAATTGACAGCACGAAAGCAAAGGACCTAAACAGGATACCCTATATTTACATGATTTAGAAACTGTAAATTGCGATTAAAAATATATGAAATAAATCATGTCAGTGCAAAGCACTGATTACTGGACGGCTGTAGATATCTAATTTAGTGTGTACAATACATCTCTGGAATAACCTTCCGCAGGTACATGAGAAATAGCAAAAAATGAATAAAAATAAAATGAAAAACTAATTAATTTAAAAGTCTTTGAAAACAAGAAGTTTACTTTTAGTAATATAAATATGAGATGAGTCACTTTTGATGATTGTTTTATTTAAAGGGTACAGAAAACAACTCGTATTGTAATGTTGTAAAAACGCAATTACAAATTAAAAAAGTAATTAAGCACATTGTAAGGTTACAAATCACAGACAACTGTTAATTGGGTGTGTTAATATCAAATATTATATTTTATTTTCAATCGGAATAGATGGTGTGATGACATAGAATAATATCACTTCAATACAGAAGAGGTTTTTTTTTCAACCGTCTATGCGACTATATTATTGGTTGCGTAAGAATATAGCAAAGCCTTAACTATTGTGTTAGAATGACATTGTTTGAAATAAACCCACATCTTATGCTTTATTTTTTTAAACGTAAGAGGTTAAATACAAGTTACAAATATCATAACTGTGTAAGAAGAGTTTGAAGATACCAAAGTGGTAATCGGAATCCGTAAATAGAAGAAGAACAGACAATACAATGGCCAAAAGAAAAGGTACATAAAGACAAACAACGATCCACAAAACGTACACATAAAGCTTAGGATGGCAATTCGAACCATGAGAAATTTGTAAAACTGTAAACGTTATTTTGTAGATGTCTCAAGAAAAGGAACATGTTTTCCAAGCCTGTAGTACTGTAGCTAATTCAAACGGTTCACTCAAACATATGGGACAATGGACTATGAATGGTGGATTGAAATTGGAGAACGCTTCACTGTTTGAAAATAAATTTGTTGATTTTGGATACAGGCGATTGCGTGTTGCAGCCTTACCGGTAATCCATTGAATATTTCTATTAATTTATACCTATGGTGCTTTTGTTTGATGTATTTAAGGTAAGACATTCCGACGGAGGAAACCTACATCTGCTCTTTATCCTTAATACTGAATTCTAAGCGAAAAAAGCGACCAGTACACAACTGAGTTGGTTAACCATACAATTTTAAAAAGCGTAGAATTTCTAAATGAAGAAATTCAGCACAAATTAAAGCTGTTCGTTGTAATCAAAGTTTAAAGGGACCAAAGGTTCTCAGAAGTCATCAATAGAATATGTACAGAAAATGCAATGGCAAAAAGAAAATGGACAAAGAGACAAGCAATGATTCTCAAAGTACTAACCAGAAAACTACGAATTGCGCAACACGAATCCGTCCAAAAACCTTTGGTGAACACTTGCAAATCATTTTATGCCACAATTAGTGTTTATTTCACATTGTATAAAGGAGTACATATACACCATTTATATCTAGTAGACTGATTTTGCACCAGACAATCGTTATCGGCCTTTTGTGGTTCAGTTCCCAAAAATTGAGCGAAAATAAAATGATAAAGATTATTTTCAAAAGCCATCATACCGGGCAGCATTAACAAGATAGAAGTCAAATGTGCCATGTTGTATATTGGACTACCGCCACCATAAATGAAACTTGCCATGACATTCATCTCCGGTATTTCAATTGAATAATGTCATTGTTAAAATATTTAGCATAAGGCCTTAAAATAATGTTAAGCGTGTTAGAATAACTTTGTCTGTTATTCACTCTTGCTGTTTTAACCCATTAGTTATTCTAAGTAATGCAATGTTAATTGGCAACTTATGTCAAAATTGTTTGTTTTTTTACTACACAAATACATTGTAGTACAAGATAGTTTACAACTCAAATAACTTATTTAAAATATATAAAACAAGTTGCAGTGTAAGATCAATATAGGTGAATCTTTTCGTAATAAAACACAATAATCAAATACTGTGCCCTTAAACAACACTAATAAGATCAAATCCAAGACAAAACCACCACAATTAACCAACATATCAAGCAATCAATCAATCAATTAATTAAAAGTTTCATCATAAATATTGGCAATAGTAATTATTGTGTTATTAAATATCTTAGATAACTTGTTTTTTCAGCTGCCTCCATTTGTGATATTTACTACAGACGAAAGAACAAACAAGACAAGATATAGTGGTTTCTGTATTGATATTCTCAATCAACTGGCTCTCAAATTCAAATTTAGGTCAGTATGATAAATAACAAATATATTTTAAGGAAAATGTACCAATCTATAATCATTACAATAAAACGTTGCCATGGTCGTGCCGTTGAAGCTATTCGTCATCTATTGTATATGATATATTATTGTAGGTAGCGTTGTTGCCGTGATCATACCATAGTTAGAATTACTGCTTTTGATTGTAAATATGCCTTTGAAATCAGTACAAAAGATATCACCCCTAAAGTTTTGAGTTAGATGTCCAGTGTAATCGAAGAAACAATATGTGACGATGTGTTTTTTAAATGACTTCAGGCAGATCAGTGATTTTCTCCGTATATGTCTCTCCGTCAAAAAAGCTGACCTCCTCCATATAGCTAAACTATTGTTGAAAGTGCCGTTAAACACCAGTAATTCTAACCTTATATTATTGAATGGGTTTATCATTAATAGTTTATGTTGTCGGACAAAGTATATTCAATAAGTGTTCATTCAAATATATTTGAATGGTGTATTAACATTATTAGATATATTTGAACAAAAATCATGTGGAAATCAGTCAGTTACAATATAGTACACGCTACAAATGTTACTCACGTGTTTCTCATTTAATATCATTACAAATATCACGAGATGTTTACAATTAATGTATTAATGACATTAAAGTTTGTCAAACCAATTAGTATAAATGTTTTGTTAATGTTCCTATCTTTAAATGAAAAACAAAACTTAAGTGAACTTTATTTTTTGGTATTTTCCATTACTTAGAGGAAAACAGGCTAAGTATCTTCAGAATGGAAATTGATGCAATATATTATTATTCACCAGTGATTTATGTAAGAAATCACTCACATGAATACTTTATAAGTAGCTGGCTTTTGGAGAAAATATCCAACAAACATTTTCACTACAGAAAATAGTATATTGTTGATAAAAACGGTTTCAGGCATTTCGGAAGGGTAAGCAGTTCCTGTTCTACGGCAGTTACCATGACACCATGTTACTATTAAATGGCACGAACATGAATCGTGTTTGACACCGGTTTACGAAAATAATTACACACAAAAAATGGGAATAAATACGAAGCGAACAAACATCATTTTACGCCGAAATTATAGCTGACATCATGAAACGTGCTAAAAACATAAAGAGGTGAGGGTGTGTTTTACAACACCCACTGGAACAAAAACATGAACAACAACACTGTAAATAATTCTGTAATGAGAATTCTGACTTTGACAACAACATGAATAACATTCCTTAGACAATTTCCATTTCTCTTAAGCACACCGTTGTAATTCTAATTGATATACTATATTGGTCACCCCCGGTTTAAGTGGGGTCGGTGTTGCTCATACTTTTGTTTTCTGCTTAATGATTGGGCAAATATTGTTTCTCTTTTTGTCCATTTTCATGATTACCTCTGTGAGTGAGTGAGTGAGTGAGTGAGACTTTTATTATTTGAAATTTCGCAAGTGTGTAATATTCTTCGTATTTTCAACAAAAATATAATTATAATCGTGCACTTTTAGAACTTTCAACAAATGACAGTCCTTAATAATGTTATTATTATTACTAAATTTACTGAAAAGATTTATGATACTACCTAAGTAATGCGGCTATAAATACGACATAATAAGCAAATATAGACATCAACATTATTTTACATTTACAACCTCTGTAGCTCAGCGACAAACTCGTTATCAACAAAATGAACTTTTGATCAGACGACAAACATGCTTTTGAAAGACAAATACATTATATTTGACAATATTTCCTGATTTCTTTGATTACCATTAGCGAATGTACTACTTATTATAGGTTATATACTACACATATACTAACATTTTATTAAGAACGGTCGTGTTCGTGATCGTATGGGAGTTGGGTTTAACACTACATGTGCAATCAGTACGTATCACTACTAACGTTGTGGTTTCGAATCCCGCTCAGTCGAGATGTTCTCGATACAACATTATGCGATAAAGTTTGTCAGTGACTTGCGACAGGTAGGTAGTTTTCTTTTGGTAATCGGGTTTCTTTCACTAATAAAACTGACCGCCACGACACAACTGAAATATTGTTGAAAGTGGCGTTAAGCACCATAACCCTAACCCCCTACTTACATTATACAGCTTTATATTTAATCGTCAACACGTTTCTAAATCCAACATTGATTAATCTAAATATTTATATCTTACATTAAATTCATTTATTGATTTTTGGTGCTTAACGCCACTTTCAACAATATTTCAGCTATATCATGGCGATACATTAAATTCATGATATGGGAGAAACACACATATTTAATAGAAAGCCTCTACTTATTTTCCCATTACAGTTATGAAATCGTATCACCAGCTGATAATTCTTATGGTAGTCTAGAGGAAGACGGTACATGGAATGGCATGGTTGGAATGGTCATGCGCAAGGCATGTGTTTTTATTTTAACTTGTTAACTGTCCAGAATGTATCAAATACATTAGGTATCAAAATTATGTCTGTTTTTAAGACTAAATATTGTCTTTGAAAAACTTACATTTCCTGAATAGTAATTCCACTTTAGAGTAATTTGTAAGTTTAATTTCTGCTATGTATACTTTCATTAATTGTGTGTTTACATATTAATTCACATGTTGTCCCTCTCTTTAAATCTACATTTTATTTTGTGACTAATTTTTGTTTAGCATTACTACATTCTCTAAGACATGTTCATGGTTTTTTTAAATATATTTCTTAAATAGTGTGTAAATATTATAAATATTCGAGTAATCTGTCATAATCAGTTCGTGGAACCGAGAATCATTCTATGATTGTAAGAAATATCATTTTACATATGGGAAAATATTAACCCTCAATCAGAAACTAATCACAGAAATCCACAACATAACATCTATGACATTCCAATTAATGTATGAAAATATCAACGATGGGTGGCTACTTAAACACCCTTTTCCATCTTCACCAAATACGAAGGGGTTTCTTCAGCGGAGAACAACTATAAATCTATCAAGTAATTAGAAGAAAACGTAGAACTATTGGTTCATTTATATATGTAGGCGTCGTTCGTAAATAAATAATATCCAGTATATGAAAATGTAATGATGAGAAATGACATTATAAGATTTTATCTTTTGGGGGGAAAAAATGTTATGATGATGCATAAAGTTGTACTATATGCAGTTCAAGTTATCTGTTCTGTGTTATTTTGTAATATTTATAGTCGATACGTGATCTTAAAATGATAAAGTGGAACCTTGAAACATCGTGATTTAAGTATTAATATTTGAAACCTCTCCTTATATATCACAAGATGAAAACATTCAATATCAAAGTAAATTCTTCGAGATAATGACAGCTGATATCATCGACAATATTATTTTTTCGATATATGTCACACATGGATAAGGTCTTCAAATTGTCAGATCTAAGTGCCATTAATATCATATCAGTTGATTAACTGTAATGATGATTTTTCTTTTGAAAATGTAGAATGATGTAGGCATAAAATATATGTACAAATAAGTCAAAACGTGCATTAATAGGATGGAGGTGTAGAGCTAGATAGAGAGGAAATAATTAGCATTTTGTTACAGTATAATGCGGCTACTCTTTATCGAAATCTACAAAAGGGAATTCTCCAAACACGTTACCCACTATAATCTTATGTCAGGCTTTCTGTATCATAGCCTGACGACCTTCATCGCGGAAACATCCCAATCTCTCTAGACAGCTCTATTGGTTAAACCATGTTCATTTCTATCAGTATCCTAATGATATCATTAAGATTAAGTAAGAATTATCTATCTTATTCCATTTGATAACAAGTGTGTCTTATCCTGTATAACATGTAATGCAGCAATGCCGTCATCGATTTTTTGTTACAGTGAACTAACACAAACCGTAAAAAAACAAGATCACATCTGTAGCAAAGTATGATAGCGATGCGAATTGTTAGAAAGTTAAGCAAGAGAGTATGATATTATAATGATATTAAGCAAGAGAGTATGATATTATAATGATATTAAGCAAGAGAGTATGATATTATAATGATATTAAGCAGGAGAGTATGATATTATAATGATATTAAGCAGGAGAGTATGATATTATAATGATATTAAGCAAGAGAGTATGATATTATAATGATATTAAGCAAGAGAGTATGATATTATAATGATATTAAGCAAGAGAGTATGATATTATAATGATATTATATTTTATTTTAAGGAAGCTGATTTTGCCGCTGGACCATTTACCATTACATGGATTAGGGAATCAGTTATAGACTTTACTACAACGTATATGGAGGAAGGCGTAGGTATCATTACCAAAAGACCTCAAGAGGAATCAAATAAGGAGTATAAAATGTTTAAGCCATTATCTGTCATGGTTTGGATAGGGATTGCCATAACCATTATTTTCATTGGGATATGTCTATGTCTTGTTAATAGATTCAGTCCATTTTCTGATAACACAGACGATGAAAAAAGGGACATGACCAACACCCAAATAGCATCCAGTTCCATGTGGCTTATTTATGGTGCTTTTGTAGAACAAGGTATGTCAGCTATCAGAACTAAAGGGATGTAATATGCCTTTTCGTCATACATTGTTTGACTGCATTTTTTTTTAAACATAAGCTTAAAGGAATGTAATATTGCTTTTGTAGTAATCATAAATTAAAAGGGACATAATGTTGATGTTGTTGTAATCATATACTTAAAGAAATGTAATACCGGTACTCCTAATTTCGTAATCATATGTTATACAAGTGATATTTCAATTGCAGTAAGCATTAGTTCAAAGGAATGTAATATTCCTATTGTGGTAATCATAAGTTAAAAGGAATGTAATATTCCTATTGTAGTAATCATAAGTTAAAAGGAATGTAATATTCCCATTGTAGTAATCATAAGTTAAAAGGAATGTAATATTCCTATTGTAGTAATCATATGTTAAAAGGAATGTAATATTCCTATTGTGGTAATCATAAGTTAAAAGGAATGTAATATTCCTATTGTAGTAATCATCAGTTAAAAGGAATGTAACATTCCTATTGTAGTAATCAAATGTTAAAAGGAATGTAATATTCCTATTGTAGTAATCATAAGTTAAAAGGAATGTAATACTCCTATTGTAGTAATCATTGTTAAAAGGAATATAATATACCTATTGTAGTAGTCATAAGTTAAAAGGAATGTAATATTCCTATTGTAGTAATCATAAGTTAAAAGGAATGTAATATTCCTATTGTAGTAAACATATATTAAAAGGAATGTAATATTCCTATTGTAGTAATCATATGTTAAAAGGAATGTAATATTCCTATTGTAGTAATCATATGTTAAAAGGAATGTAATATTCCTATTGTAGTAATCATAAGTTAAAAGGAATGTAATATTCCTATTGTAGTAATCATAAGTTAAAATGAATGTAATATTCCTATTGAAGTAATCATAAGTTAAAAGGAATGTAATATTCCTATTGTAGTAATCATATGTTAAAAGGAATGTAATATTCCTATTGGAGTAATCATAAGTTAAAAGGAATGTAATATACCTATTTGTAGTAATAATAGTCCACTAATTAGTGGTTTGACACCACAAGATAGGTATACCGTCTTTAAATATGAGATATATTTGAAGCAGATGTAGCGCTAAACAGGAGGAACTGCTCAATGAGCCTCGCATTTCTCCTGCTACTCAGTTTCATACTAAAAAATCTCATATTGAAAGGTTCTACATACACGCCTCTAAGCACCTAGAACTTTGAAACTATTGTCTATTTTTGCACGTTATCATACAACAAGCATATTTAAATTCATAATATTTATCAATAGTGAACCCTCTTTGCTTACCGTTGGCGAACACCTGGGTTCAACCCGCTTGTTTTTGGTGGGGTCCGTGTTGCTCAACTTTTTAGTTATTTTTGTTGTTCTATTATGTGTATTTATGTTTATAGCGATGTCCTACAGATATTGCGTTGTGTCTTTGATTATGTTCGTCTTGTGTGCCCTATGTTGCCAGTTTCTCGGGGTTGTCCTTTTTTATTGCTCCATAGGTATTCTCTAACATTTATTTATATACTGAAATAATGTGACGTGATTTACATGTATACAAATACGTCAATATATATATTTTTTAATTGTTAAAAGCAAAATTGTTTCTACTGCATACTATGACGGTCCGAATTGGTTCCGAAACTTATTGTAACCCATCAAAGTCTTACATACCACAATAAAATAATTTTTCATTTCACTATTCTTGAACTGAAATTGTTAATATTTTAGGTATTGCTGCTACGCATGCTTTCATACAATTATGCTCGGAATTTTATAATGGAAATGCTACATGACATACTTGTTTCTTCCGTTTTGATGCGTTTTCTATGTAAGACAAGCCATAAAGACAGCTGCGCGTGACCTTGTCTTACATGGCATTGTCAGCCAATCAAATCGGCCGAGTATAATCAATGGAGTCCGCTTCTACGACTGCTGTAGTAATATAAATTGTCGTCTTAGTAGATCTAAAAAAGCTTCAAATATAAATTTTACCTGAATTTTAACTGATTTCCCCTAATAGATTTAATGCGGTTTTAAATAAGTGTGTATTTACTGAATTGCACGTGGCGTTGTAATATTTTGTGTAGTAAACATGACATTGATATGCGAATGAATGAATGAAATCGACATGCTTTGTTTTTAAGTTGAAACGGAAGAAACAGGTACTTGCACTCGTCCTTATTGAAGATCTGGGATTTCTTCCACTCGTGAGAGAAATTCAGCGTCTTTTCACGAGAGGAAGAAATCCCAGATCTTCAATAAGGACTCGTGTAAGAACCTATTAGTCTATTCCATTTTATATCATGAAATCAGATTCAGTGACATCAATAAAATAAGCATTGGTCTGTGGTAATAAAAGCTATTAAAACAATGTCAAACACATAGTCATAATTATACATGACAATAATTTCAAGTAATTATTGAATGATAAATCTTTCGAATCACATTTAGAGTTTACATTGGATAAAACAATGTATAATTGTTTGTATTGTATCGGGTTATAACCATTTGACAAGTAACTGTTTCAACATTTCTACTATAATCTGTTTCATTTTGAAATACCTTATTCCCAATGACATAATTGATAAGCTCCATGCTAAAGCGATATTGCAGAGCTTGCGAGTCATGACAGGATTTCCTTTATAAAGGATTGCTGCTAACAAGGAATCTACTGAACCAATGGTTACTATTGGCTAAGTTGAAGTCATCACTTCGAAAAGTGTTAACGTCGCTATCAAGACTTCTTTAACCTTTGCTGAATAGTTGTGTCACAAATCACCACGGACATTTTTCACTTGGGATTCGTGTCACTCGATCTGTGCAGTGTTTTGTGCATAGTTGTTTGTCCTTTTGTCCTTTTTCGTTTGGCCAATGCATTGTCTCATTTGATTTAATGATTTGATTTATTGTGCTTAACGCCACTTTCAGCAATATTTCAGCTATAGCATGGTGACCAGTTTTAGTGGTGGAAGAAGCCGGAGAGAACCACCGACCATGGGCAAGCAACTGGTAAACTTTATCACTTGTGACTGCGAGTCGAATACACCTTTTTTGTAATCTACAAAGCCGAGCGCGAACCCACGCCATATTGGTGATAGGCTTATATGAGTTATTAAGTAATCCAACTACCTGATTCATTGCGCCACCCGGGTCTTTAATGTATTGTCTGTCATTCTCCGCCACCCGGGCCTTTAATGTATTGTCTGTCATTCTCCGCCACCCGGGCCTTTAATGTATTGTCTGTCATTCTTTGCCACCCGGGTCTTTAATGTATTGTCTGTCATTCTCCGCCACCCGGGCCTTTAATGTATTGTCTGTCATTCTCCGCCACCCGGGTCTTTAATGTATTGTCTGTCATTCTCCGCCACCCGGGTCTTTAATGTATTGTCTGTCATTCTTCGCCACCCGGGCCTTTAATGTATTGTCTGTCATTCTCCGCCACCCGGGCCTTTAATGTATTGTCTGTCATTCTTCGCTACCCGGGCCTTTAATGTATTGTCTGTCATTCTTTGCCACCCGGGCCTTTAATGTATTGTCTGTCATTCTTTGCCACCCGGGCCTTTAATGTATTGTCTGTCATTCTTCGCCACCCGGGCCTTTAATGTATTGTCTGTCATTCTTTGCCACCCGGGCCTTTAATGTATTGTCTGTCATTCTTTGCCACCCGGGCCTTTAATGTATTGTCTGTCATTCTCCGCCACCCGGGTCTTTAATGTATTGTCTGTCATTCTCCGCCACCCGGGTCTTTAATGTATTGTCTGTCATTCTTCGCCACCCGGGCCTTTAATGTATCGTCTGTCATTCTTTGCCACCCGGGTCTTTAATGTATTGTCTGTCATTCTCCGCCACCCGGGCCTTTAATGTATTGTCTGTCATTCTCCGCCACCTGGGCCTTTAATGTATTGTCTGTCATTCTCCGCCACCCGGGCCTTTAATGTATTGTCTGTCATTCTCCGCCACCCGGGCCTTTAATGTATTGTCTGTCATTCTTTGCCACCCGGGCCTTTAATGTATTGTCTGTCATTCTCCGCCACCCGGGCCTTTAATGTATTGTCTGTCATTCTCCGCCACCCGGGCCTTAATGTATTGTCTGTCATTCTTTGCCACCCGGGCCTTTAATGTATTGTCTGTCATTCTCCGCCACCCGGGCCTTTAATGTATTGTCTGTCATTCTCCGCCACCCGGGCCTTTAATGTATTGTCTGTCATTCTTCGCCACCCGGGTCTTTAATGTATTGTCTGTCATTCTTCGCCACCCGGGCCTTTAATGTATTGTCTGTCATTCTCCGCCACCCGGGCCTTTAATGTATTGTCTGTCATTCTCCGCCACCCGGGCCTTTAATGTATTGTCTGTCATTCTTTGCCACCCGGGCCTTTAATGTATTGTCTGTCATTCTCCGCCACCCGGGCCTTTAATGTATTGTCTGTCATTCTCCGCCACCCGGGCCTTTAATGTATTGTCTGTCATTCTCCGCCACCCGGGTCTTTAATGTATTGTCTGTCATTCTCCGCTACCCGGGTCTTTAATGTATTGTCTGTCATTCTTTGTCACCCGGGCCTTTAATGTATTGTCTGTCATTCTCCGCCAACCGGGCCTTTAATGTATTGTCTGTCATTCTTCGCCACCCGGGCCTTTAATGTATTGTCTGTCATTCTCCGCCACCTGGGCCTTTAATGTATTGTCTGTCATTCTTTGTCACCCGGGCCTTTAATGTATTGTCTGTCATTCTTTGCCACCCGGGTCTTTAATGTATTGTCTGTCATTCTTCGCCACCCGGGCCTTTAATGTATTGTCTGTCATTCTTTGCCACCCGGGTCTTTAATGTATTGTCTGTCATTCTTTGCCACCCGGGCCTTTAATGTATTGTCTGTCATTCTCCGCCACCCGGGTCTTTAATGTATTGTCTGTCATTCTCCGCCACCCGGGCCTTTAATGTATTGTCTGTCATTCTCCGCCACCCGGGCCTTTAATGTATTGTCTGTCATTCTTCGCCACCCGAGCCTTAATGTATTGTCTGTCATTCTCCGCCACCCGGGCCTTTAATGTATTGTCTGTCATTCTCCGCCACCCGGGTCTTTAATGTATTGTCTGTCATCCTTCGCCACCCGGGCCTTTAATGTATTGTCTGTCATTCTCCGCCACCCGGGCCTTAATGTATTGTCTGTCATTCTTCGCCACCCGGGCCTTTAATGTATTGTCTGTCATTCTCCGCCACCCGGGCCTTAATGTATTGTCTGTCATTCTTCGCCACCCGGGCCTTTAATGTATTGTCTGTCATTCTTCGCCACCTGGGCCTTAATATATTGTCTGTCATTCTCCGCCACCCGGGTCTTTAATGTATTGTCTGTCATTCTCCGCCACCCGGGCCTTTAATGTATTGTCTGTCATTCTTCGCCACCCGAGCCTTAATGTATTGTCTGTCATTCTCCGCCACCCGGGTCTTTAATGTATTGTCTGTCATTCTCCGCCACCCGGGCCTTAATGTATTGTCTGTCATTCTTCGCCACCCGGGCCTTTAATGTATTGTCTGTCATTCTCCGCCACCCGGGTCTTTAATGTATTGTCTGTCATTCTTCGCCACCCGGGCCTTAATGTATTGTCTGTCATTCTCCGCCACCCGGGCCTTTAATGTATTGTCTGTCATTCTTTGCCACCCGGGCCTTTAATGTATTATCTGTCATTCTTCGCTACCCGGGTCTTTAATGTATTGTCTGTCATTCTCCGCCACCCGGGCCTTTAATGTATTGTCTGTCATTCTCCGCCACCCGGGCCTTTAATGTATTGTCTGTCATTCTTTGCCACCCGGGCCTTTAATGTATTGTCTGTCATTCTTTGCCACCCGGGCCTTTAATGTATTGTCTGTCATTCTTCGCTACCCGGGTCTTTAATGTATTGTCTGTCATTCTCCGCCACCCGGGTCTTTAATGTATTGTCTGTCATTCTTCGTCACCCGGGCCTTAATGTATTGTCTGTCATTCTCCGCCACCCGGGCCTTTAATGTATTGTCTGTCATTCTTTGCCACCCGGGCCTTTAATGTAATGTCTGTCATTCTTCGCTACCCGGGTCTTTAATGTATTGTCTGTCATTCTCCGCCACCCGGGCCTTTAATGTATTGTCTGTCATTCTCCGCCACCCGGGCCTTTAATGTATTGTCTGTCATTCTTTGCCACCCGGGCCTTTAATGTATTGTCTGTCATTCTTTGCCACCCGGGCCTTTAATGTATTGTCTGTCATTCTTCGCTACCCGGGTCTTTAATGTATTGTCTGTCATTCTGCGCCACCCGGGCCTTTAATGTATTGTCTGTCATTCTCCGCCACCCGGGCCTTTAATGTATTGTCTGTCATTCTTTGCCACCCGGGCCTTTAATGTATTGTCTGTCATTCTTTGCCACCCGGGCCTTTAATGTATTGTCTGTCATTCTTCGCTACCCGGGTCTTTAATGTATTGTCTGTCATTCTCCGCCACCCGGGTCTTTAATGTATTGTCTGTCATTCTCCGCCACCCGGGCCTTTAATGTATTGTCTGTCATTCTCCGCCACCTGGGCCTTTAATGTATTGTCTGTCATTCTCCGCCACCCGAGTCTTTAATGTATTGTCTGTCATTCTCCGCCACCTGAGCCTTTAATGTATTGTCTGTCATTCTCCGCCACCCGGGCCTTTAATGTATTGTCTGTCATTCTCCGCCACCCGGGCCTTTAATGTATTGTCCGTCATTCTTCGCCACCCGGGCCTTTAATGTATTGTCTGTCATTCTCCGCCACCCGGGCCTTTAATGTAGTGTCTGTCATTCTCCGCCACCCGGGCCTTTAATGTATTGTCTGTCATTCTTTGCCACCCGGGCCTTTAATGTATTGTCTGTCATTCTTTGCCACCCGGGCCTTTAATGTATTGTCTGTCATTCTTCGCTACCCGGGTCTTTAATGTATTGTCTGTCATTCTCCGCCACCCGGGTCTTTAATGTATTGTCTGTCATTCTCCGCCACCCGGGCCTTTAATGTATTGTCTGTCATTCTCCGCCACCCGGGCCTTTAATGTATTGTCTGTCATTCTCCGCCACCCGGGTCTTTAATGTATTGTCTGTCATTCTCCGCCACCCGGGTCTTTAATGTATTGTCTGTCATTCTCCGCCACCCGGGCCTTTAATGTATTGTCTGTCATTCTTTGCCACCCGGGCCTTTAATGTATTGTCTGTCATTCTTCGCTACCCGGGTCTTTAATGTATTGTCTGTCATTCTCCGCCACCCGGGCCTTTAATGTATTGTCTGTCATTCTTCGCCACCCGGATCTTTAATGTATTGTCTGTCATTCTCCGCCACCCGGGCCTTTAATGTATTGTCTGTCATTCTTCGCCACCCGGGCCTTAATGTATTGTCTGTCATTCTCCGCCACCCGGACCTTTAATGTATTTTCTGTCATTCTTTGCCACCCGGGCCTTTAATGTATTGTCTGTCATTCTTCGCTACCCGGGTCTTTAATGTATTGTCTGTCATTCTTTGTCACCCGGGCCTTTAATGTATTGTCTGTCATTCTTCGCCACCCGGGCCTTAATGTATTGCCTGTCATTCTCCGCCACCCGGGCCTTTAATGTATTGTCTGTCATTCTTTGCCACCCGGGCCTTTAATGTATTGTCTGTCATTCTTCGCCACCCGGGCCTTTAATGTATTGTCTGTCATTCTTTGCCACCCGGGCCTTTAATGTATTGTCTGTCATTCTTCGCCACCCGGGCCTTTAATGTATTGTCTGTCATTCTTTGCCACCCGGGTCTTTAATGTATTGTCTGTCATTCTCCACCACCCGGGTCTTTAATGTATTGTCTGTCATCCTTCGCCACCCGGGCCTTTAATGTATTGTCTGTCATTCTCAGATTTACGGATTCTGATTACATCTTTGGTATCGTCTAACTCTTCTTAAATTAAGTTCAAATAATTTTTAATTAAAATATATGTATTTTTTGTTATTAGTTTACTCATGAACATTTTAAAAAATAAACATAAGCTGCATATCAATGAGAGTATGCATTAGCCTCCACTGAATTGTGTCGTTATCGTTGAATTATTTGATTTAAAATATTTCAATGTAGCGAGAGAGAAAAAAACAAGCACATTTTTCGGATTTGTGTTGATTTCAATTTAATTTTGATCTTTGCTATGAATATTGTCCTACGAACACGATAGCGCTACCAGTCAGTAATGACGTATCTGTGATTTATTATGACCTATCCTAACTGCCTTCCCTTTGTCCAGACATAACGATCTATATGATGGGTCTTATCATTAATATTGTATTAACTAAGAGCAAATAGCTACCATTTTGGTGTCTGTTTTATTAATTAAACAGGAATATTACACATATTACACATTACACCGTTGTCATAATGGTCGACAAAAAAAACACAGAGAAAACAAGATTGAGCAGCATGAATCACAATAAAAATCGGGTGACCTTTTTAGTTCCTGAAGGTTAAATTGTCCCCTGTTCCGCTAATGGCATCCATCTGTGTACTCTAGTTAAACATTCGATAATAAATCATGAAAACGGAACGATACTATACGATATGTGTCTCATCCAGTTGTCTCTATTTTGGACGATCAAATTGTTATAAAACTATTATATTATCGATACTACATGTACAGCTACATATTTAACAATCTTGCTTTGTAGCTAGTGATCCCAGACCACGTTCGGCGTCAGGAAGGATCATGTTAAGTTTCTGGTGGATATTTACTATACTGATGCTATCTACATATACAGCCAACCTTGCTGCATATCTGACAGTCAATATAATAGAGTCACCAATCAACAGTCTGGAGGAACTAGCAGGACAGGACGAAATCAAACCACTTATATTTTCTGGATCAAACCTACATACTTTATTTAAGGTAAATATTTTGTCAACTCCAATTATAATTTGTTTTGCAATCAAATAAATATAAATGTATAATGTATAATGTGTATATATATATTGATTGACTCAACATAATGATAACATCAAAATGTCATATATATCTAATGAGCTCCGAGTTCTTTCACTAATTACATGTAATATATAAAAACAGGAATAAAATTAATCAATATATCAAACGTTTGAAGATGCAAAGCGGTAACCAGAAGCCGTAGATTGGAGAAGGACAGAAAATACCATGGTCAAAAGACAAAAGAATAAAAGATGGTCTACAAATCATTACATAGAAAACTAACGATTGAGCAACACGAAACAATAAAATAGTCTCTGGTGAGTTGCTATATAAGATTTTCATTGAATGTTCATGTGAAATAGTTCCAGCAAAAACGTAAATAAATTTTTAAAAAAGCTTTTATTATTTCTGAACATTTGAATTTTAACAATATTCAATGCATGTATACACTTTACAGACCGCCAAATCCCAAGTATATCAGCAACTGTGGGGTAGGATGAACGGTATGCCTACTGTTAATGAACTGGATGTTGCTCTGAAATATGTGCGACAAGATCAATACGCTTTCCTGACGGATTACTCTCTACTGGAATATGTCATGTTACAAGCTTGTCAAATTTTTGCAGTTGCTGATGAAAAATTCAATAATGCTGGTCTAGGATTTGTTCTTCAAGAAAATTCAAGCTATCTAGAGGCGTTTAATCTGGCGTAAGTTATTGATAATGGTAATTTCTAAGGATGAAATCTCACACATATCTCTGGAATATTTGCATTGCACATTCTTTGTGAATTTTCACGTCAGAATGTGTTTACATTAGATTTAATCAAATGTTCATTGAATGAGAGATGTCAACGACATTTTTTAAAGCAGTGTATTATGAAATATATATCAAATCACTTACTGATGATTACTACATGTATATAATCTCAATTGGAAGTACGAATCCTGGTTTATGATATTTGGTTGATTTGATTTCATTTGAATGATTGTGTTTGACGCCACTTTCAGCAATATTTCAGCTATATCATGGCGACCAGTCTTAGTGGTGGAAGAAGCCAGAGAGAACCACCGACCATGGGCAAGCAACTGGTAAGCTTTATGACTTGCGTGTGCGAGTCGAGTGCACATTTTTGTAATTTACAAAGCCGGGAGCGAACCCACGCCGTATTGGTGACAGACTTGTATGAGTTGCTAGGTAATCCAACTACCTAACTCATTGAACCACCCCGGGCCCTAATGATATTTGGAGACAAGATCAAGAAATACTATTTCTCTTGTATTCATAATTACTATGTGTACACCGTATATGCATTTGCCAGTTTGTGTTGTATAACACGATGGTGGTTTAGTTGGCGAAAAATCAGGAATTGATATAAAGTGGTAAAAAGGAGCAACCCGACATCTTGGTGTTTGTGTTCTGTGTACATTGTATGTAATTTCATTTTTATCATATTTATATCGGAGTCTTTCATTTATATTTTGCAGAATCATGAAAATGTCAGAAGCCGGATTTATTGATCAATGGCGACAGAAATGGTGGCCTCGTTCTGATAGTTGTTCATCGTCAGACAGATCTGGGTCTTCTCAATCTCTAGGATTGGACAGTATATTAGGACTGTTCTACTTATATTCTAGTGTTGTCGGAGCAGCGCTAGTTATTTTCATGTTCGAATTATTTTGTCAAATGACACCATTTAATAAATGGCTGTCTTCCTTGAAAACGAAGATAAAATTGCCCAATGTAGAACCAATGAGAAAGACTTCATGCACCACATCACCGAAAATATGAAGTTGACGTTATTCCGTTGAATTAGTTTACTTATTTAGTAAGTGAGGCAACGTTTATCATGTCTGGTTTATATTTTATGAGATACATTTCTAAATAACATCAATGATTAAACTTACAATATTGTATTGCCTTATTGCCTTAGGCTTAGTGCAGTGATTTACTAATCAGGGAACAACATGGCCAAACAATGATGTGTGGCACGATACTAACTACCAATCATAAATCTCTCAAAACCCTTTACTGTTTGTTCATCTTCGTTAGTAAATCGTTACGAATTTCTGTGTTCAATTGGTTTCCAGGTATGTTTATAGTGTCATAATTAGAGCTATTCCTCGGTTGGGACATGTTTAACACTGACTGCAAGTGACCCCATGGAGCATGAGAGGATTGCCCATCTGATACATCAAATCCCACTCCACATTTTGATGGTTGTTCGTGGTTTTATATATTTTGTTTTTACACAATGTAGTTTCTTTTGGCTATATATTTTATTTTTGTTGTTTTTTCAATCAAGATATTATCTGCATCGTAGGTGTAATTGCTTTGAGTATATGACTCGAGTGCTATAGATCATGGACTCAAGCCCCGGTTGGGTTAAGCCAAATAAGATTGATATTTTTTGTTTCTTCACTAAGCAAGCATCATTAAGAAAATGACCGGTTAGTTTAGAATCATGATAATGTGTCCGAGTATAGCAGTACTTCTACCCGCGGACTAGTGTATCAGTGAGCTAGCATTATAAAAATTCAACTAAGTGTGTTGGTTTAGTGCAAAGCGGAGATCATCAACATTACTGGAATTTATTATATAGATAGGTGTGAATTATGGGGATTTATCCGTGAAATAAATTCCGGTATCTCATATATGAGATATCAGTTTTTTCCCGCCGGAACTACCTTTACACAACTATAAGTGTGGTGGTTACGTCCCTTATTGTGTTACGGTGAATACACATTCGATTGTAGACTGAAAAAATTTCGCGAAATGTTATTGATTACTATGGTACATATCCAACATGACGTCATTGACGTCATATGAAGACTTCCAGTTTGAAACGTAAAGATTAGACGTTATTTGGCTTCGTGTACGCTTCAATTTTGATAAAATTTAACTAAAATAAGTTTTCACGGTAAGCATTATAATTATTTTTGTGCATTGTTGTAAATATGACATGTAGGATTTCACATTTTCAAGATGACGGATCCTTCCAGCTGAACCCCTTAGTATCATTGCTCGTAGATTTATACGCGTGGAATGAAATATCATACGTGACATCTGCTCGGTCATGCAATAAAGTCGGTCACTTGTTTTGATTTACAATTCTGGAATTCTGGCGCAGCACGAGACCAATGACGTCATTCTGTATATTCATAGCATACATAAGCACAGAGGGAATTCTTTTCAACGTCAAAATTACAAGATGAGATCAAAACAGAGAAGTTTTAATTGTATAAATTCCATGCATAAATTAATGTCTTTTTTTCCTGATCACTATGCTTGTTAAATATGTTTCCATCAATGGTATTCCCCAAGCATTTTTATCTTTCCGGTTTGTAGACATAATCGTCATCACAGTTCATGACCCTTTCTGGAATGTAGGCCAAGCAAATTGTATTTTAAAATACTTTGAAAATATGATGATTGATCATTCACATTCCACCATTTTCTAGAAAATGACCGATTTTACCGAGGAAATACATACAAGTGCTCTCCATTAGTCACAAAATGACAGATTATTTTGCATTTCCACTGCTGCTTTAATAACAAATATACCCCTTACTTCTTGGGGTAGTGAAATGAAATTCACAGAGAAGATAGAAAAAGAATTAATTTACAGTAATAATCAAAATTTATAGCATAAATTGAACAGAGAATTAAATTAAACCAAACAGAAAAATGAGATTATCTGGGTAAAAAAAAGCCTGTCATTATTACAAATAGCATCAACAAAACTGTATTGATACCACTCTGTGATAATAAATGTGATTAAAAGAAATTGAAATCAGCCATTAATTGTTTTACAAAAATATGGCAGAATGTAGTCAGTCTAATAGATTGTATTGACAAAAGCAAAAACACCAAATTCACTGGATTAAATACTTTATTATATGGGCAAGTAAGTTTAATATTTGCATCAAATAATTAATTTGTTAATACTTCAATTTCAAACTATTTAAAGAAAACATCCTTTTCGTATACTTTTTCTGTTTATTGAGAACAATTTCTCTTGTGAAAATGTATTTGTCCTCATTAGTTTTGGTTAGATGATCAGTGTCAGTGTGGTTATAATTTTGAATACCCCTCCATTTACTCAATAATCTCTGTGACAACGAGTACTCTGTTGTTGCAGTAGGACATATATAACTTGCAATGTTGTGTTATTTGCAATCGTTGTGGTCATGAGTACTCTTTGGTTAAGTTAGGCCATACCAGGATGCGTCGGAGGCGTCGGAGTGATGTGTTACGGAGAATATATATCACGTGTGACCTCGAATACTCTGTGTTTGTGTTAGGCCATACCAGGATACGTCGGAGTGATGTGCTACGGAGAATATATATCACGTGTGACCTCGAGTACTCTGTGTTTGTGTTAAGGCAAATATAACATGAAACTATGTGCTTTTAGAGTTATATGTGACCAGATATACTAAGTGTTATAGAGCATATATTTCGTAGTGATGAGTAGTATAGAAACTCTCTGTGACCACAGGTACTCAGTGCTTGTGTAAGGCAATACGACTTGTAGTGATGTGTTATTGAACTTTCTACGAACACATTGTATTTTTGTTAGAACATAAAGTATATATACCTTATAGCTATGTGTTTTTGAAATTATTTGTTGCGACGAACACTGTGTTTGTGTTAGAAAACATATATCTTATAGCTATGTTTTTTTTAATTTTATGTTGCTACGAACACTGTGTTTGCATTAGAACACATATATCTTATAGCTCTTTTTTTTAATTCTATGTTGCCACGAACACTGTTTGTGTTAGAACACATATATCTTATAGCTATGTTTGTTTTTGAAATTCTATGATGCCACGAACACTGTTTGTGTTAGAACACATATATCTCATAGCTATGTATTTTTTTAATTATATGCTGCCATGGACACTGTGTTTGTGTTAGAACACATATATCTTATAGCTATGGTTTTTCTTAAATTATATGTTTCCACGAACACTGTGTTTGTGTTAGAACACATATATCTTATAGCTATGTATTTTTTAATTATATGTTGCCACGGACACTGTGTTTGTGTTAGAACACATATATCCTATAGCTATGGCTTTGTTAATTCTATGTTGCCAGGACCACTGTGTTTGTGTTAGAACACATATATCTTATAGCTATGTTTGTTTTTGAAATTCTATGCTTCCACGAACACTGTGTTTGTGTTAGACCACATATATCTTATAGCTATGTTTGGTTTTTTTAATTCTATGTTGCCACGAACACTGTGTTTGTGTTAGAACACATATATCTTATAGCTATGTTTGTTTTTGAAATTCTATGTTTCCACGAACACTGTGTTTGTGTTAGAACACATATATCTTATAGCTATGTTTGGTTTTTTTAATTCTATGTTGCCACGAACACTGTGTTTGTGTTAGAACACATATATCTTATAGCTATGTTTGTTTTTGAAATTCTATGTTTCCACGAACACTGTGTTTGTGTTAGAACACATATATCTTATAGCTATGTTTGGTTTTTTTAATTCTATGTTGCCACGAACACTGTGTTTGTGTTAGAACACATATATCTTATAGCTATGTTTGTTTTTGAAATTCTATGTTTCCACGAACACTGTGTTTGTGTTAGAACACATATATCTTATAGCTATGTTTGGTTTTTTTAATTGTATGTTGCCACGAGCACTGTGCTTGTGTTAGAACACATATATCTTATAGCTATGTTTGTTTTTTAAATTCTATGATGCCACGAACACTGTTTGTGTTAGAACACATATATCTCATAGCTATGTATTTTTTTAATTCTATGTTGCCACGAGCACTGTGCTTGTGTTAGAACACATATATCTTATAGCTATGTTTTTTGGAAATTCTATGCTGCCACGAACACTGTGTTTGTTTCAGAACACATATATCTTATAGCTATGATTTTTTTAATTCTATGTTGTTTTGTTTATGTTAGAACACATATATCTTATAGCTATGTTTTTTTTAATTCTATGTTGCCACGAACACTGTGTTTGTTTTAGAATACATACATCTTATAGCTATGTTTTTTTAAATTCTATGTTGCCACGAGCACTGTGCTTGTGTTAGAACACATATATCTTATAGTTATGTCTTTATGTATATATGTGTTGCCACGAGCACTGTGTTTATGTTAGAACACATATATCTTATAGTTATGTTTTTAAAATTCTATGTTGTCACGAACACTGTGTTTGTGTTAGAACACATATATCTTATAGTTATGTGTTTATGTAGATATGTGTTGCCAGGAACACTGTGTTTGTGTTAGAACACATATATCTTATAGTTATGTCTTTATGTAGATATGTGTTGCCAGGAACACTGTGTTTGTGTTAGAACACATATATCTTATAGTTATGTCTTTATGTAGATATGTGTTGCCAGGAACACTGTGTTTGTGTTAGAACACATATATCTTATAGTTATGTCTTTATGTAGATATGTATTGCCAAGAACATTTGGTTGTGCTAGGACATATATAATGGCAGCGATGTGTTATTGAAAGACAATATCTCTATGAAATCAAGCATACATCATTGGACGGAAGAATTAAGATGATTAATATTTTTCTATTGTAATTTATATGTACTTTTCGTATTTTGAGGAAATACTTACTGTGATGCTTTGCGTATTTCATTGTTTATTGTAAATAAAGCTCTTAACCTATATTACTTTTAAAACACACATTCATGCTTTAGAAAACACCTAATTTTCGGTATCATTTTAATAGGTCCGAGTTCGTCTGATTTCAGATCTGTTGTATTGTATAATATGCTGTACTCACCTGTATGAATATCTGAATGTATTTTTTACTTATTTTATTACTTAGATTCATTTGATTGATTTATTAAATGCTCACTCAACTTCCAGTTTTCAGACACCCCCTGATGACGATCACGTATGGTGGCGGAAGTCTGTTTGCTCTTTATTAACTTTCCCATTTGCGCTAGAATTGAAATATTTTTGTATCAAAAGAAAACAATCATATCAGATTTATTGGATTTAAAATATGATAAAAGGAATAGTCATACTTACATGTATATATTCCAGTATGCTCTCTTCCGGTGTAATAAATTGAACTAACATCAGTCTGATGAAATTAACATTTACCATTAATTTGACACATATGTAATAATTATCGTTATGATATTAAGATAAACATTACAATAAACGGCATTTCTAAAACAGGATGGGAGGACTCCATATACAACATGTATGTCCCAAAACAAAACATTACCCTCAAAATTAAGCTAAGCCCTGATACTTTTCTGTGATTCTTCATATAAACTATATTTATGCCTTTCTCCTTCCATTGAAAGACAAAAGACATAAAAGAACAAGGACAGGGTCCCCAATTACGTCATATCTACTTAGCAATCAAATAAAAACACAAGAGTTATTATTGCGAAAAAATATTACCTAAAATTATTTCAAGCAAATTTTTTTACGAAGTTTAAATAAGATATCATTAAATGTCATACAAAATATTTACATTAAAATAATCATGTGGAAAACATATAAGTCAAAATTTATGAAATAGTAAATTAAAATAGCTTGGCCTAATAAGGGGTCAAATGTGCCAACAGGAAAGATGCCACGCAATATACATCACAATCTGTTGTGTTTTCTATGGAAATTGGTCTGGTTGTGAGTATTCTTGGGATTGTCTAAGAAACAAATCATGGAAGCCATAATGTGTTTTGAATTTTAACATGGGTTGGCGGATAAAATTTACTAATATCCTGCCAACTCATGTTAAAAATCAAAGCACATTCTGGCTTCCATGAATTATTTCGATTCTGATATGTCTGACAGTACACATATGGTAGTATACTTGATTGGAAGACATGAATTTTTATTTGGTTTGCGGACAATATCGCACTTAATTTATGCTGCCACATTCGAGCAGACGATAACTCGTCAACATGTACTTTTTACGACGGAAAGTCAGTCACATATACTTTTACGACGGAAAAGTCAGTCACATATACTTTTACGATGGGAAATTCAGTCGCATTGATGGAGCATCCGTACAATAATATTGTGTTTGCATGTATTAATTGCACGTCGCATATTATTAATTTTGGATATGTTGATTATTTTTAGTGAATATAAATGTTTAAAACGTTAACAACCGTGTAAATAATTTTATTTGGGCATTTTATCACCTGTCTTAAATGTGTACTGCGCATGTGCTATGATATTTTGTCATCTGATTAATCGCTCGTTTGTTTGCAAAGCGAAAGAAGGGCGTCATATTAGAATTGATAATCACTGTTTAATAAAATGAAAAATACCAAGACAATTAGTCTAAGCTTAATTTAAAAAAAAGAGAACAAATCTACCACACTGTCAAAACAATTCCACAATCCAGTTGTAAATAGAGGGACAATAGATACCCCCTAACCCATATATACATGATTGCTCATTCTTCTGACTTCGTACAGGCATTTCAATAAATTGTGATGGGGTGAGAGTGATCAGTGCTGTTGCATAATGCAGCATAATCTTGGACTTCAAAAATATGTTATTCTTCGTGACGCAAAAGCTATGATATATATATACCCTAGATCATTATTTGAATAACAACATGACTTTTATATATAAGTTGCTGTATATTTATGTGTTTTCGTTAATATGGTCAGATTCTTAGTCAGATATTATATTTTATCCTGCAGTCATTACATTTACTGTATAATAAAAGTATACGATTTTTTGCTTTATTATACCCCCGCTCCACCGGAGGGGGTATACTTATACCCCCGCTCCACCGGAAGGGGGTATACTGTTTTACCTCTGTCCGTCCGTCCGTCCTTCCATCTGTCCGTCCGTCCTTCCGTCTGTCTTTCGTCTGTCTCAAGATATTTTTCGTCGCATTTTTCTCAGCTCAGCAACTATTAATGATAGGAATCTTATATTTGGTCACAATCTTCATATTGGTATGTCATATCGTGGGAAGCGTTTTTGGACCCATCAGATTCCTACTTCCTGTTTGCCGACTTGGTTGGTTTTTATACACATTGAACATATATGCGGGGGGTACATATAGAGCAAACTATAAGAAACGGAAACGGCATAGCGTGAACGGAACAAAGAACACAAAAGAAAACGCTCTTTTAAATACAATATGGCAATTGTTTTGGATTTATTAACCTTGCATGATAAACACACTATACGTACATTGTCGGCAAAATTATTTTTTTGGACTCACTGCGAACTAATTAAAAGTGCTCGCAATATGCTCGCTTTTCTGTAGCTTTCAAAAACACGTACAGAAATATTTTATCCAATTATTTCCTGCACTTACGGCGAACATCATAATTGTTCACCCGAGGGGTGTGGTTTTCCCTGAGGGAAAACAACATCCCAAAGGTGAACAATTATGATGTTCACCGCAAGTGCAGGTAATACTTGTTTTATTATACCGAAACTCTATTTACAATAATGTTGGATGCAATAAACACTTATTTGCGTGTTTTTATCTTGTGTTTTCATAAACTTCATATTTGCGTTTTTAACTTCCGGTCAAGATTGTAATTCCGGAATGCAAAAACGGATACATTTCCGGACAGACATGGAACATAACATTTGTCGACCGGTGAACAACAGTGATGTTTCCCTGGGGTACCAATTTTGAAAAACCATCACTTTTATTTTATAAATACAATACTTTAGGATGAGCTTGGTCTGGATCAGGTGATTTTGTAGTATTCAATTCTTTTAATAGCTTATTTACTTCAGTCAATGTAAAGTTGTCGTTATTTGAATGTTCATCATACTGTATATTCTCGAGTAAAGTTTCATCATTATCGTTTTCTATTGTAAATACACTGCTGATAAAATCAGCCAATATCTCAGCCTTTTCCCCATCGTCTGAAGCAATAATTTTAATTCCATCTCGTTCAGTATGTAGTTCTGATACTCCAGATTTTGTTTTTCACTTACTATTAACATACGACCAAAAATGTTTACTGTTTGATTTTGCTGTTTCAGCTATTTATTTTTCACGGTACTTCCGCTCTTTATCACTTTATTATTTGCTCGTGTTTTGTTGACAGTTTCTAGTAATTTCCGTCAATCCGGAAATTGCATCGTAACTATTTTGGAAATGTTTTTTTTAATTTAGGGTAGAACTACGATTGGAATCTTTATTTACTCTGTCCAATAATTGTAACGATTCATCCGATTGGTGGATCGAAAAGGGTATGAGTTTTAAAAACAGAATTCTGAAATAAATATAGGAGAATATGTTTTAAGGTTTGAAATAGGTTATTATTAAATGAACAGTAATTTGACACAATACACTCTGTTTCTGGTACGTGTAGAATCCCAAAAAGGCTTTTATACACGGTAAGAGAGAGCGCCAGTGTTGTATTCCTGCAGCCTAGTGCACACACGACTTTGTCTGGCAATTGATTCCAGTGGACGATTGTTTCCTCGAAGAATGAATACTTAGTTTGTTCTGTATTACAGTCTGGGACCTTGAGTCCTTTTGAGTTCTTTATTAAGCGTCTTTCTATTATGTTTGTCGTTTCACAGTCTTTATACACTGTCTTTGGCTTTAATGTTCCTCTTAGGTTTGGCTGTTGTGGCGAAGTCAGCAGTTGATAGTGCTGGTACCGAATCCTAGACATCTCGATACCTGGACAACTCGGTACTTGGACATCTCGGTACTGGACATTTCGGTACTGACCTGGACATCTCGGTACTCGGTACTGGACAGTTCGGAACAATATTCGGTACTGACCACAATTGTTTGGTACTTATTAATTGTCAATATTTTTGTACTAGTAGTTCTTTAATATATGACCCAAAAGTGGATCGATATGTGTTTTTGATAATTCCAGTGTAGATCTATCCCGGAGATCGTTGTTTTTGTATATTGATTTTCATTTATATTTTCATTATTTTGACTTCCATTTATTATTTACAAAAGTAATTATGCAAATTATGAAATTCAGCGCGTCTGTTAAGAAAGCCCCGATAATTTCATTTCATTAAAACGTACTGATTTATTGCTTTTCCCCACAAAAATTCTTCATACTATGTAGTGGCGTTACCAATTATGCTATGTGTGTTCGTGTTAGTAACTGAGGAAATTGACAGTGCTTTCAATATACGACATTTCTTGATTTTCTGTTTATAATTGGGGGGGGGGGGGGGTAAATAAAATACAAAAGCGAAACAATTAGATAAAAAGGTCTTACCAGTGTTGCATAATCTGTGCTGCCACTGTGAAGACTGGTCACATTGTAAAGCCTCCTGTCTGGGACGGACATTGCTTCCACAATCTATACACGGATACTCATTCATTTTGCAGTTTGAATCTCAAATTAGGGTAACCCTCCATTATATATCGGCTTGGCAAATATTTCTCAAATAAAATTCAGCTTGTGTCGTCTTTTGAAGTAAAACAAAAGATTAAAGCATTGATCTATGATTAAAGAAATTAAATTTGGTAATTAAAGCTATCTAATTAAAAATTATGTAATCAAAACAGAAATGAAAATAATCCTCCCGTTAAGGTTATCTGTGATTTATTGATAAAGGGACTTAGTTATCAAAACAAAAGTAATTTACAAATATTAACAAGTGTGGACACAGAAATGTGCTGTCCAAAAGGCAAGTGTGGATGTCAATATTTCATATTATTAACTTTTAAAAAAAATCGTGGACACAGGGTCCTGGATTTTTTAATAAAAAACTAATTCTAGATTATTATTTTTGCTTAAAGTGCAGTCCTGTGTTTTTATTTCAAATTTGCATCATAGCGCCACTCCTCCTCCCAAGGGATATAAAATGGTATCATTAATAATAAATTAATAAATAATAAATTCAGATTTTCTATTGAGAATAAATCTCATTAACAAAACTACTAATATTTGTTCAATTTTTAACGCTGATTTAAGCTTTAGTCGCAACAAATTTTTATTTTTCTCTTTAAACTGTCGAACATAACATTTATTTAACTGTAAAATTCACAAATAAAATTCACCCGTCCCCCCTTTTTCCTTTTTTTCTTGTTTAAATCAATGATCAACAATATTCCAGAATCAAACAAATGAATAAATATAACATAGATTTCTTTTACATGCATCTTTTTACCATGCGTTGTCAGTGTGTTTTAAATCGGTCATCCAATCAGGACGCTCATTATTCTTGTCCAAGATAAAAATACATCGCTAAAATTACCTGTGGGTGTTTCCACATTTCAATTCGTAAATTTACATAGAAATCGGAGATATTTCGTCATAACACTTCACACATGGTTTTGTCTATCATATTTCTTGAAGACAAACATAATATTTTATTGCATTTATCAATATTTTATGAGTATTAATAGTTTTTTCAAAACCGTATCTGTTTCTCGATACAGCCGCAACTTCAACTCGTAAATTTACATAGAAATCCGAGATATTTCGTCATAAAACTTCACACATGGTTTTGTCTATCATATTTCTTGAAGACAAACATAACATTTTATTGCATTTATCAATATTTTATGAGTATCAACAGTTTTTTTCAAAACCGTATCTGTTTCTCGTTACAGCCGCAACTTCAACTCGTAAATTTACATAGAAATCGGAGATATTTCGTCATAAAACATCACACATGGTTTTGTCTATCATATTTCTTGAAGACATACATAAACTTTTATTGCATTTATCAATATTTTATGAGTATCAACAGTTTTTTCAACATCGTATCTGTTTCTCGATACAGTCGCCCGATTGCAGTGACACGTGACCCAGATTAGCTCGTTTCACCAGTTTTTTCTTAATAATGTTGTTTAAATATATAATGTAAGGTATAGTAAGATATTTTCAGACACTGTTAATATATTGTATCTGTAACGAGTAAAGAAACCAATAAAACAGATATAAAACCATAAAAGTAAAGTTTTGTAACACAGTACATACATTTTACTCTCACTGTTGATCTCATCGTGACCGTTAAACTGTGTAAATTCTGGTATTTAGGCCTACTACCCTATTAAAACAAACCCTTTCTTAATTAAGTACCACTTAGTGTATTGAGGAAATTTGTGTCTCATTCATAACTTCTGTGACATTGACTAATCAAAGTCCTCCTAATTAACATTTCATTTCTACATTAATCAAATGAATTTAGCGACAAAGACGTAGAATAAAATGCTTGTATGTCGTTTATCTGCTTTCATGTTGTTCTTCTAAATTAACCTGAATACACATAATAAATAAATAGATATGCGATGTATCTTTATTCTATAAAGTACAGAAATGTAATAAATGTTTCAAATTTGTACTATAGTATATGTCACATGATCTATTTTACCAAAACTTGGTACTTATTTATCATATACCCATTCCTTATCATTTTGCATTGAAATTTAATTTAATTTAATTTAATTTAATTTAAACATATTTTATTGTCTAAATAATGACAAAAGGATCAGACACAAGTTTTTCAACTTAGTATTGTCTTCTCCATATACATAAAATATACAATATGATAAGCATTATTATTACATTATTTCTCTAAAATTTTCACATGAAGACATGAAACAAAAAATGTAGCAATAAAGCAGAATGCAACAATGGAATACCATTAAAGGTAACCAATCAAACAGACCTGAGTATAGAAAAAAAAGAAAACTGGGACATAGACAGTAGCACGTGTTGTTAGTTATTGGATTAATAATACATTATTTCTCCAAATGTAAGTACTTTTAGTTCACTTTGTGTATCATAATATGGTATTAAAGATGAATTATCCATTGTCGCATACTGTTGTATACAAAAAAAAAAAAAAAAGAAGAAAAGAAAAGAAAAAAAGAACAATAGAAATAAACTTTCAAGGTCAGTCGCAAACGGTAAACAATATTAACATCATAGCACATTATCATACAGTAGTCAATTTATTGTGAAACAACCTGTATCTTGAATGAATTTTTGAACTTGTAAGAATTTTTTTTTTTTTTCGTCGGTGAGAATTTCATTGCCAG
Organism: Bathymodiolus septemdierum; assembly: GCA_963383655.1. Taxonomy (NCBI): domain Eukaryota; kingdom Metazoa; phylum Mollusca; class Bivalvia; order Mytilida; family Modiolidae; genus Bathymodiolus; species Bathymodiolus septemdierum. The sequence goes on along the minus strand of OY726522.1, from coordinate 71,359,109 downwards.
ATAATAAAGTAAGCTCATCGATTGGTAAATCATTACTAATTTCTCGAATTCCTATAAGAAATATATTTCTTTGTACAATATAATTTTTACAATGTAATAAAAAATGCTTAGCAGTTTCATCCGATTTTCCACATGAACATAATGCATTCGGAATCAAATTAGCACGATATCAATCACTATTTAATGCACTACATCTATTTCTTAGCCTACTTTGCAAAACATTCAAGTATCTGTCACCTGACGAAAAGTAACATGCTATTTTCTTATTTCTAAAATATTTAAATTGGAGCCTTTTTTTGAATGTGAAAAAGGTTGGAACTTCTCGAATATTTAAATCAAGGGTATTCCAGGTCTTAATAGTCTTAATAATTGAAAATCAAAGCACATACTCCATCACAAGGTAAATGGTCCATGTTTCATGTTTCGCCTTGACAACTTCAATGCCATGAATGAATCTATCTAGAATTTTATGATCGCCATCTTTGTTTCTAATGGGACGCTGACTTGTTTACCACGCTTCTTTTATTTGTCTCTATATTTTAAATAACACCGTGTTATCTGTCTGAAGTTTGTTTTTGAGTTGAATATTTCAATGTTGTCTGATATCGTCTGCCAATCTTTTCGTCTTCATTTACCTACTGAATGACATTAACAAGAAATCCAAAGTTTCACTTCCGGTATAAACAATAACCAAAACAAAACATGCTAAATCATCTATGACACACAAATAACAATTGTACATTCAAAACGATACAAATGAGTAATGTGTCACTGGGATATAAATTTCACAAACTATGGTCTCTCAGATGCACTTTAGTTTCTCCCGATGAGTTAAGTAGTTTCCAATTCCCACTGTTTCAACAGATTTGAAACTCTGTGATAGAGTATAGAAATAATAACGTGAAAATATCAAGTTTAAGCATTAATCATTCCTTTAATTAGTAGTAGAAATAGAAATTTAATACAGAAATCATCACATGCCTTATTTAACATCCATTAGAAAGTTTACCCATACCCATTAAATTTTATATATTACAATTAAAGGAAAAAACAAACCAAGCGCATTTCAATACCAAGGGAAATCAACAGATAAAGATAAAACAAAAGTGCCGACTGCCGATCTTAAAATAGGTAGACATCGAAACAAAAGTGTCAACTGCCGACCTTCTAAAAACAATAAAAATCCATATACAGTAATTTCCTTTTCATTATATGTTTAAAGGATCAAACAATCACCAATGCAAACACAAGCTGTAAACATTTGATCACTGCTTTTGATCTTAATTAAGAGAATTAATAATGGCTTCGTTTAAAGAATATTTAAATAAATTATGTTTTGATTGCATTTAAACGATCATTGATGGGTGGGTTTTTTTTAACTTTCGTTGATTTTATTTTAAAAAAGGTAATCACGTTGGTTTGAAAGAAAATGCGGTGCTGATTTGTTCTGATACCGAACTTTCTTGGTGCCGAACTGTCTTTTCCAACGGTGCCGAAATGTCTTGGTGCCGAACTGTCTTTTTCAACGGGTACCGAAATGTCTTGGTGCCGAACTGTCTTGTTTCCATTAAAGGTAGATCAAATTATTAACATATATATTATGCTTGACATGAGTATTTGTCCAAAATATTCGTCGAGAGACCATATCTTTTTTCTTAAGACGTGTACTATTCGCAAATACCTCTATAAAATTTTCAACAGGTTAAAAAATTCAAGAAGCATAAATATTTCAAGACATTTATCTGAACTGATCTCAACATCAAATTAAAGGGAGATAATACTAATTATATGTCAACACTATTGTATTTATCTCTCTTTATATTATATTTACACCACCCTGTATGCCACAAAATATTATTTCATGTGTTAAATTATATCATTAAAAATGAAAATAATTTAATTATTAAATGCTTAATTAAGGGACGTTTTACCTTATGTTACTTTATGTTGATGTCTGACAATGTACAGGCGCATCGGAATACTTCCAGTTTTCATATTTTGATTAGCGAAAATAAATATAAACAAAATTCATTCGATATTTTAATATACAGGAAAAATACACCGGTTATCAACCAATCAAAATTCAGGATTATTATATTAGGGGTCATTACAAGTCAAATGTCATTTGGCCATTTTGTACAGTTCATTTTATTGTTGAAAGTGGCGGTAAACACCATAAACAAACCAACCAACATTATAACAGTGCATTATATAGAGATTAATACATGACCGTTTCCATATCAGCCCAGGTATCAGCACGAGACGCAGTCGAGTGCCTATATGGTTCGAGAGATGACAGGCGGGATGATTTTGAAAAGGTCAAGTGTTAATCTTTTTATCATATACTTCCGACAAATTGTTTTATGAAGCAAATAGTTAAATGACTTTATATGGAAGTTTAATTGTGTATTCAACAGATACATTTTCAGAACACGATTGTCAAATAATAGCTTCTCTACCCCCATAAATTCATTTTTGAAACATAAATAATATAGATGTGATTCTTTTGTATAGTTTTTTATTTACTGTGAATCGTGACGAGGACATTGCCCAGAATAGTTTTCATTCAAATTCAGTTTACGTTCTCCGTGATATAAACATCTACCATCTAATGTTACTATAGTGTTTTTAATGTGGTCTTCTTGACGACAATTTGTTCCCTCTCAACTCGATTTGTAAATAGTGCAGACATCGTAAATAGTGGTCACCTCCACTGATTCTTGTTGACACGATTAGTAGGAATGTAACGAGGGTAAAAACGTACTTTTAACAATTTACGTTGGGTTTCATATCTTTCAAGAAGTGTGATATGACACCATAATTTACTTCCTGTGAAATGTGATTAGTAAAAAGTATCTTTCGTGAATCGTGATGAGACCCCTAATTCCAATCATCTTTGTGTGTCAGTTAATGTTTTATACAGACGACACCCGAAATACCGGTAGTAACTTGCACGAGACGCACTATTATAGATTTATTGCACGAGACGCCTCTAATTATATAATAATGTTGTGTTATCAATGATTATGCCAATATAGTGGTCAGGTTTGAAGACATAGTGCACTCCCGAGGGGAGTAGGGGAGTGCACTATGTCTTCAACCCTGACCACACAACATTATTATTATTATTATGCTGACTGTTATATGTACACGAAATATTTTGAGAACTATTACAATTTATTATGCTTTCTGTAAATTTCTTCTGTAATATAAGTTCATACGATATTTTGGCATATATCACAAAGAATTATATAGCATTGATATACTATGCGAAAATAGTACATCTACTATGCCAGTTTCACGCGGGGAAGGTTGGGTTTTCAACTGTCTGTCAAGCTATGTATAGCTAGTCCACGTGGAAGGGGGCGGATCCAATCTGTCAATCTATCATAGTCGTCTATTATTCGTGTTACTGTTTTCTAATACTTGTTATTGTTGTTAATTAAATTTCAAATTTCAAATATCTTTATATTTTTAAAGCCTTAAATGAAACAAAGAATATTCTCACACTTTCAAGACTATCTGATGATCCAATATATTAGTCACCAATATCAGGATCTCCTTTATTGTAATAGTTCTCAATATATTTTGTCTACATATAACAGTCAGCATAATAATAATAATAATAATGTTGTGTTAGCAATGACTATGCCATATAGGGGTCGTGCTCTATGTCTTCAACCCTGACCACTATATTGGCATAGTCATTGCTAACACAACATTATTATATAAAAAGGAGGTCCTGATATTGGTGACTAATATATTGGATCAGATAGTCTTGAAAATGTGAGAATATTCTTTGTTTCATCTAAGACTTTAAAAATATAAAGATTTTTGAAGTTTGAAATTTAATTAGCAACAATAACAAGTATTAAAAAACGTTTAGACGACTATGATAGATTGAAAGATTGGATCCGTCCCCTTGCACGTGGACTAGCTATAAATAGCATGACAGACAGCTGAAAACACAACCTTCCCTGCGTGAAACTGGCATAGTAGATGTATTATTTTCGCATAGTATATCAACGCTACATAATTCCTTGGGATATATGCCAAAATATCGTATGAACTTATATTACAGAAGAAATTTACAGAAAGCATAATAATACTGTATATATATTGTACACATATTGCTCTATATATTGTACACATATTACTGTATATATTGTGCACATGCTACTGTAAATAATGTACACATATATATATAATAATGTTGTGCTAGCAATGACTATGCCAATATAGTGGTCAGGGTTGAAGACATAGTGCACGACCCGAAGGGGAGTTCACTATGTCTTCAACCCTGACCACTATATGGCATAGTCATTGCTAACACAACATTATTATTATTTTTATGCTGACTGTTATATGTAGACAAAATATATTGAGAACTATTACAATAAAGGAGGTCCTGATATTGGTGACTAATATATTGGATCATGTAGTCTTGAAAGTGTGAGAATATTCTTTGTTTCATTTAAGGCTTTAAAAATATAAAGATTTTTGAAGTTTGAAATTTAATTAACAACAATAACAAGTATTAAAAAACGTTTAGACGACTATGATAGATTGACAGATTGGATCCGCCCCCTTGCACGTGGACTAGCTATATATTGCTTGACAGACAGCTGAAAACCCAACCTTCCCCGCGTGAAACTGGCATAGTAGATGTACTATTTTCGCTTAGTATATCAACGCTATATAATTCTTTGTGATATATGCCAAAATATCATATGAACTTGTATTACAGAAGAAATTTACAGAAAGCATAATAATATATAATATATAATAATCAGCCTGGGGTGAAAGTATGGCTAGCTTTCTTCCGGTCGTTACACATATGCAAAAACTATCATATTAATGCTAAGTATATGATAAAATAAGGTATTTATTTGCAAGTGTGTTATGGTAATATATTAGAAAAGACAAAAAAAACAAAAACAAACGAAAAATAACACAAAAACAAGACAAAACAAAGCAAAACTCAGCAAGGATATTATAAATATTTGTTGGTTTTTTTTACGAATTAATCAAATCTGTTTGATGTTTATTCTCTCTAATTATTTGTTCATAGTAAATTGTAATGATTTGACAAAGCAGTGCATTTTCTACTTTTAAAAATAATTAAAATCCTAGAATCGATACAATCAAAGGAAGATACGTCATATAGTAATTGTTACAGGCTTCAGAAGTTTGCTACCTGAAAAGTCTGTCTGCATCTACAGTTCAAACAATTACATAACATTTATATCAAAATAAACAACAGGCAGATGGATGACATGTCAGAAGCATGTCGGTTTTATTAGCTTTATTGCTTCCAGGGCTTTTTGGTAATGTGGATTTAATACCAACTTTCAAAATAGGTATGTCATTGTTTGCTATCCAATTTGTTTTTATTAATTAATGTATTTATTCTTGTGCTATTTTTTATTACATAGCTTACACGCTATCTGTTTCTAAGAAAAAATTATGTTATAGTTTTATATCCAATCATGTACTTTTTGTTTGTGCTATGTTTAGTTACATTGCTACGCTATCTGTTTCTAAGAAATATTTGAAGATACCAAAGAATCAAACAGTAGCCGAAAATCAACGAAGAACAAGCAACACAATGGTCAGAAGGAAAACTAAAGATCCACACCAACTGGCTTCTTATGATTTCCAATAGCAATAATCTTGAATTTTGTCATTTTGATAGAAATGTTTGCACACCTTAGATGTAGAACAGCAATAAATGCGCTGTTCCTTAACTTTAATTTGCAAGTGTAAGGTTGGATAGTCTCTCATGTTCATTTCTTATTAATTAATTTTTCAGAATACATTACGCGTTGTGTAATAGTTACAGCTATGCAAATCAGTGCTTATCACCACTAACGTTGTGAGTTCGAACCCCGCTCGGGCGAGGTGTACTCGATACAACATTATGTGATAAGGTTTGTCAGTGACATTCGGCACTTCGGTGGTTTTCTCCGGATACTCCGGTTTCCTCCACCAATAAAACTAACCGCCACGATATAACTGAAATATTGTTGAAAGTGGCGTTAAACACCATAACCATAATCCAAACCCTAACCCTGCTCATCCATATTCCTTCTTACTAATTGATTTTTCAGAATATATTACGCGTTGTGTAATCATTACCTGTTTTTATTAAGACACCGGTTATTAAATCGTTACCTGTAATTGTTAACATTTTGACTATTTAATCGTTACCTGTTATTGTTAACACGTTGGCTCTTTGATCGTTACCTGTTATTGTTAACACTTTGGCTATTTAATCGTTACCTGTTATTGTTAACATTTTGACTATTTAATCGTTACCTGTTATTGTTAACACGTTGGCTCTTTGATCGTTACCTGTTATTGTTAACACTTTGGCTATTTAATCGTTACCTGTTATTGTTAACACTTTGGCTATTTAATCGTTACCTGTTATTGTTAACACTTTGGCTATTTAATCGTTACCTGTTATTGTTAACACGTTGGCTATTCAATCGTTACCTGTTATTGTTAGCACTGTGGCTATTTAATCGTTACCTGTTATTGTTAACACGTTGGCTCTTTGATCGTTACCTGTTATTGGTAACACTTTGGCTATTTAATCGTTACCTGTTATTGTTAACACTTTGGCTATTTAATCGTTACCTGTTATTGTTAACACTTTGGCTATTTAATCGTTACCTGTTATTGTTAACATTTTGGCTATTTAATCGTTACCTGTTATTGTTAACACTTTGGCTATTTAATCGTTACCTGTTATTGTTAACACTTTGGCTATTTAATCGTTACCTGTTATTGTTAACACGTTGGATATTTAATCGTTACCTGTTATTGTTAACACGTTGGCTCTTTGATCGTTACCTGTTATTGTTAGCACTGTGGCTATTTAATCGTTACCTGTTATTGTTAACACGTTGGCTATTCAATCGTTACCTGTTATTGTTAGCACTGTGGCTATTCAATCGTTACCTGTTATTGTTAGCACTGTGGCTATTCAATCGTTACCTGTTATTGTTAGCACTTTGGCTATTTAATCGTTACCTGTTATTGTTAGCACTTTGGCTATTCAATCGTTACCTGTTATTGTTAGCACTGTGGCTATTCAATCGTTACCTGTTATTGTTAACACTTTGGCTATTTAATCGTTACCTGTTATTGTTAGCACTGTGGCTATTCAATCGTTACCTGTTATTGTTAACACTTTGGCTATTTAATCGATACCTGTTATTGTTAGCACTGTGGCTATTCAGTCGTTACCTGTTATTGTTAACACTTTGACTATTTAATCGTTACCTGTTATTGTTAACGCTTTGGCTATTTAATCGTTACCTGTTATTGTTAACACTTTGGCTATTTAATCGTTACCTGTTATTGTTAACACTTTGGCTATTTGATCGTTACCTGTTATTGTTAACGCTTTGGCTATTTAATCGCTACCTGTTATTATTAACACTGTGGCTATTCAATCGTTACCTGTTATTGTTAACACGTTGAATATTTAATCGTTTCCTGTTATTGTTAACGCTTTGGCTATTTAATCGTTACCTGTTATTGTTAGCACTGTGGCTATTCAATCGTTACCTGTTATTGTTAACACTTTGGCTATTTAATCGTTACCTGTTATTGTTAGCACTGTGGCTATTCAATCGTTACCTGTTATTGTTAACACTTTGGCTATTTAATCGTTACCTGTTATTGTTAACGCTTTGGCTATTTAATCGTTACCTGTTATTGTTAACACTTTGGCTATTTAATCGTTACCTGTTATTGTTAACACTTTGGCTATTCAATCGTTACCTGTTATTGTTAACACTTTGGCTATTAAATCGTTACCTGTTATTGTTAACACGTTGGCTCTTTGATCGTTACCTGTTATTGTTAACACTTTGGCTATTTAATCGTTACCTGTTATTGTTAACGCTTTGGCTATTTAATCGTTACCTGTTGTTGTTAACACTTTGGCTATTTAATCGTTACCTGTTATTGTTAACACGTTGGCTATTTGATCGTTACCTGTTATTGTTAGCGCTTTGGCTATTTAATCGTTACCTGTTATTGTTAACACTGGCTATTCAATCGTTACCTGTTATTGTTAACACGTTGAATATGTAATCGTTTCCTGTTATTGTTAACGCTTTGGCTATTTAATCGTTACCTGTTATTGTTAGCACTGTGGCTATTCAATCGTTACCTGTTATTGTTAACACTTTGGCTATTTAATCGTTACCTGTTATTGTTAGCACTGTGGCTATTCAATCGTTACCTGTTATTGTTAACACTTTGGCTATTTAATCGTTACCTGTTATTGTTAACGCTTTGGCTATTTAATCGTTACCTGTTATTGTTAACACTTTGGCTATTTAATCGTTACCTGTTATTGTTAACACTTTGGCTATTTAATCGTTACCTGTTATTGTTAACACTTTGGCTATTTGATCGTTACCTGTTATTGTTAACACTTTGGCTATTTAATCGTTACCTGTTATTGTTAACACTTTGGCTATTTCATCGTTACCTGTTATTGTTAACACTTTGGCTATTTGATCGTTACCTGTTATTGTTAACACTTTGGCTATTTAATCGTTACCTGTTATTGTTAACACTTTGGCTATTTAATCGTTACCTGTTATTGTTAACACTTTGGCTATTTGATCGTTACCTGTTATTGTTAACACTTTGGCTATTTAATCGTTACCTGTTATTGTTAACACTTTGGCTATTTAATTGTTACCTGTTATTGCTAACACTTTGGCTATTTAATCGTTACCTGTTATTGTTAACACTTTGGCTATTTGATCGTTACCTGTTATTGTTAACACTTTGGCTATTTAATCGTTACCTGTTATTGTTAACACGTTGGCTCTTTGATCGTTACCTGTTATTGTTAGCACAGTGGCTATTTAATCGTTACCTGTTATTGATAACACGTTGGCTATTCAATCGTTACCTGTTATTTTTAGCACTGTGACTATTCAATCGTTACCTGTTATTGTTAGCACTGTGGCTATTCAATCGTTATCTGTTATTGCTAGCACTTTGGCTATTTAATCGTTACCTGTTATTGTTAGCACTTTGGCTATTCAATCGTTACCTGTTATTGTTAGCACTGTGGCTATTCAATCGTTACCTGTTATTGTTAGCACTGTGGCCATTCAATCGTTACCTGTTATTGTTAACACTTTGGTTATTTAATCGTTACCTGTTATTGTTAGCACTGTGGCTATTCAATCGTTACCTGTTATTGTTAACACTTTCACTATTTAATCGTTACCTGTTATTGTTAACGCTTTGGCTATTTAATCGTTACCTGTTATTGTTAACACTTTGGCTATTTAATCGTTACCTGTTATTGTTAACGCTTTGACTATTTAATCGTTACCTGTTATTGTTAACACGTTGGCTCTTTGGTCGTTACCTGTTATTGTTAACACTTTGGCTATTTAATCGTTACCTGTTATTGTTAACGCTTTGGCTATTTAATCGTTACCTGTTATTGTTAACACTTTGGCTATTTAATCGTTACCTGTTATTGTTAACACTTTGGCTATTTGATCGTTACCTGTTATTGTTAGCGCTTTGGCTATTTAATCGTTACCTGTTATTGTTAACACTGGCTATTCAATCGTTACCTGTTATTGTTAACACGTTGAATATGTAATCGTTTCCTGTTATTGTTAACGCTTTGGCTATTTAATCGTTACCTGTTATTGTTAGTACTGTGGTTATTCAATCGTCACCTGTTATTGTTAACACTTTGGCTATTTAATCGTTACCTGTTATTGTTAGCACTGTGGCTATTCAATCGTTACCTGTTATTGTTAACACTTTGGCTATTTAATCGTTACCTGTTATTGTTAACGCTTTGGCTATTTAATCGTTACCTGTTATTGTTAACACTTTGGCTATTTAATCGTTACCTGTTATTGTTAACGCTTTGGCTATTTGATCGTTACCTGTTATTGTTAACACTTTGGATATTTAATCGTTACCTGTTATTGTTAACACTTTGGCTATTTAATCGTTACCTGTTATTGTTAACACTTTGGCTATTTAATCGTTACCTGTTATTGTTAGCACTGTGGCTATTTAATCGTTACCTGTTATTGTTAACACTTTGGCTATTTGATCGTTACCTGTTATTGTTAACACTTTGGTTATTTGATCGTTACCTGTTATTGTTAACACTTTGGCTATTTAATCGTTACCTGTTATTGTTAACACTTTGGCTATTTCATCGTTACCTGTTATTGTTAACACTTTGGCTATTTGATCGTTACCTGTTATTGTTAACACTTTGGATATTTAATCGTTTCCTGTTATTGTTAACACTTTGGCTATTTAATCGTTACCTGTTATTGTTAACACTTTGGCTATTTAATCGTTACCTGTTATTGTTAGCACTGTGGCTATTCAATCGTTACCTGTTATTGTTAACACTTTGGCTATTTAATCGTTACCTGTTATTGTTAACGCTTTGGCTATTTGATCGTTACCTGTTATTGTTAACACTTTGGATATTTAATCGTTACCTGTTATTGTTAACACTTTGGCTATTTAATCGTTACCTGTTATTGTTAACACTTTGGCTATTTAATCGTTACCTGTTATTGTTAGCACTGTGGCTATTTAATCGTTACCTGTTATTGTTAACACTTTGGCTATTTAATCGTTACCTGTTATTGTTAACACTTTGGCTATTTAATCGTTACCTGTTATTGTTAACACTTTGGCTATTTGATCGTTACCTGTTATTGTTAACACTTTGGCTATTTAATCGTTACCTGTTATTGTTAACACTTTGGCTATTTCATCGTTACCTGTTATTGTTAACACTTTGGCTATTTGATCGTTACCTGTTATTGTTAACACTTTGGCTATTTAATCGTTACCTGTTATTGTTAACACTTTGGCTATTTAATCGTTACCTGTTATTGTTAACACTTTGGCTATTTGATCGTTACCTGTTATTGTTAACACTTTGGCTATTTAATCGTTACCTGTTATTGTTAACACTTTGGCTATTTAATCGTTACCTGTTATTGCTAACACTTTGGCTATTTAATCGTTACCTGTTATTGTTAACACTTTGGCTATTTGATCGTTACCTGTTATTGTTAACACTTTGGCTATTTAATCGTTACCTGTTATTGTTAACACGTTGGCTCTTTGATCGTTACCTGTTATTGTTAGCACAGTGGCTATTTAATCGTTACCTGTTATTGATAACACGTTGGCTATTCAATCGTTACCTGTTATTGTTAGCACTGTGACTATTCAATCGTTACCTGTTATTGTTAGCACTGTGGCTATTCAATCGTTATCTGTTATTGCTAGCACTTTGGCTATTTAATCGTTACCTGTTATTGTTAGCACTTTGGCTATTCAATCGTTACCTGTTATTGTTAGCACTGTGGCTATTCAATCGTTACCTGTTATTGTTAGCACTGTGGCCATTCAATCGTTACCTGTTATTGTTAACACTTTGGCTATTTAATCGTTACCTGTTATTGTTAGCACTGTGGCTATTCAATCGTTACCTGTTATTGTTAACACTTTCACTATTTAATCGTTACCTGTTATTGTTAACGCTTTGGCTATTTAATCGTTACCTGTTATTGTTAACACTTTGGCTATTTAATCGTTACCTGTTATTGTTAACGCTTTGACTATTTAATCGTTACCTGTTATTGTTAACACGTTGGCTCTTTGGTCGTTACCTGTTATTGTTAACACTTTGGCTATTTAATCGTTACCTGTTATTGTTAACGCTTTGGCTATTTAATCGTTACCTGTTATTGTTAACACTTTGGCTATTTAATCGTTACCTGTTATTGTTAACACTTTGGCTATTTGATCGTTACCTGTTATTGTTAGCGCTTTGGCTATTTAATCGTTACCTGTTATTGTTAACACTGGCTATTCAATCGTTACCTGTTATTGTTAACACGTTGAATATGTAATTGTTTCCTGTTATTGTTAACGCTTTGGCTATTTAATCGTTACCTGTTATTGTTAGTACTGTGGTTATTCAATCGTCACCTGTTATTGTTAACACTTTGGCTATTTAATTGTTACCTGTTATTGTTAGCACTGTGGCTATTCAATCGTTACCTGTTATTGTTAACACTTTGGCTATTTAATCGTTACCTGTTATTGTTAACGCTTTGGCTATTTAATCGTTACCTGTTATTGTTAACACTTTGGCTATTTAATCGTTACCTGTTATTGTTAACGCTTTGGCTATTTGATCGTTACCTGTTATTGTTAACACTTTGGATATTTAATCGTTACCTGTTATTGTTAACACTTTGGCTATTTAATCGTTACCTGTTATTGTTAACACTTTGGCTATTTAATCGTTACCTGTTATTGTTAGCACTGTGGCTATTTAATCGTTACCTGTTATTGTTAACACTTTGGCTATTTGATCGTTACCTGTTATTGTTAACACTTTGGTTATTTGATCGTTACCTGTTATTGTTAACACTTTGGCTATTTAATCGTTACCTGTTATTGTTAACACTTTGGCTATTTCATCGTTACCTGTTATTGTTAACACTTTGGCTATTTGATCGTTACCTGTTATTGTTAACACTTTGGATATTTAATCGTTTCCTGTTATTGTTAACACTTTGGCTATTTAATCGTTACCTGTTATTGTTAACACTTTGGCTATTTAATCGTTACCTGTTATTGTTAGCACTGTGGCTATTCAATCGTTACCTGTTATTGTTAACACTTTGGCTATTTAATCGTTACCTGTTATTGTTAACGCTTTGGCTATTTAATCGTTACCTGTTATTGTTAACACTTTGGCTATTTAATCGTTACCTGTTATTGTTAACACTTTGGCTATTCAATCGTTACCTGTTATTGTTAACACTTTGGCAATTTAATCGTTACCTGTTATTGTTAACACGTTGGCTCTTTGATCGTTACCTGTTATTGTTAACACTTTGGCTATTTAATCGTTACCTGTTATTGTTAACGCTTTGGCTATTTAATCGTTACCTGTTGTTGTTAACACTTTGGCTATTTAATCGTTACCTGTTATTGTTAACACGTTAGCTATTTGATCGTTACCTGTTATTGTTAGCGCTTTGGCTATTTAATCGTTACCTGTTATTGTTAACACTGGCTATTCAATCGTTACCTGTTATTGTTAACACGTTGAATATGTAATCGTTTCCTGTTATTGTTAACGCTTTGGCTATTTAATCGTTACCTGTTATTGTTAGCACTGTGGCTATTCAATCGTTACCTGTTATTGTTAACACTTTGGCTATTTAATCGTTACCTGTTATTGTTAGCACTGTGGCTATTCAATCGTTACCTGTTAATGTTAACACTTTGGCTATTTAATCGTTACCTGTTATTGTTAACGCTTTGGCTATTTAATCGTTACCTGTTATTGTTAACACTTTGGCTATTTAATCGTTACCTGTTATTGTTAACGCTTTGGCTATTTGATCGTTACCTGTTATTGTTAACACTTTGGATATTTAATCGTTACCTGTTATTGTTAACACTTTGGCTATTTAATCGTTACCTGTTATTGTTAACACTTTGGCTATTTAATCGTTACCTGTTATTGTTAACACTTTGGCTATTTGATCGTTACCTGTTATTGTTAGCACTGTGGCTATTCAATCGTTACCTGTTATTGTTAACACTTTGGCTATTTAATCGTTACCTGTTATTGTTAGCACTGTGGCTATTCAATCGTTACCTGTTATTGTTAACACTTTGGCTATTTAATCGTTACCTGTTATTGTTAGCGCTTTGGCTATTTAATCGTTACCTGTTATTGTTAACACCTTGGCTATTTAATCGTTACCTGTTATTGTTAACGCTTTGGCTATTTGATCGCTACCTGTTATTGTTAACACTGGATATTTAATCGTTACCTGTTATTGTTAACACTTTGGCTATTTAATCGTTACCTGTTATTGTTAACACTTTGGCTATTTAATCGTTACCTGTTATTGTTAGCACTGTGGCTATTTAATCGTTACCTGTTATTGTTAACACTTTGGCTATTTAATCGTTACCTGTTATTGTTAACACTTTGGCTATTTAATCGTTACCTGTTATTGTTAACACTTTGGCTATTTGATCGTTACCTGTTATTGTTAACACTTTGGCTATTTAATCGTTACCTGTTATTGTTAACACTTTGGCTATTTAATCGTTACCTGTTATTGTTAACACTTTGGCTATTTGATCGTTACCTGTTATTGTTAACACTTTGGCTATTTAATCGTTACCTGTTATTGTTAACACTTTGGCTATTTAATCGTTACCTGTTATTGTTAACACTTTGGCTATTTGAACGTTACCTGTTATTGTTAACACTTTGGCTATTTAATCGTTACCTGTTATTGTTAACACTTTGGCTATTTAATCGTTACCTGTTATTGTTAACACTTTGGCTATTTAATCGTTACCTGTTATTGTTAACACTTTGGCTATTTGATCGTTACCTGTTATTGTTAACACTTTGGCTATTTAATCGTTACCTGTTATTGTTTACACGTTAGCTCTTTGATCGTTACCTGTTATTGTTAGCACTGTGGCTATTTAATCGTTACCTGTTATTGTTAACACGTTGGCTATTCAATCGTTACCTGTTATTGTTAGCACTGTGGCTATTCAATCGTTACCTGTTATTGTTAGCACTGTGGCTATTCAATCGTTATCTGTTATTGCTAGCACTTTGGCTATTTAATCATTACCTGTTATTGTTAGCACTTTGGCTATTCAATCGTTACCTGTTATTGTTAGCACTGTGGCTATTCAATCGTTACCTGTTATTGTTAGCACTGTGGCTATTCAATCGTTACCTGTTATTGTTAACACTTTGGCTATTTAATCGTTACCTGTTATTGTTAGCACTGTGGCTATTCAATCGTTACCTGTTATTGTTAACACTTTGACTATTTAATCGTTACCTGTTATTGTTAACGCTTTGGCTATTTAATCGTTACCTGTTATTGTTAACACTTTGGCTATTTAATCGTTACCTGTTATTGTTAACACTTTGGCTATTTGATCGTTACCTGTTATTGTTAACGCTTTGGCTATTTAATCGCTACCTGTTATTGTTAACACTGTGGCTATTCAATCGTTACCTGTTATTGTTAACACGTTGAATATTTAATCGTTTCCTGTTATTGTTAACGCTTTGGCTATTTAATCGTTACCTGTTATTGTTAGCACTGTGGCTATTCAATCGTTACCTGTTATTGTTAACACTTTGGCTATTTAATCGTTACCTGTTATTGTTAGCACTGTGGCTATTCAATCGTTACCTGTTATTGTTAACACTTTGGCTATTTAATCGTTACCTGTTATTGTTAACGCTTTGGCTATTTAATCGTTACCTGTTATTGTTAACACTTTGGCTATTTAATCGTTACATGTTATTGTTAAAACTTTGGCTATTCAATCGTTACCTGTTATTGTTAACGCTTTGGCTATTTAATCGTTACCTGTTATTGTTAACACGTTGGCTCTTTGGTCGTTACCTGTTATTGTTAACACTTTGGCTATTTAATCGTTACCTGTTATTGTTAACGCTTTGGCTATTTAATCGTTACCTGTTATTGTTAACACTTTGGCTATTCAATCGTTACCTGTTATTGTTAACACTTTGGCTATTTGGTCGTTACCTGTTATTGTTAGCGCTTTGGCTATTTAATCGTTACCTGTTATTGTTAACACTGGCTATTCAATCGTTACCTGTTATTGTTAACACGTTGAATATGTAATCGTTTCCTGTTATTGTTAACGCTTTGGCTATTTAATCGTTACCTGTTATTGTTAGCACTGTGGTTATTCAATCGTCACCTGTTATTGTTAACACTTTGGCTATTTAATCGTTACCTGTTATTGTTAGCACTGTGGCTATTCAATCGTTACCTGTTATTGTTAACACTTTGGCTATTTAATCGTTACCTGTTATTGTTACCGCTTTGGCTATTTAATCGTTACCTGTTATTGTTAACACTTTGGCTATTTAATCGTTACCTGTTATTGTTAACGCTTTGGCTATTTGATCGTTACCTGTTATTGTTAACACTTTGGATATTTAATCGTTACCTGTTATTGTTAACACTTTGGCTATTTAATCGTTATCTGTTATTGTTAACACTTTGGCTATTTAATCGTTACCTGTTATTGTTAGCACTGTGGCTATTTAATCGTTACCTGTTATTGTTAACACTTTGGCTATTTGATCGTTACCTGTTATTGTTAACACTTTGGCTATTTGATCGTTACCTGTTATTGTTAACACTTTGGCTATTTAATCGTTACCTGTTATTTTTAACACTTTGGCTATTTCATCGTTACCTGTTATTGTTAACACTTTGGCTATTTGATCGTTACCTGTTATTGTTAACACTTTGGATATTTAATCGTTTCCTGTTATTGTTAACACGTTGGCTCTTTGATTGTTACCTGTTATTATTAACACTTTGGCTATTCAATCGTTACCTGTTATTGTTAACACTTTGGCTATTTAATCGCTACCTGTTATTGTTAACACTTTGGATATTTAATCGTTTCCTGTTATTGCTAACACTTAGGCTATTTAGTCGGGTTATCTTAAATGATACCAAACGAGACAGAATTGTCCATTGCAACTATGTTTTCTGTTTGAACAAGATAAAATAATGCATTGCTTTAGAGAACCCCACACAAATCATTTCTACAAAACTTTATTCAAATTGGCCGTAATGTTTCAGAGGAGAAAATAGAATTGCTGTGAGCTATTAAAATCAAGACATGTATATTAAAATAGACGAGCGGACTTAAAAAAAAAATATATATATATCTTATTTGAAGTGACTGTTGAAATTGTGTCATTAAAACGATATACATAACTTTCTTACACAGAATGTTAACAAAACTAGACAATGACGATGCATCACATTGATCAAGAGTCGTCCAATATTTGATTTCATAATTCCTATCATTGTACTTTCAGCTGTAATAGTGCAATCGACAGCTTGGTCTGATCTACCAATAACAAATGAGACGTTAGAGAATGGAGTTGTTAGATTACATCTATACGGAAATGTCATTAAAAGTAATAATATTATCCACGTGACGTCTAAGGGTAGGTATCATGTCATATACATACAGATAATTTATGCATCATTTTATTTGACATTTTCCTGTTAACAATAAAATTCTTCTCTGTTTTGGAATCTGTTTTGATTCCTCCCTATCCGAGGTAGTATAATGCCAATTCAAACTGATCATACCGTCATATTTCCGGTCCGACATTGGAAATAAATTAGGATCGTACTGACGAAAACTTGTATCGTGCAGCCTCGTATCATTATCATTATTGTTATTGCCACTGAATTGAAATATTGTTGAAAGTGGCGCTAAACATCATAACACTAACACTATGCCACTGTTACTGTGATACTCTCACGATCTTTTTGTTTCACTGGAATGGGATCAAATGTAAACCACATGGTTTGACATACTTCTGGGTTTTTTCACCTGTAGTTGTTTACTTAATTGTCTCTGTTTTCATATTTCCTTACATTATCATTTTGCCTTAATATCAAAGTATTTATTTTTCATGGGTTCATATACAGGTTTGGGTTTAGATTTATGGTGTTTAACGCCACTTTCAGCAATAGTTCAGTTTTATTGGCGGAGGAACCCGGAGTACCCGGAGAAAACCACCGAACTGTCGCAAGTCACTGACAAACTTTATCACATAAAGTTGTATCGAGTACACCTCGCCATGAACGGATTTCGAATTCATAGCTTTGCTGATGATAGGCAGTAATTGCACAGGTAGGTGTAAATTAAACTACCATACGTTCACGACAGCAGTTCAAATACATATATTACATCTACCATCACTATTAAAGATATATATAAATCATGCTAATTTTATTTTTACGGTGTTCCTTTGCAGTATGCGAACATATTGCTGAAAAATCTGCAGATGGAATAATTGTCTTTGTGAATTGTGCTACGGCGACAGTATTGAAGCAGCACTCCGCTTTCCGTCACCTACTTAATATTGTGGTGGTCAGAGAGTCTTGTAAAATTGACGGTGTCAACATTTTCAAGGGAAAGCCATCTTGTCAGTACACCAACTCTTTATTGTCCGATATAGCCGGATATAAATCATGGCGTGACATTTTACTATATAAAGACGACACATTTGGTAAATATTAGTAACATGTTTTCGAGTTCAATTAATAAATTAATACACTAATATTCGTGCAATAAACATTTTATTGTATAGCATAACAATAAAAATGGGGAGAGTATCATTTTTACTTGTCGATTTAGTGCAAGGTCAATTCTACTTAACTTGAAAGCAATCGAAGTTTAAAACAAAGAGAGGAGTTTTCAATGTATCGTAAATTTAAGCTATATAAATTGATATCAAAAGCAAGATCCATACTTTGGTGCCATTTTATTTTCTTGTATTTTTTGTTTGTTTGATTGTTTGTTTGTTTGTTTGTTTGTTTGTTTGTTTGTTTAACTTTTACCATATGCGTCATGTCAACCAAATATCACCACGCCAAAAATATCCCAATCTAAAATATCTAGTGCACGAAATTGATATAGACCCGGCGTTGTTTATCAAAATTGTCATGACCTTTACACGATATATATTAAATCTAAAGATTGAGCAACGAAAATCTCCCTAAAAACTCTGTTAACGCGTGAGGGTGAGCAGTTCCCGCTTTACTAGTGCATCAATCGTGTTACGACTGTTTATGAACCAATTCCTTTTAAGCATGAATTTGCATAAAATAGTGGAGAACAGAAAGTCACCATGATTCTTTTGAACATGCATGTATATGTCTTTAACGGGAGATTCCCGGTTTAAAGAGAGCAAAAAGAAGCAACATAATTACCCAAAAAAAATCGAGATTTTTGTCTCCCGTTTTAAGTTATTTTTCAACCTGTTAACTATCATGCTATATATTATTCAGAAAGTATTTTCACTGCACACGTTAATCGATAGTCACGGCGTTGTCATATATTTTGAAATGTAACCTTCATGTCAAAACAAATCAGGGAAAATTGGTTATGTTGAGCATTAATGTTATATGAAATATTACACATTTTTAATTGCAAGATTGCACTACTACGAAAACAATTTCCTGTCTTTCAAATTGTAATCATTCATTATTTATTTCCCAATCAACAAATTCCCAAAACTGATCAACTTGACAATTCATTTTCATTATTTAATTTCCTGTCAAATAATTATATACGCTAGCTACCTAGTTATTATATTTGGTACCGTGAGGAACTGACTAAATAAATTGTGAAAACTTCCGTAAAACTATTTTCCGATCTGGGATCCATAAATAAACTATTGAGATATTTTAATTTCTATATTTGATGATCTAAATATTTGTCTATATTAAATATATGTCAGTGTACTGTTCTCACAATTGTCATATTTGTCTTTTAAATGCACTTTCAATATTTAGAAAATATGAACACCTGTAAGTTACCAAATCAAAATTAACCATTTTCACAATTTCGACAAACCTAATATTTTAATAGTAAATATTATCCTACATTCATGGACATTTTGTTATTGAAAATATATATACATGATATGTGCACTGTGCTTGTTTGTATGTAAAGAGAAAGTGTGTACGTAAAGAGAAAGTGTGTATGTAAAGAGAAAGTGTGTATGCAAAAAGAAAGTGTGTATGTAAAAAGAAAGTGTGCATGTAAAACGAGAGTGTGTATGTAAAGAGAAAGTGTGTATGTAAAAAGAAAATGTGTATGTAAAGAGAAAGTATGTATGTAAAAAGAAAGTGTGTATGTAAAGAGAAATTGTGTATGTAAAAAGAAAGTGTGTATGTAAAGAGAAAGTGTGTATGTAAAAAGAAAGTGTGTATGTAAAGAGAAAGTGTGTATGTAAAAAGAAAGTGTGTATGTAAAGAGAAAGTGTGTATGTAAAAAGAAAGTATGTATGTAAAAAGAAAGTGTGTATGTAAGGAGAAAGTATGTATGTAAAAAGAAAGTGTGTATGTAAAGAGAAATTGTGCATGTAAAAAGAAAGTGTGTATGTAAAGAGAAAGTGTGTATGTAAAAAGAAAGTGTGTATGCAAAGAGAAAATGTGTATGTAAAAAGAAAGTGTGTATGTAAAGAGAAAGTGTGTATGTAAAAGGAAAGTGTGTATGTAAAAAGAAAGTGTGCATGTAAAAAGAAAGTGTGTATGTAAAGAGAAAGTGTGTATGTAAAAAGAAAATGTGTATGTAAAGAGAAAGTGTGTATGTAAAAAGAAAGTGTGTATGTAAAGAGAAAGTGTGTATGTAAAGAGAAAGTGTGTATGTAAAGAGAAAGTGTGTAAGTAAAAAGAAAGTGTGTATGTAAAGAGAAAGTGTGTATGTAAAAAGAAAGTGTGTATGTAAAGAGAAATTGTGTATGTAAAAAGAAAGTGTGTATGTAAAGAGAAAGTGTGTATGTAAAAAGAAAGTGTGTATGCAAAGAGAAAGTGTGTATGTAAAAAGAAAGCTTAAACAGTATTGGTAAGCAGTTCCGCCAATATCAACAACAGTCTAGTATTATTTTTTTCCATTTTATTACATTTTGCATTAGATAATTGAATACAAAAACGACCAGGACATAATCATAGCATTTGAAATGATGTGGGATCAAACCGGATAATGGGATCCAATCCCTTCTCATTTAATAACTGGGTCTCAATCTTTGCGAGTCAAGGGCTACGATCCACCCCAATCCTCTTATTCCTTTGCGCCATTAGCTATAATGTCATAATTATCGCGCACTTACATCAATTGGATTTTGCTTAGTAACTGATATCAATCAGCACAAGGCATTCATTTAAGAAGACTTTGAAGATATAAAAGGGGTAATCAGAATCCGTAAATCGAAGAAAAACAAACAATACAACGGCCAAGAGAAAAAGGACAAAAGGACAAACAACGATCTTCAAAAAATACACATAGAACTGAAAATCGAGTAACACGAACCCCACTAAAAACCGGGGATGGACTCAGGTACTCCGGAACGGTAAGCTGTTTCTGCTCCACTAGTGACACCCGTCGTGTTAATCTAGTTACAAGCCCGGTGATAAGTCATGAATGAGGAAAGGACCGGGAAGTGTCCACGGCAAGTGGAACATATCCGTGATCATTTGTAAACTCGTGTAAAGATATATGCAGAGTTAACTGAAAACAATTAATGTGGCTCAAAATATTATTTTGTGCTTTTCCGACAATTCCTCGTGAGTAAGTCCATTTTATGTTTCCATTTTTCCTAGAAAGCACGAGTTTTGTAACACGCATTTCGATTGGTTACAGCTGTCGCTGGCTATGACGGTGCAAATCCGGATAGCGCTTCCAAGGATGAGGATGGGGGCGGATCGTAAGCATTGGCTAGCAAATATGTGCGGATTCATTTCCACTCAAAGAAACCATACACTACAGCGAAATGAACGACGACATAAACATCGACCGAATAGAAGGGTCAGTGATTGCTCGTAGTTAACTGACTAATATCAATAAAAGTAGAATATCTTGGTTAAAGACCATCATTATTAGGACATAACTGCATGCATCTCTAAGATATTAAATATCTAAGGAAATTGGTTGTCTTCGGGTGAGATAAGAATAAATATTATACTTTACGTTTATATTTTCCATATTTGTTTTTGTTAGCCATCCGGTCCATATTACAGTTTACTACATAATGACTATGAATATCCTAAAAGTCAATAAATTCACCGGATGACGTCATTGATGTCATTAAGCATTATAGTATGTAATAAAACAATTACAGGCTTTTGTATCAGTGAATATAATTTTTTATTGACCTGCAAAACCAATATTGACCTCAGCCTTCGGCTTCGGTCAATATTATTTTACAGGTCAATAATAAGAGATTATTACATGATATTTTCCATATCGGCCCTGGTATTAGCCCGAGACTCCCATATCAAGCCCGACAGCGAAGCTGGAGGGCTGATATAGGTCGAGGGTTGATACCAGGGACCATATGGAAAATTTCATGTCATAATCTTTTTATCACATATTTTGCATTGACCTTTTCCAAGCATTGACTTTTATATTGCAAAGAAAGATCCATGAACAGACAAATTGCGAAAATAAATCCTTAGGAGAGTTGCTTTTGTTCAACTTGCAAATATTTCTGTTTCGAATCTGGTTTCAAAAATATACCAAACAATGTCGATCTGTACAATGACGTTAGAAACTGTTTGTAAAATCTACCCAAGACGTTGACATTTGAATGGAAATTCCTATTCAGCACGACGTATGTATTTGAGGTAATTATTCCGTTTCAAGTTATTTAAAATTTATTCCAATATGTTGAAATGTGTTAATTTGATTGAAATACGATTTTATGCATATCTTTATGCATCATCTTTCCTTGTACTTTGACTTATAATCTTTGAGACCACTGCGCAGATACCGGAAATTGTATACGGGGGCAAATACGGATATATGAGGGCAAATACCCGTGTTTGCCCTAAGGGCAAATAACTAACACTGACATTTAGCTATTATTGGACATGCAAAAATTAACATATTGCAACAAAATATGTGATAAAAACTCATATTCACTTCTACAAAAGTCTGTAATTGTATCATATAGATCGGGCCTGGTTCGTATAACGTCTTCGTCAAGATTCACCATTATGACGTCAAATTATTTCCGGTTTTTCCGAGTCTTTATTTCGGGAGAAAATTGGGTTTATTTTTGGAGGCGAAGCATAATATAACAAATAGTTCACGGCACTTCGGGCCAAATGACAGTTTATGGACCGGTCTGTCATCCACAAAATAGTATATGGACCTCAGGTTCGCTTCGGTCCATATACTATTTTGTGGGTGACATCTCGGTACCATGAACGATTTGTTAAATATGTCATCGATTTGTTGTTATTGAATATTGAAATATGAATATAACATTGAATGAAATATAAATACACTAATCTAGGTGTTGTTTTAATTTAACTTAATTGCTATTAGTTCTACCTGTACCAGGAGATTTGCTATATGTTTGCAAGAAACCCGACCTGACAGAATCAACTATAGTTGCCAAATATATAGCTTTACAAATATAGCTTTACAAATATGATTTTCAATCATTTTACAAGTTTATATGTGTCCGATTTAAGCTTATTAGCTTAGTTAATAACGTCGCCATCGCAACGAGGATAGCAAATACTTCTTAGGATCAGATCTTTGCATGTAGAATTGTATTCCTATGCAAGATTCACATAGTAGTAATAAAATTATATGAAAGTTTTCAATGATTTATGACAATGGTCTCCTTTGTGTTTGGGCATTTTATATTTCGCCTTGTCATATAAGCCATTGATATGTTATTTTAGATTCTACTTGCCTGTTAGATCTTGTACATCAGCTTTCCTTGAAATCACTGTCAACAAGAATTATAAACACCTCAAACTTCAAAACACAAGAAGACTATGAAGATGCTTTAGTAAAACACAAACCAGACGGTGTTATTGTTTTGGGAACATCAGACACAATTACGAATCTACTTCTTAAGGTTTGCAATAATTACATTGCTCACATGCTAACGTATGTCAAGCAGAATGATATAACAATATTCCATAACTGCCCATGGGAATGAGTGAGTGAGGGTGTGTTTTTCAACACCCATTGGAACAAAAACATGAACAACAAAACTGTAAATAATTTTGTAATGAGAATTCGGACTTTGACAACAACATGAATAACTTTCCTTAGACAATTTCCATTTCTCTTAAGCACACCGTTGTTATTCTAATTAATATACTATATTGGTCACCCCCGGTTTAAGTGGGGTCGGTGTTGCTCATGTGAGTGAGTGAGTGAGTGAGTGAGTGACTATATCATGGCGTGAACAAGTTGCATTTCGATGTGAAGATGATGATGATGATGATATCCGCTTTGTAAAAGACAAACACTCTTAGTTGGATTTTAATAGTGCTCGTTCACTGAAACATCAGTCCGTAAGTAGACGCTCCTCTATGACACAATATCTGTAGCCTGCCAGTCCTTGCTCTAGCGCCTTCATATTTAGCTGGGAAGCAGCAAATACAAATCTCAAAGCAACGATCTACCACATTTGAAGCGACCACGTTAATATTTATACCACCGATGCGGTTATTTTAATCTTTCATTAGATTATTTCACTTAAAATTCATAGAAAGTTCTCATACTTACACCTATGTTTATTTCACAATCTAATTAAAATTAGATCTCTGCACTTGCTCACTATTTTCTATCGGTTGTTTTATAGTCGTCGCGTCGAAAATTTAACAACACTCCGCTAAGGGTCGCGTCAGGGGTTAGTATGAATGCATTATAAACTGACCAATCAGCGATTCTTCTACAAAATCACGCAGAAAAGACAACCATATATGCATTTTGGCATGCACCCGATAGACACCATGTTTATCGCTTGAAATAATCAAAGCATGCAATCAGCGGCCTCTGATATGCCAAGAAAGAAGTATATAAATAAGAAGCAATATTTGTGTAATATGTGGCCTTTCCTTCATACAAGCAGAAATAACACCCGAAGTTAATGAATGCAAATCTCCAGCGGAAAAAGATGCATAATTTTGGGGAAAACACCCAATGGACTTTTCTATTTCCGATTGGTTAATATAAATATCAGTTAATGCATTCATGCTGACCCCTGACGCGACCCTTAACGGAGTATTGTTAGATCTTCCACGCGGCGACTGCAAAACAACCGATCAAAATATATAGGGAGCAAGTGCTGAGATCTAATTTTAATTAGCTTGGTTTATGTCACATTGTGGTTTTATCGGTAAATGTTGAAAAAGAACACTTGCAAAGTCAACCATGACATTGAAAATAAGCTGACACTTGCTTAACTAGTTAAATGTGACGGCAATTATATATTCTTCTTTGTGGTATTTAAATCATGATAACGTTATTAATTTTGTCATCATTATTTATCTTTTTTTTTCAAATATTAAATCGACTTGACAGTAGTCTGTGTAATTATTTATCTTAATATTGCATGCTTACCTTTTATTTTCATGAACCGCATCGATGGTGCAATGGTTAGCATGCTTACTTCGAGTGCAATAGATTGTGAGTTCGAACCCCTTTCGCCTCAAACCAAGGACTATAAAATTGGTATATGTTGCATCTCTGCTAAACACGTTGCATTAATGAGTAGTAATAACAAAGATTGAATGGCTCGGAATCAAAATAATGAGTCCGGGTGGAGTGACATGTTTACCTGCGGCCTGTTGTTTCAGTCAGCTAGCACAATAAAATCCCAACTAAGCGTGTTGATCTAGTACAAAGCGGACATCATCATCATCTCATCGAATGTAAATTGTTTTCGTTATGATATATCTGACAAAAATGTTCAGTTGGCGTTACCCTCTTATGATAGTTGGATCTACATGTACCTAATAATATATAATCAGCTCTAATGACTACTAATAAGCCTTGAGAAACAAATTATGATATACACCGGTTTCTTCCCAAATAAAAGAACCCCATCGGTGATGTTATACTCACCTTTAGTGTGTTAGTTCGTGGGTTCGAGTCCCTAACGGGTCCAATTACAGACTATGAAATTAGCATATGCTGCTTCTCCGCTAAGCACGAAGTTTTGAGGAGAAAGGAGAAAGAGCAATGAATGGTTGGCTCAGAATCAGGAGAATGTGTCCATGCGGACTGACATGATCACCCGTTGAATGTTGTTTCAGTGAATTAACACAGTACATTGTAAAAATCTAACTAAACACGTAGGTTTCAAGTACAAAATGGGCATGTTCATCTTCTTATCGATTATAGCTTGTTTTTGTCATGATATAAGGGAAGAATTACTCATTACGCTTTAAAAACAAACAATCACTTTCTCCGGTCACAGTAAAAATAACTACCAAAATGAAAATGACAAAAAAAAGATATTTCTAAAGGCGTAAGACAACTCAAATACTTACCCTCATACTACATTGAACAAGTAAAATATATATTTAATGGACACCGACATGGTCGTGATCGTATGGTAGTTGGAATCATAACTCCCTCTGCAATCAGATAGGTGGTTTTCTCTGAAATATCATTGAAAGTGGGTGTTAAACACCATAACCCTAACCCTATAGATTTATTCTGATTTACAGGTTAGAGAAGAAAATTTGTTGCTTAGCTCGTGGATATTAATGACTGGGAGCATTCACCTATCTATACCAAACGGAATTGATATTGACAACTGTAACATCCTGTTTCTAAGACAGCAGTTCCAGAATTCTATCACCAGTGACGGAACTTGTATATCCCTTCATTCGTCCAAAATGGTCTGTTAATATTATATTTACTATAATTCCAATATTGTTATGTACTTACATGTAGTAAGACAAAATAAATATGATAATGGGTATGAATAAGAAAGGATATGGATGTAAAGAAACACGAGATACTAGCCAGCATTACACTTTGACACAAATTGAAGTAAAGTAGTGGCGTTTTAATTGCTTTCTAAAGCATACCTGCTTCAGTTACAAATGTCTGTATTTAACACCGTCAGTGATGCCTGCCCATAAACAGTGATGATACAAATAAGACATAATTAACAGGCGATAAAGGTCCATAAAACTAGTTTAACCCCGCCACCGTATATTGAAGTGTCCATATCATGTCAAGAAAATGAGCGGTCATGTATATTTGTGTGTTAGAGGTATGAATTGTGCTTCTTTCTACGAATTTTCAATAGGATTTGGAACTGTTCCGACAGTGTAGTATTTTTTCATTGGTTGTTCATTATATTAAGTAATATTATTTTTAAGGAACCAGTGCCATATTTATCAGACGCACTCTCATTTGTATTAGAAGTATTTTCACTAGTTGTATCACAGTATAATATAACGTCTATGGAGTCTTTCAGTTGTCACCAGCAAACCCTAATGCAGAACAGGACAATTGTCATGGATATCTCTAGAAAGGTACACTAACTCTGAATAAACGTTAGAGAATACCGAAGGGGAATTCAAAATTGGACAATCCAGAGAAACTGGCAACATAGGGTACACAAGACGAAGAAAAACAAAGCAAAAACACAACCCCACTATGCGCCAACAAATACAAATAACGTAAATACGACATGAGCACTCCTACATACAACTGAGTTAAAGACGATCCGAACATCGTATTTATGCAAAAATTGTAACGGACATCACAACGCGGACCATAATAGGACAACATAGTTAACATTTAATACTAATGAAATTCAAGTCCGCCCATCAAAGATTGTTCAAAATATTACACCATGAATATGTATAAATAAGACAAAACATTCATGTACAATTGCTTTTTGTCATTATGGGCCCGGGTAGGCTCAATGAGTTAGGTACTTGGATTACCTAACAACTCATACAAGCCTATCACCAATACGGTGTGGGTTCGTACCCGTCTTTGTAAATTACAAAAAGGGTGCATTCGACTCACAGTCGCAAGTGATAAAGTTTACCCATGGTCGGTAGTTCTCTCCGGGTACTCCGGATTCTTCCGCCATGATATAACTGAAATATTGCTGAAAGTAGCGTTAAACACAATAAATCAAATCAAATCAAATCTTTTGTCATTAATAATAACTGAATAATTTATAATAAGATGATGAGTTACTGCTTTATCAATAGCCGGTTGCAAAGAACGATAAATAGACAATTTGACGTTTCCTACTTTGATTCTAACATTATACGTTTTTAACAGGGGTTATTTTACTTGAGGCGGGCAAAGGGGTTCCTATATTCATGCTAAGTTAAATGAAAATAGCATATGTGTTTCTCCATATTCTGTTAAACATTTTAATGTTGTAACAACTTCTGAATTTTCCTTTTGCTAAAAACAATCTATCCTCAGATTTTTAGCAATGGTTTAAATATCTACTATAAGAAAGGTATGCTCAAATTACTTGTCCTTTCCATATTGCTCTGTCTAGATCGTGTACAATTTAGCGAGTAATAAGAAAAATAACTGGTATAAAAAGGATAAAAAAAAACGTTGGAAATTTGCAAAATGTCTTTGGGAAATAAATACTTGAATATGTTGTGAATGTCATTGGTAGATTGATTAATTTTTGTTTTACGTCAATCAGCAGTATATTCATGATATAAAGAAGCTTGCAAGTAATAAGTCATATATGTTGAACTGGTATGGAGCTATGGACTGAAATCTTTGTGCCACACAGAGAGAGTAAATAAGATGGTAAAGTTTGAAAAGTTTGCCGTGTAACAGGTCGTCAACGATCACTCCTAACGAGCTGTTGTATACAGTGCCGTCTTAATGCATGGGCACGCTGGGAAGTTGCTCGCGGCCCCACGAGCATAATGGTCATAGGGTCCTATGCTAACCTATGAATGTTCTGTACGACATGTTTTTTGTAAATGTAAATTATGCTTAAACACTGATTTGGTTGGAGGTACCAATACAATAAATATATGTTTAATTTTATCGACCATTTACATTTTCACTCCTGCGTGTGGTTGTGTAGGTAGGGGCCCCTGTGCACTGCTTTGCCCGGGTGTCTATAATGCTGTTAAGATGGCCCTGGTTGTATATTCGAAACTGGTGCCCGTTGACTTTTACACGGCGTGAGCGTGTTATTCTCTAGACACGAGTCACATGTATATTACGTCACGACATTCTACGTAATCAGCTGACGCCCTATTCATTAATGTACCCAGTAGGTTACAAAGAGGTGTGCAAATGGATGAAAGCAAAATAGTCATCTTTAAAATGGACTAAATGTAAAATCATTTAAAATTGATAATTGATTCGGATTCTTGTGAAACAATGATATCGCATTTGTAGTAAATGTAAGCAACTTGTTCACACATTACATTTGCCTGTATACGAAGCGATGCAAGGTTTTATGTCCAGAAGAGTTTGAAGATAACAAATAAGGGTAATAACAAAATTACCGAACTCATATTTATATAAACAGACAAAATCAGTCAACAACCGGAAAAGTGTGAAAACCGTAATGACCCTGACTTGGTACAGGCATTTCTAAAGAAATTGTGGGTTGAATCAGATTTTAAAGCCCCAAACCTCTCGCTCTCATTACGGTTCAAAGGTTCCGGCTGTCACTATAACAGTATTTAAATACAGGAACAAAATAGGTAAAATAGTTATTAAAGCAGTACCATATTCGGTGACGTAAATGTCAAAAATATTTTTACGTCACACATTGATAAAAAAATATCCTTGACATTTTTCTTGACTTTTTTATCTTTATACATTTTCACTATATGAAAATGCATCGCTTATAATCGTTTCTGCAGAGACGGAATATATTTCGACAAGATCTTGGTATCGGAATATAAACTTTTGAAGAGATCGAATAAGGCGAATCTTTTCATAGCCCTGGTCCAGTAGCCTGTTTCTCAGATGAAGATGACGTTTCAGGAAATCAGAATAATTGCTACTAGCCCTTGCATAGCGAATCAATTGCGAGACGTAAACACCATATGCAGGAGAAGCTGGTATATTGCTGCACATGTTTGGAAAATTTATGATTTTAAAATTGAAGTCGTCCCGTTTATCATAAATTTTAGTACTGAGTTGACCACTGTCGTCAAATTCGAGGTATAAGTCCAAAAATGATGCGGACGAAGCTGTATCTGTGGTCTCTTTAACTTCCAGCTCTGAAGGATATATCAATGGAAGAAATTCTGCAAATCTAGATTTATTGATGGATAAAACGTCATCAATATACCTGTATGTGAAATTAAAGGCTCTAGCCTCATGAATCTTCTTATCTTTTACAAGCTTTTGAAGAAACTCTGACTCATATGAGTATAAAAATAAATCGGCTAGAAGAGGGGTACAATTCGTACCCATTGGTATGCCGACGACCTGCTGAAACAGTGTCCCTCCAAAGGAGACAAACATGTTATCGATGAGGAACTCCAGCATACTGATCACTTGTTCCTCGGAGTAGCATGTTTTACCTTTTTGAATTTTGTTTGAAAAATATGTGGAATTGTAGCCTAACAACAAATTTTGAGCCATAGTTTCTATGACTAAAAGCTTTATGAATTGTTTCTTTTAAGCGAGTTTTTAATTTGTCATGCGGTAGGGTGGTATATAGAGTTGAAAAATCAAAAGTTTTGATGGAGGATACCTGAGAGAAAGATTTTGATTTCAGGTTATCCAAAAGATCTTTAGAGTTTTTCAAAATCCACATGTGATTTATGCCACTACGCCAGTAAACAGTTTCACAATATTTCTGTTGTCCCTCTTTTACTGCAGACAGAATCTTTGTCAGGTGAATAGACAATTCTTTCGTCGAACAAGTTGATGATCCCGCTATGTACCTTTCTTTGTATGGTGTCTTATGGAGTTTAGGTATCCAATATAAATAGGGTAAATCCTCAGACTCTTTACCAGAGGAATGTTTAAAGAGGTCATGAATGATCTGTGGTTAGCTAGGATTTCATCTTTGTCGAACGAAGTTGGTTTGTATGTGGTATTACTAGAGGTGTTGCTATTTATGCCTAATTCCTTGATTAGGCATTCGAAGTAATATGATTTACATACAAACACGATATTGTTGGAAGCCTTGTCCGCAGGAACGATAACATATTTGTCATGAAGAGAGGAAAGACACTTAACAGCTTCTTGGTCTTTAAATACAGACTTAGGTCGACTATTAACACAATTGTTGAGTTTGTGAATCCGACCTTGTACTAGAGACCTAATTGTTCTAGCCCAGTCTGACAAGGACTCTAACTCAGGATCTTGGTCTACTTCTCTCTTTTTCAACCTTCTGGCATAATCTTCAACAGCATCCATAATTATCTTGCAATTATGTTTCCAATTGATGTGTTGAGGTTCTCTGAATTTAGGACCATGAGAAATCACCTTTCGGAGACTCTCGTGTTGAATGATATTCAGATCACCAGTGATTACATGTCCAGATGAGTTGTATTGAAAAGGAGAGTGGGAGCAGTCACAAGTCAGAGGGTTCTTAAGGTACTCTTCTATGTTAATATCTTGCAATGCTTCTTTGTAGTTGAACATTTTACGGCCAATGATGTTAGTGTAGCTATAGGAGACAATGGGAACAGATTGGTTTTTGAAATATGATGGAATTTCTTTTACGACCTCTTTTCTATTAAGAAAGTTGCTGATGTTAATAGCATCGATTCCTTTATTAGCAAACGGAATATGGAGGAATTTTCTGTTGTTATCATGAAGAGGTTCAGATCGAACTGGTTTAAAAAGACGAAAGGACGCCACGTCACATATAATACTAGACAATCTGTACTGAGGAGAAAAAGGATCTACGCCTCCTTTGTCAAGTCCAAAATCCCTAAGATCTTTGAGGTAGTTTACAGGTAGGGAAAATAAGATTGTACGAATGTGATGAATTCCAAGAGGTTTCTGTATATTAGAAAGTAAATCATTAAAAGTATCTTGTAACGTTCTTGGTTTAGAGGACTTTTTAACATTAGGATGTTGAATTCTTTTATGACCATGGCTACGTTTAGTTCTTGGAATAGTATTAAAAAGGCTCATTAGGTTGATTTCGTTGCATCCAGGACTTGACCAATTTCCCACTCCTTTGATGTTATCATTGCAACCGTCAGGCATTGCAGTGCCTAACTCTTTAATCCAAAACAACTCTCTATCGGTACGGTAAGGTGGACTAAGCATAGGACTGTTTGTATGATGGTAAATCTTCTCGATGATTCGAACTTTCATCGTTAAACAGCGGTCATGACCCGGTTGATTGAAATGATTATACAAAATCCTGTATTTGGGATCTTTTGCATCATATCGATGTTGGGTAATCAGAATCCGTATATCGAAGAAGAACAAACAAAACAATGGCCAAAAGAAAAAGTGCAAAAGGACAAACAACGATCTACAAAACATAGCAGAATGTAGTTTTGTAAAAATAAACTTTTATTTATTTATTTATTTATTTATTTATTTATTTATTTATTTATTTATTTATTTACATAAATAATGCTACGAATATTTAAAAAACATAGATATTTAATAAAGTGAGTACATGCTTGTTCTAATTTATTACATGTATGCTATGTTTTGTAGATGCTTCAACAGAACGAAAACGTTTTCCATGTCTGTAGCACGGCAGCGAATTCAAATGGCTCCTTACAATATATGGGATATTGGTCAACAAATGCTGGACTTTCTTTAAAGAATACTAAGTTGTTTGAAAATGATTTTGTGGATTTTGGAAATAAAAGATTGCTAGTGACAGCATTACCGGTAGTTTATTATTAACATTAGGTCATTTTAAGAAAGTTTGAGGATACAAAAGATGTAGTCAAAGGCCGTAAATCGAAAAATGACAGACAACACAATGGCTAAAAGTAAAAGAAAAACAAACACTGGTCCAGAGAATACTACAAACAAAATTATTGAACATCATCAACCTCTCTTTCATTTTGAAAAGGGTGATGGTTGAATCTTTTAAAAAGTGATCATAACAAACCAGTTGGATGTCGTGGTATAGTTGTAGGTTGATTGGTTTATGATGTTTAACGCCACTTTTAACAATATTTCAGCTATGTCGCGGAGGTTAGTTTTTTTTTTGGTGGAGTAAACCGGAGTACCTGGAGAATCCACCGACCTGTCGCAAGGCACTGACAAACTTTATCACATAGTGTTGCATCGAGTACACTTCGCCATGAACTCACTACTTTAGTGGTGATAGGCACTGATTGCACAGGTAGTTGTTAATCCAACTACCATATATATGATCACGAACACGACGGCCCAAGTGTAGTTGTATAAGTTTATTTTGTTCTTATTTGTAATGTTTTGTCCAAACATTTTTGTCTTGACAGCTAACACATTTCTTGATTATAGCATTTTTTTTTTTTAAATTCAAAACCAAACATATTTAAAATGATGGCAAGTATTGTTGCTATATAATTATAATTTGGTAATATATTTTTTCAGTTGTCTCCCTTTGTTTTGAGAACTAATAATGTAGACAACAAGACAATATACAGTGGATTTTGTGTAGATATCCTGAATCAACTCGCGTTGAAATTCAAATTCAAGTTAGTATAAATATATGTGCGTATTTTTTATGTAGCAAATTCAATTTTATGAATCGTGGTAGCATTTCATGTATAAAATGTACTTCCAGTAGAGCTTTTAACAACAAATCAACATTTTAAATGTACAAAAAATTGTATTTCACACATATTTTTTACATTAATTAATGCAATAGAAAGAAGTATTTTTCGACTGTTGTTATTATGCGTTATTATTAGCTTGCATTGTATGTGAGGTCCTCAAAAAGGAGTGTTCCTGAAATTAGCGTGTTGTATGTTTGGTCTTTAAGATTTCCGCTTCTCCGCTAAGCACTCATCATTAAGGAGAAAGAGCAAAAACTGGTTGGCGCTGAATCAGGATAACGTGAAAGTGCAGTAAACTTACACTAAAAATATGACATGGACATTCTAAAAATTTAGAATGGAGTGAAAATAGTCTAAGAAGTCGTTCTTGGTATAATTGAGTTCCTTCGAGTTTTGAAATCATTTTTACCATTTTTTGTTTTCTATGCTGTTTTTATTAGCATGGGGTATTAGTTTTGGTACTATGAATCCCGGTACATGATAATCCATTGGAATATTACGTTTATATATTGCTTTGCAGCTATCACATTGTAGAGCCAGCTGACAATTTATATGGAAGTCGGGAAAAGAATGGTACATGGAATGGTATGGTTGGAATGGTCATGAGAAAAGTATGTTCTCAGATTACGTATATTCAGATAGAATAAAGAATTAAGATAAAAACAATTCAAACAAATTTATATTGTAAACGTCTAAAATGTGTACTTAATACCACGAAAATGAAATAAAAGATATACTTCTTTAGTATCCTGACACCAGTCTCGAAATGGCACCTTTAGTATGTGCCATTCCACGCAAGTGAATTTGAAACTGGAATAAAATTACATTAAGACAACATATTTTTCTCATAAAAGATATGTTTCTTTAGTATCCTGACACCAGTCTCGAAATGACACCGTTAGCATGGGCCATACACAGATCAAATATAACACCTGAATATTTTTTTCTACATCTAAAGTAGTATTGTGAGTCAAACAAAAGCATTTAAATCAGGCAGCAATAACGATATTTCTCTATTTTTTATTTACAGGAAGCTGATTTCGCTATTGGACCATTTACCATCACATCAACCCGGGAAATGGTTATTGATTTTACCACCATGTTTATGGAAGATGGAGCAGGTATTATGACAAAGAGATCTCAGGAGGAAGAAAACAAGGAATACAAGATGTTCAAACCATTATCTGTTATAGTCTGGGTAGCTATCAGCATGGCAATAATCTTGATGGGAATGTTATATTTCGTTGTCAACAGATTCAGTCCATATTCTGAAATCGGAAGTGGGGAAGTCAAAAACGACAAAACAAACAGAACAATCCTGGCCAACTCCATGTGGGTCATATATGGTGCATTTGTAGAACAGGGTATGTCAATCCTTAATGCAACGTAACCATGGTTATACTGTTTTTATCATTTTTACCCTCCATCCATATGCTACATCAATAAGAAAACAACAAACGCTGCATTTGGAAAATACAATTATATACACAAGATAACCTTAATTGCAGAAAGATACCAACATGTAGCGTTCATTGATATTGCTAAAGGGTACAGCTCAACTGCCGGCTGTATGGGTTTCACATTCGTTTTATGATATGAATTCTCCACAATATAGAAGACCCTACAGTGATTGTGAAATGTAGAATAGCAATGTTTATTTACTTTTATAATTTGTGTCATGTCAGATAGCCTCTCATGTTCATTTACATTCATATCTTTTCTTGCTAAATATACAATGTGCCACATGTTCTGTTATGTTCAACTAAGTTTTTTTTAATTTATTGTATATATTTCTCACATAACAACATACTGCAGTGTTGGTAATAATGTATTGTCCGTTGAATACAGGAAAATCAATATTTAGATTATTCTATCAATCTTTGCACAAACGACTTAGTAGAAAATTACTTTCCATATATCAATTAATTCTGATATATTCGATTCAACGTATCCTTTAAAGATACAAGCATGATCAAGAAACGTTGGAGAAAACCGAAGGGGCAAACAAGAATGGACAATCCAGAGAAACTGGCAACATTACGTACACAAGATATGAGGCGAAGACAATCCAGAGAAACTGGCAACATTGGGTACACAAGACATAAGGTGAAGACAATCCAGAGAAACTGGCCACATTGGGCACACAAGAAATAAGGTGAATACAATCCAGAGAAACTGGCAACATTGGGTACACAAGACATCAGGCGAAAACAAACAATCCAGAGAAGTGCCAACATTGGGTACACAAGACATAAGGTGAAGAAAATCCAGAGAAACTGGCAAAAGTGGGTACACAAGACATAAGGTGAAGACAAACAATCCAGAGAAACTGGCAACATTAGGTACACAAGACATAAGGCGAAGACAAACAATTCAGAGAAACTGGCAACATTGGGTACACAAGACATAAGGTGAAGAAAAACAATCCAGAGAAATTGGTAACATTGAGTACACAAGACATCAGGCGAAAACAAACAATCCAGAGAAGTGCCAACATTGGGTACACAAGACATAAGGTGAAGACAAACAATCCAGAGAAACTGGCAACATTAGGTACACAAGACATAAGGAGAAGACAAACAATCCAGAGAAACTGGCAACATTGGGTACACAAGACATAAGGTGAAGACAAACAATCCAGAGAAATTGGTAACATTGAGTACACAAGACATAAGGCGAAAACAAACAATCCAGAGATACTGGCAACATTGGGTACACAAGACATCAGGCGAAAACAAACAATCCAGAGAAGCTGTCAACATTGGGTACACAAGACATAACGTGAAGACAATCCAGAGAAACTGGCAATATTGGATACACAAGACATAAGGTGAAGACAACAAATCCAGAGAAACTGGCAATATTGGGTACACAAGACATAAGGTGAAG
Organism: Bathymodiolus septemdierum; assembly: GCA_963383655.1. Taxonomy (NCBI): domain Eukaryota; kingdom Metazoa; phylum Mollusca; class Bivalvia; order Mytilida; family Modiolidae; genus Bathymodiolus; species Bathymodiolus septemdierum. The sequence goes on along the minus strand of OY726522.1, from coordinate 71,323,047 downwards.
ACAAACAATCCAGAGAAACTGGCAACATTGGGTACACAAAACATAAGGCGAAGACAAACAATCCAGAGAAACTGGCAACATTAGGTACACAAGACATAAGGCGAAGACAAACAATCCAGAGAAACTGGCAACATTAGGTACACAAGACATAAGGTGAAGACAAACAATCCAGAGAAATTGGTAACATTGAGTACACAAGACATAAGGCGAAGATAAACAATCCAGAGAAACTGGCAACATTGGGTACACAAGACATAAGGCGAAGACAAACAATCCAGAGAAACTGGCAACATTGGGTACACAAGACATAAGACGAAGACAAACAATCCAGAGAAATTGGCAGCATTGAGTACACAAGACATAAGGGGAAGACAAACAATCCAGGGAACCTGGCAACATTGGGTACACAAGTTATAAGATGAAGACAATCCAGAGAAACTGGCAACATTGGGTACATAAGACATAAGGTGAAGAAAACCAATCCAGAGAAACTGGCAACATTGGGTACACAAGACATAAGACGAAGACAAACAATCCAGAGAAACTGGCAACATTAGGTACACAAGACATAAGGCGAAGACAAACAATCCAGAGAAACTGGCAACATTGGGTACACAAGACATAAGGCGAAGACAAACAATCCAGGGAACCTGGCAACATTGAGTACACAAGTTATAAGATGAAGACAATCCAGAGAAACTGGCAACATTGGGTACACAAGACATAAGGTGAAGAAAACTTATCCAGAGAAACTGGCAACATTGGGTACACAAGACATAAGGCGAAGACAAACAGTCCAGAGAAATTGGTAACATTGAGTACACAAGACATAAGGCGAAGACAAACAATCCAGAGATACTGGCAACATTGGGTACACAAGACATCAGGCGAAAACAAACAATCCAGAGAAGCTGTCAACATTGGGTACACAAGACATAACGTGAAGACAATCCAGAGAAACTGGTAATATTGGATACACAAGACATAAGGTGAAGACAACCAATCCAGAGAAACTGGCAATATTGGGTACACAAGACATAAGGTGAAGACAAACAATCCAGAGAAACTGGCAACATTGGGTACACAAAACATAAGGCGAAGACAAACAATCCAGAGAAACTGGCAACATTAGGTACACAAGACATAAGGCGAAGACAAACAATCCAGAGAAACTGGCAACATTAGGTACACAAGACATAAGGTGAAGACAAACAATCCAGAGAAATTGGTAACATTGAGTACACAAGACATAAGGCGAAGATAAACAATCCAGAGAAACTGGCAACATTGGGTACACAAGACATAAGGCGAAGACAAACAATCCAGAGAAACTGGCAACATTGGGTACACAAGACATAAGACGAAGACAAACAATCCAGAGAAATTGGCAGCATTGAGTACACAAGACATAAGGGGAAGACAAACAATCCAGGGAACCTGGCAACATTGGGTACACAAGTTATAAGATAAAGACAATCCAGAGAAACTGGCAACATTGGGTACATAAGACATAAGGTGAAGAAAACCAATCCAGAGAAACTGGCAACATTGGGTACACAAGACATAAGACGAAGACAAACAATCCAGAGAAACTGGCAACATTAGGTACACAAGACATAAGGCGAAGACAAACAATCCAGAGAAACTGGCAACATTGGGTACACAAGACATAAGGCGAAGACAAACAATCCAGGGAACCTGGCAACATTGAGTACACAAGTTATAAGATGAAGACAATCCAGAGAAACTGGCAACATTGGGTACACAAGACATAAGGTGAAGAAAACTTATCCAGAGAAACTGGCAACATTGGGTACACAAGACATAAGGCGAAGACAAACAGTCCAGAGAAATTGGTAACATTGAGTACACAAGACATAAGGCGAAGACAAACAATCCAGAGATACTGGCAACATTGGGTACACAAGACATCAGGCGAAAACAAACAATCCAGAGAAGCTGTCAACATTGGGTACACAAGACATAACGTGAAGACAATCCAGAGAAACTGGTAATATTGGATACACAAGACATAAGGTGAAGACAACCAATCCAGAGAAACTGGCAATATTGGGTACACAAGACATAAGGTGAAGACAAACAATCCAGAGAAACTGGCAACATTGGGTACACAAAACATAAGGCGAAGACAAACAATCCAGAGAAACTGGCAACATTAGGTACACAAGACATAAGGCGAAGACAAACAATCCAGAGAAACTGGCAACATTAGGTACACAAGACATAAGGTGAAGACAAACAATCCAGAGAAATTGGTAACATTGAGTACACAAGACATAAGGCGAAGATAAACAATCCAGAGAAACTGGCAACATTGGGTACACAAGACATAAGGCGAAGACAAACAATCCAGAGAAACTGGCAACATTGGGTACACAAGACATAAGACGAAGACAAACAATCCAGAGAAATTGGCAGCATTGAGTACACAAGACATAAGGGGAAGACAAACAATCCAGGGAACCTGGCAACATTGGGTACACAAGTTATAAGATGAAGACAATCCAGAGAAACTGGCAACATTGGGTACATAAGACATAAGGTGAAGAAAACCAATCCAGAGAAACTGGCAACATTGGGTACACAAGACATAAGACGAAGACAAACAATCCAGAGAAACTGGCAACATTAGGTACACAAGACATAAGGCGAAGACAAACAATCCAGAGAAACTGGCAACATTGGGTACACAAGACATAAGGCGAAGACAAACAATCCAGGGAACCTGGCAACATTGAGTACACAAGTTATAAGATGAAGACAATCCAGAGAAACTGGCAACATTGGGTACACAAGACATAAGGTGAAGAAAACTTATCCAGAGAAACTGGCAACATTGGGTACACAAGACATAAGGCGAAGACAAACAGTCCAGAGAAATTGGTAACATTGAGTACACAAGACATAAGGCGAAGACAAACAATCCAGAGATACTGGCAACATTGGGTACACAAGACATCAGGCGAAAACAAACAATCCAGAGAAGCTGTCAACATTGGGTACACAAGACATAACGTGAAGACAATCCAGAGAAACTGGTAATATTGGATACACAAGACATAAGGTGAAGACAACCAATCCAGAGAAACTGGCAATATTGGGTACACAAGACATAAGGTGAAGACAAACAATCCAGAGAAACTGGCAACATTGGGTACACAAAACATAAGGCGAAGACAAACAATCCAGAGAAACTGGCAACATTAGGTACACAAGACATAAGGCGAAGACAAACAATCCAGAGAAACTGGCAACATTAGGTACACAAGACATAAGGTGAAGACAAACAATCCAGAGAAATTGGTAACATTGAGTACACAAGACATAAGGCGAAGATAAACAATCCAGAGAAACTGGCAACATTGGGTACACAAGACATAAGGCGAAGACAAACAATCCAGAGAAACTGGCAACATTGGGTACACAAGACATAAGACGAAGACAAACAATCCAGAGAAATTGGCAGCATTGAGTACACAAGACATAAGGGGAAGACAAACAATCCAGAGATACTGGCAACATTGGGTACACAAGACATCAGGCGAAAACAAACAATCCAGAGAAGCTGTCAACATTGGGTACACAAGACATAACGTGAAGACAATCCAGAGAAACTGGTAATATTGGATACACAAGACATAAGGTGAAGACAACCAATCCAGAGAAACTGGCAATATTGGGTACACAAGACATAAGGTGAAGACAAACAATCCAGAGAAACTGGCAACATTGGGTACACAAAACATAAGGCGAAGACAAACAATCCAGAGAAACTGGCAACATTAGGTACACAAGACATAAGGCGAAGACAAACAATCCAGAGAAACTGGCAACATTAGGTACACAAGACATAAGGTGAAGACAAACAATCCAAAGAAATTGGTAACATTGAGTACACAAGACATAAGGCGAAGATAAACAATCCAGAGAAACTGGCAACATTGGGTACACAAGACATAAGGCGAAGACAAACAATCCAGAGAAACTGGCAACATTGGGTACACAAGACATAAGACGAAGACAAACAATCCAGAGAAATTGGCAGCATTGAGTACACAAGACATAAGGGGAAGACAAACAATCCAGGGAACCTGGCAACATTGGGTACACAAGTTATAAGATGAAGACAATCCAGAGAAACTGGCAACATTGGGTACATAAGACATAAGGTGAAGAAAACCAATCCAGAGAAACTGGCAACATTGGGTACACAAGACATAAGACGAAGACAAACAATCCAGAGAAACTGGCAACATTAGGTACACAAGACATAAGGCGAAGACAAACAATCCAGAGAAACTGGCAACATTGGGTACACAAGACATAAGGCGAAGACAAACAATCCAGGGAACCTGGCAACATTGAGTACACAAGTTATAAGATGAAGACAATCCAGAGAAACTGGCAACATTGGGTACACAAGACATAAGGTGAAGAAAACTTATCCAGAGAAACTGGCAACATTGGGTACACAAGACATAAGGCGAAGACAAACAGTCCAGAGAAATTGGTAACATTGAGTACACAAGACATAAGGCGAAGACAAACAATCCAGAGATACTGGCAACATTGGGTACACAAGACATCAGGCGAAAACAAACAATCCAGAGAAGCTGTCAACATTGGGTACACAAGAAATAACGTGAAGACAATCCAGAGAAACTGGTAATATTGGATACACAAGACATAAGGTGAAGACAACCAATCCAGAGAAACTGGCAATATTGGGTACACAAGACATAAGGTGAAGACAAACAATCCAGAGAAACTGGCAACATTGGGTACACAAAACATAAGGCGAAGACAAACAATCCAGAGAAACTGGCAACATTAGGTACACAAGACATAAGGCGAAGACAAACAATCCAGAGAAACTGGCAACATTAGGTACACAAGACATAAGGTGAAGACAAACAATCCAGAGAAATTGGTAACATTGAGTACACAAGACATAAGGCGAAGATAAACAATCCAGAGAAACTGGCAACATTGGGTACACAAGACATAAGGCGAAGACAAACAATCCAGAGAAACTGGCAACATTGGGTACACAAGACATAAGACGAAGACAAACAATCCAGAGAAATTGGCAGCATTGAGTACACAAGACATAAGGGGAAGACAAACAATCCAGGGAACCTGGCAACATTGGGTACACAAGTTATAAGATGAAGACAATCCAGAGAAACTGGCAACATTGGGTACACAAGACATAAGGTGAAGAAAACTTATCCAGAGAAACTGGCAACATTGGGTACACAAGACATAAGGCGAAGACAAACAGTCCAGAGAAATTGGTAACATTGAGTACACAAGACATAAGGCGAAGACAAACAATCCAGAGATACTGGCAACATTGGGTACACAAGACATCAGGCGAAAACAAACAATCCAGAGAAGCTGTCAACATTGGGTACACAAGACATAAAGTGAAGACAATCCAGAGAAACTGGTAATATTGGATACACAAGACATAAGGTGAAGACAACCAATCCAGAGAAACTGGCAATATTGGGTACACAAGACATAAGGTGAAGACAAACAATCCAGAGAAACTGGCAACATTGGGTACACAAAACATAAGGCGAAGACAAACAATCCAGAGAAACTGGCAACATTAGGTACACAAGACATAAGGCGAAGACAAACAATCCAGAGAAACTGGCAACATTAGGTACACAAGACATAAGGTGAAGACAAACAATCCAGAGAAATTGGTAACATTGAGTACACAAGACATAAGGCGAAGATAAACAATCCAGAGAAACTGGCAACATTGGGTACACAAGACATAAGGCGAAGACAAACAATCCAGAGAAACTGGCAACATTGGGTACACAAGACATAAGACGAAGACAAACAATCCAGAGAAACTGGCAACATTGGGTACACAAGACATAAGGCGAAGACAAACAATCCAGAGAAACTGGCAACATTGGGTACACAAGACATAAGACGAAGACAAACAATCCAGAGAAATTGGCAGCATTGAGTACACAAGACATAAGGGGAAGACAAACAATCCAGGGAACCTGGCAACATTGGGTACACAAGTTATAAGATGAAGACAATCCAGAGAAACTGGCAACATTGGGTACATAAGACATAAGGTGAAGAAAACCAATCCAGAGAAACTGGCAACATTGGGTACACAAGACATAAGACGAAGACAAACAATCCAGAGAAACTGGCAACATTAGGTACACAAGACATAAGGCGAAGACAAACAATCCAGAGAAACTGGCAACATTGGGTACACAAGACATAAGGCGAAGACAAACAATCCAGGGAACCTGGCAACATTGAGTACACAAGTTATAAGATGAAGACAATCCAGAGAAACTGGCAACATTGGGTACACAAGACATAAGGTGAAGAAAACTTATCCAGAGAAACTGGCAACATTGGGTACACAAGACATAAGGCGAAGACAAACAGTCCAGAGAAATTGGTAACATTGAGTACACAAGACATAAGGCGAAGACAAACAATCCAGAGATACTGGCAACATTGGGTACACAAGACATCAGGCGAAAACAAACAATCCAGAGAAGCTGTCAACATTGGGTACACAAGACATAACGTGAAGACAATCCAGAGAAACTGGTAATATTGGATACACAAGACATAAGGTGAAGACAACCAATCCAGAGAAACTGGCAATATTGGGTACACAAGACATAAGGTGAAGACAAACAATCCAGAGAAACTGGCAACATTGGGTAGACAAAACATAAGGCGAAGACAAACAATCCAGAGAAACTGGCAACATTAGGTACACAAGACATAAGGCGAAAACAAACAATCCAGAGAAACTGGCAACATTAGGTACACAAGACATAAGGTGAAGACAAACAATCCAGAGAAATTGGTAACATTGAGTACACAAGACATAAGGCGAAGATAAACAATCCAGAGAAACTGGCAACATTGGGTACACAAGACATAAGGCGAAGACAAACAATCCAGAGAAACTGGCAACATTGGGTACACAAGACATAAGACGAAGACAAACAATCCAGAGAAATTGGCAGCATTGAGTACACAAGACATAAGGGGAAGACAAACAATCCAGGGAACCTGGCAACATTGGGTACACAAGTTATAAGATGAAGACAATCCAGAGAAACTGGCAACATTGGGTACATAAGACATAAGGTGAAGAAAACCAATCCAGAGAAACTGGCAACATTGGGTACACAAGACATAAGACGAAGACAAACAATCCAGAGAAACTGGCAACATTAGGTACACAAGACATAAGGCGAAGACAAACAATCCAGAGAAACTGGCAACATTGGGTACACAAGACATAAGGCGAAGACAAACAATCCAGGGAACCTGGCAACATTGAGTACACAAGTTATAAGATGAAGACAATCCAGAGAAACTGGCAACATTGGGTACACAAGACATAAGGTGAAGAAAACTTATCCAGAGAAACTGGCAACATTGGGTACACAAGACATAAGGCGAAGACAAACAGTCCAGAGAAATTGGTAACATTGAGTACACAAGACATAAGGCGAAGACAAACAATCCAGAGATACTGGCAACATTGGGTACACAAGACATCAGGCGAAAACAAACAATCCAGAGAAGCTGTCAACATTGGGTACACAAGACATAACGTGAAGACAATCCAGAGAAACTGGTAATATTGGATACACAAGACATAAGGTGAAGACAACCAATCCAGAGAAACTGGCAATATTGGGTACACAAGACATAAGGTGAAGACAAACAATCCAGAGAAACTGGCAACATTGGGTACACAAAACATAAGGCGAAGACAAACAATCCAGAGAAACTGGCAACATTAGGTACACAAGACATAAGGCGAAGACAAACAATCCAGAGAAACTGGCAACATTAGGTACACAAGACATAAGGTGAAGACAAACAATCCAGAGAAATTGGTAACATTGAGTACACAAGACATAAGGCGAAGATAAACAATCCAGAGAAACTGGCAACATTGGGTACACAAGACATAAGGCGAAGACAAACAATCCAGAGAAACTGGCAACATTGGGTACACAAGACATAAGACGAAGACAAACAATCCAGAGAAATTGGCAGCATTGAGTACACAAGACATAAGGGGAAGACAAACAATCCAGAGATACTGGCAACATTGGGTACACAAGACATCAGGCGAAAACAAACAATCCAGAGAAGCTGTCAACATTGGGTACACAAGACATAACGTGAAGACAATCCAGAGAAACTGGTAATATTGGATACACAAGACATAAGGTGAAGACAACCAATCCAGAGAAACTGGCAATATTGGGTACACAAGACATAAGGTGAAGACAAACAATCCAGAGAAACTGGCAACATTGGGTACACAAAACATAAGGCGAAGACAAACAATCCAGAGAAACTGGCAACATTAGGTACACAAGACATAAGGCGAAGACAAACAATCCAGAGAAACTGGCAACATTAGGTACACAAGACATAAGGTGAAGACAAACAATCCAAAGAAATTGGTAACATTGAGTACACAAGACATAAGGCGAAGATAAACAATCCAGAGAAACTGGCAACATTGGGTACACAAGACATAAGGCGAAGACAAACAATCCAGAGAAACTGGCAACATTGGGTACACAAGACATAAGACGAAGACAAACAATCCAGAGAAATTGGCAGCATTGAGTACACAAGACATAAGGGGAAGACAAACAATCCAGGGAACCTGGCAACATTGGGTACACAAGTTATAAGATGAAGACAATCCAGAGAAACTGACAACATTGGGTACATAAGACATAAGGTGAAGAAAACCAATCCAGAGAAACTGGCAACATTGGGTACACAAGACATAAGACGAAGACAAACAATCCAGAGAAACTGGCAACATTAGGTACACAAGACATAAGGCGAAGACAAACAATCCAGAGAAACTGGCAACATTGGGTACACAAGACATAAGGCGAAGACAAACAATCCAGGGAACCTGGCAACATTGAGTACACAAGTTATAAGATGAAGACAATCCAGAGAAACTGGCAACATTAGGTACACAAGACATAAGGTGAAGACAAACAATCCAGAGAAATTGGTAACATTGAGTACACAAGACATAAGGCGAAGATAAACAATCCAGAGAAACTGGCAACATTGGGTACACAAGACATAAGGCGAAGACAAACAATCCAGAGAAACTGGCAACATTGGGTACACAAGACATAAGACGAAGACAAACAATCCAGAGAAATTGGCAGCATTGAGTACACAAGACATAAGGGGAAGACAAACAATCCAGAGATACTGGCAACATTGGGTACACAAGACATCAGGCGAAAACAAACAATCCAGAGAAGCTGTCAACATTGGGTACACAAGACATAACGTGAAGACAATCCAGAGAAACTGGTAATATTGGATACACAAGACATAAGGTGAAGACAACCAATCCAGAGAAACTGGCAATATTGGGTACACAAGACATAAGGTGAAGACAAACAATCCAGAGAAACTGGCAACATTGGGTACACAAAACATAAGGCGAAGACAAACAATCCAGAGAAACTGGCAACATTAGGTACACAAGACATAAGGCGAAGACAAACAATCCAGAGAAACTGGCAACATTAGGTACACAAGACATAAGGTGAAGACAAACAATCCAAAGAAATTGGTAACATTGAGTACACAAGACATAAGGCGAAGATAAACAATCCAGAGAAACTGGCAACATTGGGTACACAAGACATAAGGCGAAGACAAACAATCCAGAGAAACTGGCAACATTGGGTACACAAGACATAAGACGAAGACAAACAATCCAGAGAAATTGGCAGCATTGAGTACACAAGACATAAGGGGAAGACAAACAATCCAGGGAACCTGGCAACATTGGGTACACAAGTTATAAGATGAAGACAATCCAGAGAAACTGACAACATTGGGTACATAAGACATAAGGTGAAGAAAACCAATCCAGAGAAACTGGCAACATTGGGTACACAAGACATAAGACGAAGACAAACAATCCAGAGAAACTGGCAACATTAGGTACACAAGACATAAGGCGAAGACAAACAATCCAGAGAAACTGGCAACATTGGGTACACAAGACATAAGGCGAAGACAAACAATCCAGGGAACCTGGCAACATTGAGTACACAAGTTATAAGATGAAGACAATCCAGAGAAACTGGCAACATTGGGTACACAAGACATAAGGTGAAGAAAACTTATCCAGAGAAACTGGCAACATTGGGTACACAAGACATAAGGCGAAGACAAACAGTCCAGAGAAATTGGTAACATTGAGTACACAAGACATAAGGCGAAGACAAACAATCCAGAGATACTGGCAACATTGGGTACACAAGACATCAGGCGAAAACAAACAATCCAGAGAAGCTGTCAACATTGGGTACACAAGACATAACGTGAAGACAATCCAGAGAAACTGGTAATATTGGATACACAAGACATAAGGTGAAGACAACCAATCCAGAGAAACTGGCAATATTGGGTACACAAGACATAAGGTGAAGACAAACAATCCAGAGAAACTGGCAACATTGGGTACACAAAACATAAGGCGAAGACAAACAATCCAGAGAAACTGGCAACATTAGGTACACAAGACATAAGGCGAAGACAAACAATCCAGAGAAACTGGCAACATTAGGTACACAAGACATAAGGTGAAGACAAACAATCCAGAGAAATTGGTAACATTGAGTACACAAGACATAAGGCGAAGATAAACAATCCAGAGAAACTGGCAACATTGGGTACACAAGACATAAGGCGAAGACAAACAATCCAGAGAAACTGGCAACATTGGGTACACAAGACATAAGACGAAGACAAACAATCCAGAGAAATTGGCAGCATTGAGTACACAAGACATAAGGGGAAGACAAACAATCCAGGGAACCTGGAAACATTGGGTACACAAGTTATAAGATGAAGACAATCCAGAGAAACTGGCAACATTGGGTACATAAGACATAAGGTGAAGAAAACCAATCCAGAGAAACTGGCAACATTGGGTACACAAGACATAAGACGAAGACAAACAATCCAGAGAAACTGGCAACATTAGGTACACAAGACATAAGGCGAAGACAAACAATCCAGAGAAACTGGCAACATTGGGTACACAAGACATAAGGCGAAGACAAACAATCCAGGGAACCTGGCAACATTGAGTACACAAGTTATAAGATGAAGACAATCCAGAGAAACTGGCAACATTGGGTACACAAGACATAAGGTGAAGAAAACTTATCCAGAGAAACTGGCAACATTGGGTACACAAGACATAAGGCGAAGACAAACAGTCCAGAGAAATTGGTAACATTGAGTACACAAGAAATAAGGCGAAGAAAAACAATCCAGAGAAACCGGCAACATTGGGTACACAAGACATCAGGCGAAGACAAACAATCCAGAGAAGCTGTCAACATTGGGTACACAAGACATAACGTGAAGACAATCCAGAGAAACTGGTAATATTGGATACACAAGACATAAGGTGAAGACAACCAATCCAGAGAAACTGGCAATATTGGGTACACAAGACATAAGGTGAAGACAAACAATCCAGAGAAACTGGCAACATTGGGTACACAAAACATAAGGCGAAGACAAACAATCCAGAGAAACTGGCAACATTAGGTACACAAGACATAAGGCGAAGACAAACAATCCAGAGAAACTGGCAACATTAGGTACACAAGACATAAGGTGAAGACAAACAATCCAGAGAAATTGGTAACATTGAGTACACAAGACATAAGGCGAAGATAAACAATCCAGAGAAACTGGCAACATTGGGTACACAAGACATAAGGCGAAGACAAACAATCCAGAGAAACTGGCAACATTGGGTACACAAGACATAAGACGAAGACAAACAATCCAGAGAAATTGGCAGCATTGAGTACACAAGACATAAGGGGAAGACAAACAATCCAGGGAACCTGGAAACATTGGGTACACAAGTTATAAGATGAAGACAATCCAGAGAAACTGGCAACATTGGGTACATAAGACATAAGGTGAAGAAAACCAATCCAGAGAAACTGGCAACATTGGGTACACAAGACATAAGACGAAGACAAACAATCCAGAGAAACTGGCAACATTAGGTACACAAGACATAAGGCGAAGACAAACAATCCAGAGAAACTGGCAACATTGGGTACACAAGACATAAGGCGAAGACAAACAATCCAGGGAACCTGGCAACATTGAGTACACAAGTTATAAGATGAAGACAATCCAGAGAAACTGGCAACATTGGGTACACAAGACATAAGGTGAAGAAAACTTATCCAGAGAAACTGGCAACATTGGGTACACAAGACATAAGGCGAAGACAAACAGTCCAGAGAAATTGGTAACATTGAGTACACAAGAAATAAGGCGAAGAAAAACAATCCAGAGAAACCGGCAACATTGGGTACACAAGACATCAGGCGAAGACAAACAATCCAGAGAAACTGGTAACATTGAGTACAAAAGACATAAGGCGAAGACAAACAATCCAGAGAAACCGGCAACATTGGGTACACAAGACATAAGGCGAAGACAAACAATCCAGAGAAACTGGCAACATTGGGTACACAAGACATAAGGCGAAGACAAACAATCCAGAGAAACTGGCCACATTGGGTACACAAGACATAAGGCGAAGACAATCCAGAGAAACTAGCAACATTGGGTACACAAGATATAAGGTGAAGACAATCCAGAGAAACTGGCAACATTGGGTATACAAGAAATAAGGTGAATACAATCCAGAGAAACTGGCAACATTGGGTACACAAGACATCAGGCGAAAACAAACAATCCAGAGAAGCTGCCAACATTGGGTACACAAGACATAAGGCGAAGACAATCCAGAGAAACTGGCAACATTGGGTACACAAGACATAAGGTGAAGACAAACAATCCAGAGAAACTGGCAACATTAGGTACACAAGACATTAGGCGAAAACAAACAATCCAGAGAAAGTACACAAGACATAAGGTGAAGACAAACAATCCAGAGAAATTGGTAACATTGAGTACACAAGACATAAGGCGAAGACAAACAATCCAGAGAAACTGGCAACATTGGGTACACAAGACATAAGGCGAAAACAATCAATCCAGAGAAGCTGCCAACATTGGGTACACAAGACATAAGGTGAAGACAAACAATCCAGAGAAACTGGCAACATTTGGTACACAAGACATAAGGCGAAGACAAACAATCCAGAGAAACTGGTAACATTGGGTACACAAGACATAAGGTGAAGACAAACAATCCAGAGAATTTGGTAACATTGAGTACACAAGACATAAGGCGAAGACAATCCAGAGAAACTGGCAACATTGGCTACACAAGATATAAGGTGAAGACAATCCAGAGAAACTGGCAACATTGGTTACACAAGAAATAAGGTGAATACAATCCAGAGAAACTGGCAACATTGGGTACACAAGCCATCAGGCGAAAACAAACAATCCAGAGAAGCTGCCAACATTGGGTACACAAGACATAAGGCGAAGACAATCCAGAGAAACTGGCAACATTGGGTACACAAGACATAAGGTGAAGACAAACAATCCAGAGAAACTGGCAACATTAGGTACACAAGACATTAGGCGAAAGAAAACAATCCAGAGAAACTGGCAACATTGGGTACACAAGACATAAGGTGAAGACAAACAATCCAGAGAAATTGGTAACATTGAGTACACAAGACATAAGGCGAAGACAAACAATCCAGAGAAACTGGCAACAATGGGTACACAAGACATCAGGCGAAAACAAACAATCCAGAGAAGCTGCCAACATTGGGTACACAAGACATAAGGTGAAGACAAACAATACAGAGAAACTGGCAACATTAGGTACACAAGACATAAGGCGAAGACAAACAATCCAGAGAAACTGGCAACATTGGGTACACAAGACATCAGGCGAAAACAAACAATCCAGAGAAGCTGCCAACATTGGGTACACAAGACATAAGGCGAAGACAATCCAGAGAAACTGGCAACATTGGGTACACAAGACATAAGGTGAAGACAAACAATCCAGAGAAACTGGCAACATTAGGTACACAAGACATTAGGCGAAAGAAAACAATCCAGAGAAACTGGCAACATTGGGTACACAAGACATAAGGTGAAGACAAACAATCCAGAGAAATTGGTAACATTGAGTACACAAGACATAAGGCGAAGACAAACAATCCAGAGAAACTGGCAACAATGGGTACACAAGACATCAGGCGAAAACAAACAATCCAGAGAAGCTGCCAACATTGGGTACACAAGACATAAGGTGAAGACAAACAATACAGAGAAACTGGCAACATTAGGTACACAAGACATAAGGCGAAGACAAACAATCCAGAGAAACTGGCAACATTGGGTACACAAGACATAAGGCGAAGACAAACAATCCAGAGAAATTGGTAACATTGAGTACACAAGACATAAGGCGAAGACAAACAATCCAGAGAAACTGGCAACATTGGGTACACAAGACATAAGTCGAAAACAAACAATTCAGAGAAGCTGCCAACATTGGGTACACAAGACATAACGTGAAGACAATCCAAAGAAACTGGCAACATTGGGTACACAAGACATAAGGTGAAGACAACCAATCCAGAGAAACTGGCAACATTGGGTACACAAGACATAAGGCGAAAACAAACAATCCAGAGAAGCTGCCAACATTGGGTACACAAGACATAACGTGAAGACAAACAATCCAGAGAAACTGGCAACATTGGGTACACAAGACATAAGGTGAAGACAACCAATCCAGAGAAACTTGCAACATTGGGCACACAAGACATAAGGTGAAGACAAACAATCCAGAGAAACTGGCAACATTGGGTACACAAGACATAAGGCGAAGACAAACAATCCAGAGAAACTGGCAACATTAGGTACACAAGACATAAGGCGAAGACAAACAATCCAGAGAAACTGGCAACATTGGGTACACAAGACATAAGGCGAAGACAAACAATCCAGAGAAACTGGTAACATTGGGTACACAAGACATAAGGTGAAGACAAACAATCCAGAGAAATTTGTAACATTGAGTACACAAGACATAAGGCGAAGACAAACCAGAGAAACTGGCAACATTGAGTACACAAGACATAAGGTGAAGAAAACCAATCCAGAGAAACTGGCAACATTAGGTACACAAGACATCAGGCGAAGACAAACAATCCAGAGAAACTGGCAACATTAGGTACACAAGACATAAGGCGAAGACAAACAATTCAGAGAAATTGGTAACATTGGGTACACAAGACATAAGGCGAAGACAAACAGTCCAGAGAAATTGGTAACATTGAGTACACAAGACATAAGGCGAAGACAAACAATCCAGAGAAACCGGCAACATTGGGTACACAAGACGTAAGGTGAAGACAAACAATCCAGAGAAACTGGCAACATTGAGTACACAAGACATAAGGCGAAGACAAACAATCCAGAGAGACTGGCAACATTGGGTACACAAGACATAAGGCGAAGACAAACTATCCAGAGAAGCTGGCAACATTGGGTACACAAGTTATAAGGTGAAGACCATCCAGAGAAACTGATAACATTGGGTACACAAGACATAAGGTGAAGACAACCAATACAGAGAAACTGGCGACATTGGGTACACAAGACATAAGACGAAGACAAGCAATCCAGAGAAACTGGCAACATTAGGTACACAAGACATAAGGCGAAGACAAACAATCCAAAGAAACTGGCAACATTAGGTACACAAGACATAAGGCGAAGACAAACAATCCAGAGAAATTGGTAACATTGGGTACACAAGACATAAGGCAAAGACAAACAATCCAGAGAAACCGGCAACATTGGGTACACAAGACATAAGGCGAAGACAAACAATCCAGAGAAGCCTGCAACATTGGGTACACAAGTTATAAGGTGAAGACAATCCAGAGAATCTGGCAACATTGGGTACACAAGACATAAGGCGAAGACAAACAATCCAGAGAAACTGGCCACATTGGGTACACAAGACATAAGGCGAAGACAATCCAGAGAAACTAGCAACATTGGGTACACAAGATATAAGGTGAAGACAATCCAGAGAAACTGGCAACATTGGGTACACAAGAAATAAGGTGAATACAATCCAGAGAAACTGGCAACATTGGGTACACAAGACATCAGGCGAAAACAAACAATCCAGAGAAGCTGCCAACATTGGGTACACAAGACATAAGGCGAAGACAATCCAGAGAAACTGGCAACATTGGGTACACAAGACATAAGGTGAAGACAAACAATCCAGCGAAACTGGCAACATTAGGTACACAAGACATTAGGCGAAAACAAACAATCCAGAGAAACTGGCAACATTGGGTACACAAGACATAAGGTGAAGACAAACAATCCAGAGAAATTGGTAACATTGAGTACACAAGACATAAGGCGAAGACAAACAATCCAGAGAAACTGGCAACATTTGGTACACAAGACATAAGGCGAAAACAAGCAATCCAGAGAAGCTGCCAACATTGGGTACACAAGACATAAGGTGAAGACAAACAATCCAGAGAAACTGGCAACATTTGGTACACAAGACATAAGGCGAAGACAAACAATCCAGAGAAACTGGTAACATTGGGTACACAAGACATAAGGTGAAGACAAACAATCCAGAGAATTTGGTAACATTGAGTACACAAGACATAAGGCGAAGACAATCCAGAGAAACTGGCAACATTGGCTACACAAGATATAAGGTGAAGACAATCCAGAGAAACTGGCAACATTGGGTACACAAGAAATAAGGTGAATACAATCCAGAGAAACTGGCAACATTGGGTACACAAGACATCAGGCGAAAACAAACAATCCAGAGAAGCTGCCAACATTGGGTACACAAGACATAAGGCGAAGACAATCCAGAGAAACTGACAACATTGGGTACACAAGACATAAGGTGAAGACAAACAATCCAGAGAAACTGGCAACATTAGGTACACAAGACATTAGGCGAAAGAAAACAATCCAGAGAAACTGGCAACATTGGGTACACAAGACATAAGGCGAAGACAAACAATCCAGAGAAACTGGCAACATTGGGTACACAAGACATAAGGTGAAGACAAGCAATCCAGAGAATTTGGTAACATTGAGTACACAAGACATAAGGCGAAGACAAACAATCCAGAGAAACTGGCAACAATGGGTACACAAGACATCGGGCGAAAACAAACAATCCAGAGAAGCTGCCAACATTGGGTACACAAGACATAAGGTGAAGACAAACAATACAGAGAAACTGGCAACATTAGGTACACAAGACATAAGGCGAAGACAAACAATCCAGAGAAACTGGCAACATTGGGTACACAAGACATAAGGTGAAGACAAACAATCCAGAGAAATTGGTAACATTGAGTACACAAGACATAAGGCGAAGACAAACAATCCAGAGAAACTGGCAACATTGGGTACACAAGACATAAGGCGAAAACAAACAATCCAGAGAAGCTGCCAACATTGGGTACACAAGACATAACGTGAAGACAATCCAAAGAAACTGGCAACATTGGGTACACAAGACATAAGGTGAAGACAACCAATCCAGAGAAACTGGCAACATTGGGTACACAAGACATAAGGCGAAAACAAACAATCCAGAGAAGCTGCCAACATTGGGTACACAAGACATGACGTGAAGACAAACAATCCAGAGAAACTGGCAACATTGGGTACACAAGACATAAGGTGAAGACAACCAATCCAGAGAAACTTGCAACATTGGGCACACAAGACATAAGGTGAAGACAAACAATCCAGAGAAACTGGCAACATTGGGTACACAAGACATAAGGCGAAGACAAACAATCCAGAGAAACTGGCAACATTAGGTACACAAGACATAAGGCGAAGACAAACAATCCAGAGAAACTGGCAACATTGGGTACACAAGACATAAGGCGAAGACAAACAATCCAGAGAAACTGGTAACATTGGGTACACAAGACATAAGGTGAAGACAAACAATCCAGAGAAATTGGTAACATTGAGTACACAAGACATAAGGCGAAGACAAACCAGAGAAACTGGCAACATTGAGTACACAAGACATAAGGTGAAGAAAACCAATCCAGAGAAATTGGTAACATTGGGTACACAAGACATAAGGCGAAGACAAACCAGAGAAACTGGCAACATTAGGTACACAAGACATAAGGCGAAGACAAACAATCCAGAGAAATTAGTAACATTGGGTACACAAGACATAAGGCAAAGACAAACAATCCAGAGAAACCGACAACATTGGGTACACAAGACATAAGGCGAAGACAAACAATCCAGAGAAGCCTGCAACATTGGGTACACAAGTTATAAGGTGAAGACAATCCAGAGAATCTGGCAACATTGGGTACACAAGACATAAGGTGAAGACAACCAATCCAGAGAAACTGACAGCATTGGGTACACAAGACATAAGGCGAAGACAAACAATCCAGAGAAACTGGCAACATTGGGTACACAAGACATAAGACGAAGACAAACAATCCAGAGAAATTGGCAACATTGAGTACACAAGACATAAGGCGAAGACAAACAATCCAGAGAACCTGGCAACATTGGGTACACAAGTTATAAGGTGAAGACAATCCAGAGAAACTGGCAACATTGGGTACACAAGACATAAGGTGAAGAAAACCAATCCAGAGAAACCGGCAACATTGGGTACACAAGACATAAGGCGAAGACAAACAATCCAGAGAACTGGCAGCATTGGGTACACAAGACATAAGACGAAGACAAACAATCCAGAGAAACTGGCAACATTGGGTAAACAAGACATAAGGCGAAGACAAACAGTCCAGAGAAACTGGCAACATTGGGTACACAAGACATAAGGCGAAGACAAACAGTCCAGAGAAACTGTCAACATTGGGTACACAAGACATAAGGCGAAGACAAACAATCCAGAGAAATTGGTAGCATTGGGTACACAAGACATAAGGCGAAGACAAACAATCCAGAGAAACTGTCAACATTGGGTACACAAGACATAAGGCGAAGACAAACAATCCAGAGAAACTGGCAACATTGGGTACACAAGACATAAGACGAAGACAAGCAATCCAGAGAAACTGACAACATTGGGTACACAAGACATAAGGCGAAGACAAACAATCCAGAGAAACTGGCAACATTGGGTACACAAGACATAAGGCGAAGACAAACAATCCAGAGAACCTGGCAACATTGGGTACACAAGTTATAAGACGAAGACAAACAATCCAGAGAAACTGTCAACATTGGGTACACAAGACATAAGGCGAAGACAAACAATCCAGAGAAACTGGCAACATTGGTTACACAAGACATAAGGCGAAGACAAACAAAGCAAAGAACACTATACAGAAAACTTAAAGATGAACAACACGGACCCCACCAAAAACCGGGGGTGAACTCAGGTTTCCGCGAAGGGTAAGCAGTTCCAAGGCAGGTACCTTATACTTCTAAGTCTACAAAGTTCGGGTATTGCGCTTTGGTGTACAGTTGGATCTGTTAAACGGTCGACACGTTTACCAGGCCCAACTGTACATCTAGAGCGTCATATCATTTATAGCATTTCTATATTTTTAACTGAAAACTCTTGTATCAATACATATGTCCTAATTAAAAGAATGACAGAAATATGTAAAGTGGAGGTATATTGATTTTTTGCTTGGTAAGTATTGTTGACCTGGAAACAGAGCAAGCTTTTCAGCGATTTTGATTTTGTGTAAACGTCTGCTATTTTGACTTCTGTAAATTAGGTGATAAAGGGAAAAGCCGTCTGCTGTTATTGTTGAGACAGGCGATCGCTATAGATTTAGTAAGCGAAGGGTGGGGCATAAAGGAAAGGTCAAATATAATCGAAGAGTCTGATATCAAGAAACGTGACGCAATTACTTGACTCATACCAATTCTACTTTCACTAACTATTGATTGCTTGAAAGTGGCTGTTGGCCAATCAACATTCTACTTTCCGAAAGAAAATCATATAAAGTATTTTGCTTGTTGTACTTATCTAAAATTCTAAATAACACATTACATCTGCTCTGAACATTAAAAAAATATCTGAAATACACTACTGTTTGCAGGTGGTGATCCTAGACCTCATTCTGCTCCAGGGCGGGTGATGTTAAGTTTCTGGTGGATATTTACTATCTTAGTTTTATCTACGTACACGGCGAATCTAGCTGCCTATCTGACAATAGCTATTGTAGACTCGCCAATAAATAGTCTGCAGGAACTTGCTGCTCAGGATACAATCCGACCACTTTTATTTACTGGATCAAACTTGCATACATTATTCCAGGTCAGTTTTTTATTTTTAAAGTAATTCATTTAATTATCGTAAAGCTATCGTCGTACTGGAGGTGGACATTTTCACCTTAAAAACATATGTTATATATACATATATTTAAAAAAAAATATTGGCTTACATTGTATGTAGCAGAATTAGAATAGTAATGCAAATGGATTAATCACTTTGAACAATGCCATCTATTAATACGAATTTTAATTCCCATATAAGCTAATTTCTCAAAAATCAAATATGACCCATACCACGAAATTAAGAATTCAATTAACATTTGTCACCATATATACCACGGGATCCACGAATTTACGTATACATGAAAATACGAAAATTGATATCCATGAATTCAAATGAATAATGAAATCATGGTATGATTATATTTTGGGGGTAATATTTCTAATATCAACATTTGACAAGAGTTTGATGAGAGTCGGGACACATTGAAAAAATGTTATATCGTATGCAGTTTACTGTCGTTTATTTCTCCTCAATAAAGGAATACCCTGGTATACATCTTCATCAAATAGCATTATAATACCTTGCATATATTTCTATATAAAGAAATAAAACAATTTGGATGTTTTACCGAATTTTGACGACGAGGGAGACAACTGGATGGACACTACAAATATATATATAATGTAGAGGGAGACACTCTGCTGTCGCCTAATCTACAACAGGTTGTCGCCTGGTCTACAACCTCTGACAATCGAAGGTGTGTTGAAAATCCGTTTTATTTTCAGTCCGATTCTGCAATTGTATTTTCTCAAACCGGAAGTTATTTTGTTGTCTTCTGCAAAACAAAAAATTCAAGTTTTAAACACCTTAGAGTAGTTTCGGTATAATAAGATATAAGTTATAAGCTCCCTAGTGACCGTCTGTCGTTATTTAGACGGTCAGTAAATCGTTGAAGGTTGAGCGCTCCAGCGCGAATCCTTCAACTATTTACTTACCGTCTAAATAACCATAGTCGATCACGGGAGCTTATAACATTTTTGTACGATGTTGCTGATCATTAACTTGAAACAGTAACTAAGTTTTTTCCACGAACTATGTTTGACGGACATTCTTGGAAGTTCTAAGGCTAAAGACGTAATGGTCAATACACAGAATTAAGTACCGACCACTGACCTTCTGTAATTTGCCGTCTCCATCGTTTCGTAACTGCACGTTATTATAGAAGAAAATATAAATCATCATCTTTCTTGCAGTTGTGTTTAATTATGCTAAATCAAAATACACACACATATATAGAGAGAGCCTGGTCAAATACCTGCAAGTTTATCTATAGTCTGCATCGTTTTTTTTTATGAATTGAATTCTAAGGCTAAAGACGTAATGGTCACTACACAAAATTAAGCACCGCCCACTGACCTTCTGTAATTTTCCGTCTGCATCATTTTGTTACTAGTTTAAACATATTTTATTGTCCAAAAACATGACAATAGGATCAGATACAAGTTTTTCAACTTAGAACATCTTCTCCTTTATATAAACAATATACAAATACAATTGAACATAAATACACAAAAGCTACAGTCTTTCTTAATAATTAGAAATCAACAAAAAACAACAACATGAAATGTACGAGTGCAACACAATTTGAAATTTACCCAATGACAAATCGAACAGACCTTTACAATAAATGGATTAGTTTAAAGAACACACCTAGAATGAAGAAAATCAGTAATTGTTATACAAAGTAGTGGGATTATTAATTCGGTAAAGATAGGATCTTTTAAAATTTAGTTTCAAAATATATAACAATATTATTATTTATTCAGTAAGAATTTTAACATAAAGTGCTCACATGTGTGTATTGCAACATTTACTAATTCACACCAGGTCAGCCACAAACCAATTGTCACCTGATTACATTCACGATAATCAGCGGAAAGAAAAGCGACATGTTTCCTTAATATATGTCTGTACAGTAATGAATACATGCCTATTTGTGTCAATATTATAAATTTGACTTCCAAACAGCAAGTTGTTTAAGTCAATGTGTACATTTGCAGCTAATAAAGAACGGAACAAAATATTTCTTTGTGCATCAAACCTCTTGCAGTACAATAAAAAATGTTCAGCATTCTCTGTGGAATATCCACAAGAACAAGATGGGCTATGAATCAAACTAGCATGAAATAGATCATTATGTAATGCACTACAATTATTCCTTATTCTAGTATGCAGTATATTTAAATATCTGTTGCCAATATTATAATAGGAGGGGGTTTAGCATTTTTATAGTAGTGTTGTTTCAATTTGTACTTGAAGGTTTCAAAAGTTGAAAGTTGACGTATTCTCAGGTCTAATAAATTCCATAACTTTGTCGTCGACGGAAAAAATGACTGTTGGGATATCGATAATTTGTTTGTAGTTTGACTAATATTATGACTATTTCGTAAATTATAGTTGTTAGTTTCTCCAACACTGGGAGGAATCAAATCACATAAAAACTCAGGAGAATTACCAACATTTAATTTATAAAACATACATAATTTTTTAACCTCTCGCCTAGTGCTAAGTTTCTCCCAACCCGCCTCCCTGTATATTGAATCCAAACTTGTGTAGCATGTTAGCCCTGTAACAATACGAGCCGCTTCCAATTGTAGTTTTCCTAGTCTATCAGAATTTACTTGTCCGCAGTTATCCCATACCTCAGATGAATATTCCAAAATTGGTCTAATGAAAGTAAAATAAATATTTTCCAGATATTCCCTCTTTAATCTAAATTTAAATTTTCTCAAGACATTAAGTTGCTTTGAAGTTCTCTGAATTAGGCTGTCTATATGTTTTGTCCATTTACAATCACTACTGATAATTATGCCTAAATGTTTGTGCTTATTAACATAATTAAGGACGATTCCGTCGAAATCAAAGCTGAGTTCATTTTGTTGGTTTCTAATATTGAATATCATTATCTCAGTTTTATTAGGTTTAAATTTTACTAACCAAGTATCCCCCCACTTTTTTATATTGTTTAGGTCGATATTAATCATATTTTTTAAAGTAGATTCGTCTAAGGCTGTATATCCAATAGATGTATCGTCGGCAAAAAGTCTACTGAGTCCAAGCATGTCATCGGCAATGTCATTTATGAATACTAAAAATAACAGAGGACTGACCCTTGGGGAACACCAGCTTTTAAATCATCTAACTCAGATAATGCTTCTTTGATAGCTACTTTTTGTGATCTGTTAGTAAGATAGATTTTAAGCCACATGAGTAAATCTCCCTTAATGCCATATCTTTCTAATTTTAATAGTAGCCCCCCAATCCAAACACGATCAAACGCTTTACTTACATCAGCAAAAGTGATACTTGTAAAAAATTTGCTATCAAGTGCAGTCAAAATAGTGTGATATATCTCAAGTAATTGGTGAGTAGTCGAAAGGCCAGGGATAAAACCTGATTGGAATTTGTATAGAAGTTTATTTTTAAGTAAATGGTTAAAAATGTTTTTAAATACAATTTTTTCAAATATTTTACTTACACAAGATAATAATGAAACTGGTCTATAATTTGAGGGTAAGGATTTGTCGCCGTTTTTGAATAAAGGAATCACATGAGCAATTTTCCAGGACCGTGGATATTTTTTTAGGCGTAAAGATTTGTTAAAAAGTAAACATAGGGGTTTGGCTATTTCGTTTTTTATAGATATAATCATTTTGTTGCTAATTTTATCAGGACCAGTAGCCTTATTACTATTTAAAATAGAAATTATATCAATGATTTCTTCTTCTCTCACCCAAATAGATTCAAGCACATTACCTCCCCTGTCATCAAAATCTGGTAAAGTTTTGTTTTCGTCGACTAAATTAGTGATCGAACAAAAATATTTATTTAAGACATCTGCCTTTTCTTTACCTTCATAAGACAAGCAATAATTATTTTTGGGGTCTTGAATAGGAGGAATATCGTTCATTGTAGACTCCCCCTTCAGAAGTGTATTGATGGTCTTCCAATAAGTTTTACTATTTATAGTTTTAAGTTCGTTCAAATTTTCATTTATATTAGTATAAAAATTTTCTTTTGATTGTTTCTTTAAATTATTAACCCGGTTTCTTTGGTGTTTGAAAATAGTTTGAGATAATGCAATCTTGAGTTTTAAGTATTTTCTGCGGAATCGGTCTCGTTTACGTATCTCCCTCCGAATATTTGAATCGAATTTCGTTTCGTTACTGCGCGTTATTTCTATGAATGGAATTTTCTCCTGGCCAGGTAAAGCGTATTAATCTTATTCTCTAGATTTCCATATATGGCTCTCCTTTCTATCGTTATTTTTAGGAATGATTTTATCCAATCATAGATCATCAAATAAATGCAACATCGTACAATAGTTATTGCCTCCATATGAGGTGAACATCAAGTTTTCGACCATCGAGAGGTTGTTTTCCCGAGGACTTTATATTTTCACCTCGTATGAAGGCAATAATTATATATAGTATTGTTATTTTCAAATGAAAATGAAACATTATTTCAATCATTGATATGAAGAGTTTGAAGATAAAAAATGAGCAATGACAATCCGTATACCGAAGACAACATAATGGCCAAAAGAAAGAGTACAAAAGGACAAACAACGATCTACAAAACATACACATAAAACTAAAGATCGAGTACCACGAACCCTGCTAAAAACCGGGGGTGAACCCAGGCGCTTCGGAAGTGTAAGCAGTTCCTGCTCCACTAGTGGCATCCGTCGTGTTAATCTAGTTACAAACCCGGTGATAAGTCATGAATGGAGAGAGGACCGGGAAGTGTTTCCAACAGATGGAACATATCCGTGGTCATTTGTGACACAGATATTCCATAGCGGTCAACCAAGTCATGGTGGCGACCCAAAACTTTCGAAGTGATGACATCACAATTGTGTAATTCTTATCGCGGTCTCAATTTAAATCGCAATTACAAGCAAGGAGATAAGCCATGTTTGCTGTTATATTTTTATTGTCAGTGAAAAATGGTAACATGTTTGTTGTTGTGTGGTAATGTTGGCTGGTTGGTTGGTTGGCTGCCCAAATTCACATTCTGCTAGTGACACTACTCTGTTTGTTGTGCATGCTTATTTTGTGTGTTGATAAATTTCATTATTACAGACAGCTCAAACTGCTATTTATAACAAGTTGTGGAACAAGATGAGCAGCATGCCACGTGTTAGTGAATTGGATGTTGCCCTTGACTATGTACGGAACGATCAATTCGCATTCATGGCTGATTACTCCGTTCTGGACTATATTATGCTGCAAAATTGTGAAACATATGCTATGGCTCGTGAAATATTTAATAATGCTGGTTTTGGATTCGTTCTACAAGAGAATTCAAAATATTTGGAAGATTTCAATGTAGCGTAAGTTTTGGTGTACAAACTGATTTATTTCTTTGTTCTTTTAGAGGACCGTCACACTCGTATGTTCATTGCATAAAAACATATATCTCACTTGACTACATGTATGTGCAGGTTGGCTATAAACAATTGTATGAGTTTTACCTGCTATACATTTCACGGCTAATGTGTTATGCATAACGACAGATAGATACACTCTGAAAAAAAGGAAACGCATAAGGGGATTTTAGGTATTTTAATACATGTATTTTAAATCAAAATTTTTCAGTTACACTTTTAGATATCGACTAAGAATGTTTATTATTGAAAAATTAACAGTCCATACTTCAGAGGATAAGTAAAAAAAAGTCCAGCACACTTCCGGTCACGTTAAAGTTAGTACCGTGTATGACCAGCACGCGCGGCAAACACTGCTCTGTACCTCCTCGGCATAGACTCAATCAAATTTCACACATTTTTTCTTGGTATTGCTCGCCATTCTTGTTGCAACATTTGGCGGAGTTGATCGACGGTCTGAGGTGGAGGTTGTCGCTGGCGCACACGTTTATCCAGCTGATCCCATAGGTGTTCAGTGGGATTCAAGTCCGGCGATTTGGAAGGCCATGGAAGCACTTTGATGTTCTGCTCAATGTAGTCCATTGTTACACGTGCTGTGTGTGACCTAACGTTGTCCTGTTGGAATAACTCCCTCTGTCGATCAATTACGCGCATGAGGTGAGGTTGGGGAATTTCGTCTCTGTAACTTACAGCCGTTAAATTGCCGGGGACATGCACTAGGTCTGTTTTGCGGTCATTTGAGATAGCCGGCCACATCATGACACTACATCCACCGAGGATATCCACTTCCTGAACACAAGAGGAAGAGAAACGTTCAATCCGACGCCTATATACACGTATTCTGCCATCACGATTCTGCAGCGGAAAACGAGATTCGTCGCTGAACCAAATTCTTCGCCAGTTTCGGAATGTCCAGTCCCTTAATATGTTCCACCAACGGACTCTTTCACGTCTGTGTAACGGTGTCAATACCGCTCCGGAATACGGCCTTCTGGGTCTAATGCCATGCTGTCAAAGCCGGTTGCGGACTGTTTGTGAGTTGATTCTTCGCAATCCAGGTATTCCGGCTGCAATGGCTGAAGCGGCAATGGTTCGATTCCGTAGATGAAACACCCGGATGTATTGATCTTCCCCAGGAGTAGTTATGCGAGGTCTTCCACTCCTTTGGTGGTCATTCGTTGAAACAGTTTGTTGGAATCTGTTCCATAGCCTGGAAATGGTGCTCTGGTTAACATTCAGAGTTCGTGCTACCTCATTTTGGGACTCTCCGGCTTGGAGACGACCGATAGCGATATTTCGAGTGGCAGGGCCTAGCCTTGGCATGGCAGCATATCAACTTAGTAATAAAAGTCAAGCTTCAAACTTGGTCCTTTTATACGCTTTAGTTTAACAGTTGAATTAACCACGAAATGCCCGTGAAAAACGTTACCGAATTTTCGGTGCGATACATGGGATATTCATTTTTCAGAGGCGCTGTGCACATGTGGCAGATAGTTATACTATAACTAATTGACGAGTTTCATTATCAAAAATATGTCACGAATGACAAAATAACACAGTAACTCACGATAAAAAAAATGTTTCGAATCGAATTTAATATAAAATTAGTTTAATTGCACTATATTACGTGTGTAGCGTAGGGATATACTATAATGTGTATCGCTTCATAAAAACATGGCGCCAACCACCCACGACAATAAAATAATTAAAATGCTTACCTTGAAATATTATTTTAGTTAAATTTGATCCAAGTTGAAGCGTACACGAAGCCAAATAACGTCTAATTTTTACGATTCAAACTGGAAGTCTTCATATGACGTCGACAACGAAATGGCGCGAAATATAGCGAGAGTGAAATAAAAATGGTAATTTCACTAGTGAAATTATCGTTTTTATTTAACTCGGAAATCACGGTATTTCATCGATATCTATATAATAACCAAATCTAATGAACAGGCAATTAAAATTTAAAACTTGCCTTTAAAAAATCAATGATTAAATTGGCCATTTAATTTTACCTGGTAAATCGCAGAATTTGCATTTTGAAAAATAAAAGTGGGTTATGCGTTTCTTTTTTTTTAAAAGAATGTATACATCTATGTGCAATTATATCTACATTGTCGGAAAAATATGTACGAGCTAATTCTCTTTTTTTATGGTTCAAGTCATATGCATTTTTTAATCCACAATGTACTAGATTGTGAATTTCAAAATGTCCAAAATAACTGCAACAATCTTCGTTCCATTCGTCTTCTGTCATGTCCACGCTATACTGTTAGCATTTGTTATCATTCAATCTACATGAGAGGGCCGTCGTGGCCGTGATCGTATGGTAGTTGGCTTTACAACTACATGTGCAATCAGTACCTATCACCATTAATGTTGTGAGTTCGAGCCCCGTTCATGGCGAGGTGTACTCGATACAACATTATGTGATCAAGTTTGTTAGTGACTTGCGACATGTTGGTGGTTTTCTTCGGGTACTCCGGCTTCCTCCACAAATAAAACTGACCGCCACGATATAAATTTAAAAAAATCGAAAGTGGTGTTAAACACCATAAACCTACCTACCTATCAAAGTCATTTTTTAATCTTCATTTTGTAGAATAATGAGGATGGCTGAAGCTGGCTTGATAGAACAATGGAAGAATAAATGGTGGGTTCGTTCTGAGATGTGTACGTCATCAGATAGATCTAGTTCTGCCCAGTCAATTGGATTAAACAGTATTTTGGGTCTGTTCTATTTCTACATTTGCATCGTCGGTGTTTCATTCATATTCTTTATACTCGAGCTATTATGTCGAACCAAAGCACTAAAGCAACGACTTTCTCTGATAAGATCAAACGTCAAAGGAAAGAAAAATGTATAGAAAAGTGTGTCTAACCCAAAAACTGTTACAACGTATAGTGCCTGTAACCCATAAACTGCTACAAACGCAATTAAAGTGTCTCCAACCCAAAAACTGTTAAAGCATAAAGTGTCTCTAACCCAAAAACTGTTACAGCGTAAAGTGTTTCTATTCCAGAAACTGTTACAACGTAAAGTGTCTGTAACCCATAAACTGCTACAAACACAATTAAAGTGTCTCTAACCCAGAAACTGTTACAGCATAAAGTGTCTCTAACCCAAAAACTGTTACAGCGTAAAGTGTTTCTATTCCAGAAACTGTTACAACGTAAAGTGTCTCTAACCCAGAAACTGTTACAACGTAAAGTGTCTCTAACCCAGAAACTGCTACAACGTAAAGTGTCTCTAACCCAGAAAATATTACAACGTAAAGTGTCTCTAGCTCAGAAATTGTTACAATTAAAGTGTCTCTATCCCAGAAACTGTTATAATGTAACGTGTCTCTATCCCAGAAACTGCTATAGCGTAAAGTGTCTCTATCCCAGAAAATGTTATAACGTAAAGTGTCTCTATCCCAGAAACTGTTACAACGTACAGTATCTGTAACCCGGAAACTGTTGCAACATAAAGTGTCTCTAACCCAGAAACTGTTATAACGTAAAGTGTCTCTAACCCAGAAACTGTTACTCCGTAAAGTGTCTCTATCCCAGAAACTGTTACAACGTTAAGTGTCTCTATCCCATATACTGTTACAGCGTAAAGTGTCTCTATCCCAGAAAATGTTATAACGTAAAGTGTCTCTATCCCAGAAACTGTTACAGCGTAAATTGTCTCTATCCCATAAACTGTTACAACGTAAAGTGTCTCTATTCCATAAACTGTTACAGCGTAAAGTGTCTCTATCCCATAAACTGTTACAGCGTAAAGTGTCTCTAGCCCAGAAACTATTACAGGGTAAAGTGTCTCTAACCCAGAAACTGTTACAACGTAAAGTGTCTCTATCCCAGAAACTGTTACAACGTGAATTGTCTCTGTCCCAGAAACTGTTACAACGTAAAGTGTCTCTAACCCAGAAACTGTTATAACGTAAATTGTCTTTATCTCAGAAACTATTACAACGTAAAGTGTCTCTATCCAAGAAACTGTTACAACGTAAAGTGTCTCTAACCCAGAAACTGTTATAACGTAAATTGTCTCTATCCCAGAAACTGTTACAACGTAAAGTGTCTCTATCCCAGAAACTGTTACAACGTAAAGTGTCTCTATCCCAGAAAATGTTACAACGTAAAGTGTCTCTAGCCCAGAAACTGTTACAACGTAAAGTGTCTCTAACCCAGAAACTGTTACAACGTAAAGTGTCTCTAACCCAGAAACTGTTACAACGTTAAGTGTCTCTAACCCAGAAACTGTTACAACGTAAAGTGTCTCTATCCAAGAAACTGTTACAACGTATAGTGTCTCTATCCAACAAACTGTTATAACGTAAATTGTCTCTATCCCAGAAACTGTTACAACGTAAAGTGTCTCTAGCCCAGAAACTGTTACAACGTAAAGTGTCTCTAGCCCAGAAACTGTTACAACGTAAAGTGTCTCTAACCCAGAAACTGTTACAACGTAAAGTGTCTCTAACCCAGAAACTGTTACAACGTTAAGTATCTCTAACCCAGAAACTGTTACAACGGAAAGTGTCTCTAACCCAGAAACTGTTACAACGTAAAGTGTCTCTATCCAAGAAACTGTTACAACGTAAAGTGTCTCTAACCCAGAAACTGTTATAAGGTAAATTGTCTCTATCCCAGAAACTGTTACAACGTGCAGTATCTCTAACCCAGAAATTGTTACAGCGTAAAGTGTCTCTAACCCAGAAACTGTTACAACGTAAAGTGTCTCTATCCCAGAAACTGTTACAACGTATAGTGTCTCTAACCCATAAATTGTTATAGCGGAAAGTGTGTCTATCCAAGAAACTGTTATAACGTAAAGTGTCTCTAACCCAGAAACTGTTACAACGTAAAGTGTTTCTAAATTTAGAGTATAATTATCATCTTAATATTGTTACTTACTGCATCTATGTAATCAAATGAACCACTGCAAGCTAACGTTGCACTTTTTAAGGGATATTGTGTAATTGACCAGTAAATGATATGTTGTAATATATAGATGAATGATATGTTTAAACTTGGTACATTATGGGGTCTAAACAATAGGTAACTTTCACTGGTCTATTATGATCGGTTATGGAAATACAGGCTCATACATACCCAAAACATTTCCCAAAAATGCCTGTAACGAGTGGCCACTTCATATTGTTTTCCCCTTTTTCAAAGGTGTAATACATTTTTCTATTAGGAATAACAAAGTTAAAACCAGCTTCAGTTTATAGAGAATTTTCTCTAGATTCTGTTGGTATATAACATGTAGCACATGAAACCCATGCTGTCCCAGACGCGAACCATATTTCCATGAAAAGTACATACTTAAAATATAAAATCTTACCTTTAACTTGAATGGTATCAAGGTACTTCTAAGTATAAATAACTTTGTTTTTGATTATCACTAATTAACGTAGTACTAACAAGACATCAAAGTCAATCTGAAAGTCCCATGCGTAAGACTTTTTTGTCCCATACGTAAGATAGAAAATTTAAATTCCTTTACTGACTTGCATTCTTTGCATCATTACATTTCTAAAACACTGATGACTATATAAACATAGGTTTAACTCCTTATATCCATCCAAAAAGTTGTTTATAGAGATACAAGAGTGTGTTACTCTTTCTTCCCAAACTTAACAAAATATTTCCATTTTGTCAAGAATAAGCAAATTAAACAGTCACATTTGTAAAAAAGTAGAAAACTAAAAAAACAAGAATACATTTCATTACTTTCTAAATTAAATGTAAGTGAAATCCACAACAAAATAAATATTGCAAACTTTTGTCCCATACGTAAGATGTTGGGGTTACACTATGTTCCTATATGTGATATTTAATATCATGTTTTTCATAGTTAAATCAGCTTAGTCATTCTAAAATTTGTTGTTGTTTTTGTTTTTATTTTGCAAGTAACAAGAATTGATATTTGTATTTGCTTCTTTTTTGGAAAAAGAATAGCTGTCTGGTTATCCAATGCTGATTGTTTCATATAAAATTAACTTAAAAGGTCTAATATATTATTCCTACCACCTTACTACTCTGAAACACTTGGAAGATTTAAATATGATGTTTCTGCATAATTTAGTTTTACTTCTAAATATAGGTTATAAAATCTTACGTATGGAACATAATTGTAAAAAGTATTATTTTATCCTTATAAGACTGAGTAAAATGCTACAATTTTAATTCTGAACACTGTGCAAAATGTAGACTTCATAATGTAATCAGCTTATTCAGTCAAAAATGTGTTTATTTTTTTGCAAGAAACTAGATTTAATTATATGTGTGTTTTTTCTTTTAAGGAAAAAAAGACTTATTTTGGTGATTCTTTCTGATCATTTTTATATCAAATTTATGTAAAAGGTTTAGTTTACAATTTTCATCACCTTATTTCTTTGAAACAATTGGAAGATTTTAATATAGAATGTCATTGTTTCATTTCATTTTACTAAGCATGGTCAATTTAATCTTACGTATGGGACAAGAATATGGGAAATAGAACATTTTAAAAATAGTCTATTGGGAATTTTATATAGCAAATATCTTGCTAATTATTTTCATTGGTTAAAAGAATAGTAAAATTTCATAATCACTATGTTAAATGAAGAATAACTTAGCTTGTGTGATTTTTAAAGAGAAAAATCAACATTTTTTGCAATTATTTTGAGGCAGCTTGAGAAAAAAAATGGGAAAATTATAAAAAGATATCTCACCAGAAAGCACTGGTTATTCTATAGTGTCGAAAGCCAACTAGTTCTGATTTCAAAATATAATAAAACAATTGATAAAGTCTTTACAAAAAAAAAATATTAATAATTATAAGTGGTTGTGCCATACGTACAGATTATATGACAGCATTATCTTTAAATACATTTTTTCAATCAAAATAATGGAAACTATCCCTGATCAGTAGGAATCTTGTAGATATGATACTTGTGCTAAAAAATAATAAAAATTTGGAGTGATTATAGGAGTTTAATGTTTCCCCCTCCGTGGCCACTAAAAGTGCAACCTTAGCTTGCAGTAGTCCAAATGCATATATGTATTGGCAATCATTAATTAGACAGTCTTTTGTTTTTCCGGGTAACATAAGATAAACGAAGAACGTATATATTTTAACTGAACACTATATAACACAAAGGTAAGAAGAATTTGAAGATGCCAAAGGGGCAATCAGAATCTGTATATCAAAGAAGAACAGACAACACAATGGTCAAAAGAAAAAGTACTAAAGGACAAACAACGATCTACAAAACATACACATAAAACTAAAGATCGATGTTAAAGGGAAGAGTACACAATAATCACAGTCTGGACATTACATTTATTGATTGATTGTTGTTTTACCTCAACTGATCAGTATTTTAACTATATACGTGACTGTGGGTTTACAATAAAAAAAACTCGTTGAAGTAAACAGGTGGCACAGGGATAAGTCTATGGGGATTTATATTACCACAGGGGAAAATATAATATATATATATATATATGATATGGTCATAAACATTTACCTTGAAACGGGCTACTAACGACCACTACTAACACGCTATTGTTCATTAGGACTGGATGGAAGTTATGTTTACGTACAAGTAGGATGACATTCTCCCGGAAATTACAAACGGCAACAGTGAAGAACACAAATAATAGAAAAATAACAAAAGATAGGACAATGTAAACTCGGACAAAACACAAAAAGGTAGTGTTCTAAATGATACGTCAGCGACAAAACACAAGAGGGTAGTGTTCTAAATGATACGTCAGCGACAAAGCACAAAAAGGTAGTGTTCTAAATGATACGTCAGCGACAAAACACAAAAAGGTAGTGTTCTAAATGATACGTCCGCGACAAAACACAAAAAGATAGAGTTCTAAATGATACGTCCGCGACAAAGCACAAAAAGGTAGTGTTCTAAATGATACGTCAGCGACAAAACACAAAAAGGTAGTGTTCTAAATGATACGTCCGCGACAAAACACAAAAAGATAGAGTTCTAAATGATACGTCCGCGACAAAGCACAAAAAGGTAGTGTTCTAAATGATACGTCAGCGACAAAACACAAAAAGGTAGTGTTCTAAATGATACGTCCGCGACAAAACACAAAAAGATAGAGTTCTAAATGATACGTCCGCGACAAAGCACAGAAAGGTAGTGTTCTAAATGATACGTCAGCGACAAAACACAAAAAGGTAGTGTTCTAAATGATACGTCCGCGACAAAACACAAAAAGATAGAGTTCTAAATGATACGTCCGCGACAAAGCACAAAAAGGTAGTGTTCTAAATGATACGTCAGCGACAAAGCACAAAAAGATAGAGTTCTAAATGATACGTCCGCGACAAAGCACAAAAAGGTAGTGTTCTAAATGATACGTCAGCGACAAAACACAAAAAGGTAGTGTTCTAAATGATACGTCCGCGACAAAACACAAAAAGATAGAGTTCTAAATGATACGTCAGCGACAAAGCACAAAAAGGTAGTGTTCTAAATGATACGTCAGCGACAAAACACAAAAAGGTAGTGTTCTAAATGATACGTCCGCGACAAAACACAAAAAGATAGAGTTCTAAATGATACGTCCGCGACAAAGCACAAAAAGGTAGTGTTCTAAATGATACGTCAGCGACAAAGCACAAAAAGATAGAGTTCTAAATGATACGTCCGCGACAAAGCACAAAAAGGTAGTGTTCTAAATGATACGTCAGCGACAAAGCACAAAAAGGTAGTGTTCTAAATGATATGTTAGCGACAAAACACAAAAAGGTAGTGTTCTAAATGATACGTCAGCGACAAAACACAAAAAGGTAGTGTTCTAAATGATACGTCCGCGACAAAACACAAAAAGATAGAGTTCTAAATGATACGTCCGCGACAAAGCACAAAAAGGTAGTGTTCTAAATGATACGTCAGCGACAAAGCACAAAAAGGTAGTGTTCTAAATGATATGTCAGCGACAAAGCACAAAAAGATAGAGTTCTAAATGATACGTCCGCGACAAAACACAAAAAGATAGTGTTCTAAATGATATGTCAGCGACAAAACACAAAAAGATAGAGTTCTAAATGATACGTCAGCGACAAAGCACAAAAAGGTAGTGTTCTAAATGATATGTTAGCGACAAAACACAAAAAGGTAGTGTTCTAAATGATACGTCAGCGACAAAACACAAAAAGGTAGTGTTATAAATGATACGTCCGCGACAAAACACAAAAAGATAGAGTTCTAAATGATACGTCCGCGACAAAGCACAAAAAGGTAGTGTTCTAAATGATACGTCAGCGACAAAGCACAAAAAGGTAGTGTTCTAAATGATATGTCAGCGACAAAGCACAAAAAGATAGAGTTCTAAATGATACGTCCGCGACAAAACACAAAAAGATAGAGTTCTAAATGATACGTCCGCGACAAAGCACAAAAAGGTAGTGTTCTAAATGATACGTCAGCGACAAAGCACAAAAAGGTAGTGTTCTAAATGATATGTCAGCGACAAAGCACAAAAAGATAGAGTTCTAAATGATACGTCCGCGACAAAGCACAAAAACATTGTGTTCTAAATGATATGTCAGCGACAAAACACAAAAAGGTAGTGTTCTAAATGATACGTCAGCGACAAAACACAAAAAGGTAGTGTTCTAAATGATACGTCCGCGATATTAAGTAGTGTTCTAAATGATACGTCAGCGATATTAAGTAGTGTTCTAAATGATGCGTCCGCGATATTAAGTAGTGTTCTAAATGATACGTCCGCGATATTACTGTGAGTATTTCAAACAAGGAAATCTATGATGATGGTCATAAAGCATTTTAAGTTGGTGGGTGAGAAGAAGAGATTGAAGATACCAAAGGGGTAATCAGAATAAGTTTAGGAAGTTGGCATTTCTAACCAAATAAAGTACTGACAGATGTAGTCCCATAATATTCCTGGTTTGGAAAGTCCTGATAGATGTAGATGTAGGCCTTCGTTGTTGAAAGTCTTGGCAGGTGTAGGCCCCTGTTGTAGAAAGTACTGAAAGATGTAGGACCATGTTGTAAAAAGTATTATACTGTCATTGCTACTTGATTGATTGTTGTTGTTTAACGCTTACTCGGCAGTTTTTCAGCTATATCATGACGAGAACAAGTTCATTTTCAATGAGATGATGGTGTGGTCCGTTTTATACTAGAACAACACACTTAGTTTGATTTTTATAGTGCTAGCTCACCGAAACAACAGTCCGCGGATAGACATGTCGTTCCACTCGGACACATTATCTTGATTCCGAGCCAACCAGTCTTTGTTCTTTCTCCCTAATGTTGCGTGTTCTGCGGAGAAACAACAAATACCAATTTCCGGGGCTCGAACCCACAACCTAGCACACTCGAGACGAGCACGCTAACCAGTACACCATTGATGTGGTCAACTGACATTAAAGTTATCAATTGACAAAATGTACCACTATCAAGTATGAAAAAAAACAAAAACAAAACAAAAACACAAAATAAAACATGTATCAAGAGAGAAAATATTATTTGATTAAACACATAGTATATATACACTTATTTTATAAAGATAGTAATCGGGTTAGATCAGAGTTATCCCCCTTTTAGCAATAAATTTCCGGTGATTTGTGGGAGAATATCATGGTTATGCTTGTTAACATTTATTATGCATGTGTATTTTAACTAGTGGAAGCTTCATTAAGGCAAAGGTTAATTGAATAATGAATAAAAATTAAATTGATAAAATATTACTATTTGTATTGATAGAAACAAAAGGTTTTCAGTCATTTCACATTCACTGATTCAGATTACTCTTAAAAACCCAGCGTTCATTTATAAATCGTTTTCTGTATCTACTTGAATGTACACATACTTGGTGATAGAGTCGAAAATTATTATTTTCATTAAACATTTGGAAAGGAGTACATGTATCATTATAGGCGCATGGCTTGAAAAATGGAATGTAAAGTCTACATGTAGAAAGAAGAAAAAACTAAAAGAAATAGTGTGTGCATTATTGTATATTGTCAAAAAAAAATCATATCCTAAAGACAAATGATCAAATCTTTGATGGTCTCTAGCATGATTTATATAGAAGTGCCATTTACACCCCTAGATAGCTCTACCTACTATGAAAATAATTTAACAGCCAGAAAATAAAGAAAGATTTAATTAATTCTCCCTCAGGCAAGAGGCCAGACTATATTAAATATGAATCCTTCCTTTTTTTTATATTTATTCTCAAAATGTTCTCCCTGGAAATTGTTACACTGACAATTTCTTCAAAGGAAATTACACATACCGCATTATAAATGCGTAAAGAAAAAGGTCTCTTAGATGATGGCTTTTCATCGAGACTATGTATATTAAATGACAGGTATTTAAGGGATTTCTCTGATGCATTATACATGTTTGACACCAAATAGACCCAGTACTCCAGAATACGCTACAAGTAATGTCTTGTAATATACTTTAAAACGCATGAATTTAATTATCTCTTTAATCATGCATAATTTGAAATATTTCTAAAATGTAATCTTTTTCTATAGAAAATAATTTCTTTCAAGATTTTTCAAATGGAAAGAAATTTCAAGTGTATCACTTAATCAACATGCCATCATCAAATGTTTTACTTTAAAAATTGAATTATGAACTTCTAAATGAAACCTTTCTTAGACACCCAAAATGGGCTAGATCAGGCCACTAGTGAATTGAGAAAAATATTGTATGATCCAACAGAAAAAATCACCCACACTTAAAAGAAAATTTAGTAAAAGGAAAAAACAGAAACAAAATAAGCAAAAAATGGTTAGGTAATAAAGTTTATGTTTATTCACAAAATCAATAGATAAAGTTAGAAAGAGTTGAGACAAAACCTTGTTACAACATTTTTTCTACTTAAATATTTCAGGAAAATTATCAAACCGAAAAATATTAATTTAAGTAAGTACATTATTCTGTATCAGCAAACAAAAATCCTCAGAAATATTGGTAAATATTGAACTCCATTAAATCCTAGAAAAATCTAGATGAGGATAATGACCTAACTGAAATATCTAAAGACTTTTGGTGTCTGTATTATTGTCTGTCTTGGAATGCCGGATGTTGTTAAAAAAAAATTATGAATTGCTTGTATTTTGTCAACAACATGCCTGTGGAAAACATTTTATTTTATTAATGAGTATCACTAGCAGTATGATACCCATAATTCCCATCCACTCCCCCCCCCCCCCCCTCCCCCCCCCCTCCCCCCCCCTTTTTGTGTTGTTAACTGGTAACATAACAAGTGCGTGGATTGAACACCCACCAGAGAGATGTTGCTTTTTTGTCTGTCCGCGAAATATTTCCTTTTCATTTTCGAATATGCCAATATTGGATGGGAGGGAGAGATAGGGTTTGGGGCAATTTAAAATATTGCCGTTTATAGTACCAATATATTTAATGCAGTTTTATTCTCGAAACATCACGAACCTGTCGCTATCTACAGATGTTTATAGGCCAATCATGTATTGAAATATGCCCTTTCCCGTGCTTATTGGATTTCATACACAAATTCATTACATTGCACAACATAGAAAGAAAGAAAAATGTGGCGTTGTTTTGAAAGAAAAATATACTAAAGACTTAAATAAATCTCTACAACAACAAAAATATCCCCAAGCAGTTTATTTAACTGATCTACACATTCCTCGACACCGTTTTCATGTTCCGTTGCACCCTCCTGCATCGTTGATACACCCGTTGCATCCCCTGAGTCGTTGATGCATCCTTTGCACCGCCTGTGTCGTTGATACATCCGTTGGATCCCCCTTTTTTGAGTCGCTGATGCATCCGTCGCCAATTGAGAAGGTATGTCGTGGTCGTGGAATTACAACTACCTATGCAATCAGTGCCTATAACCACTAAAGTTGTGAGTTAGAATCCCACCCAGGCGAGATGTACTCGATGCAACATTATGTGATAAAGTTTGTGAGTGACTTGCGGGAGGTCGGTGGTTCTCTCCGGGTTTTGCGGTTTCCTCCACCAATAAAACTAATCGCAACGATATAGCTGAAATGTTGTTGAAAGTGACGTTAAACACCATAACCCTAACCCTAACCCAATTGAGAAAATAACAATTGTTTTCCAGGCTTCGAACTTCAATATCTAACAGTTTGTTATAAAAGTTTTTACTCTCAGTTTTCGTAGATTCAATGCCACTTGTGATTTTATGTAATTTTTGTTTTAAACTCATCGTGTGCAACTTGATACAGACTGAGAGTTATGTCCGAGCGCATCAAGCTTCTGTTTACAACTATTATTTCTATATCGACTGACTTAAATGTTCTGTCCATATGATCCAAGTTTTGCTACCTTAGTCTCTATGTTATAAAGTGTCCTTCAATACAGATTATATCCTTGGTGACACAGGTGGCGGAAAATGGGAAGAGTGGTATGTGAATGGGTTCCAACTTTGATAAGACATACTTGCGTTTTTGGCATACTTTTCATTTGTGTGTTGTGGAAACTGTTATTTATATAATTAGACAGATATGAGTATAATTACCAACGGTTCTCGCCTGATCACCGAAGCTAAATGCCATTGAACTAGTTAGTACCTGGGTGGATGGCCGCCTTGGAATCACTCGCATTGTAAACACTGTTTCATTCGTTTTTTGCCACCTAATTCTATAAGAAGAAAAATTAAAAATTATAATTACAGTTACAAGATTTGGAGAAATGAACAAAAATGCATAGTTTTCTGTGAAGTATTTTGAGAATCTGCTCCCTTTCCCCCTTTTTAT
Source organism: Bathymodiolus septemdierum (assembly GCA_963383655.1). Lineage (NCBI taxonomy): Eukaryota > Metazoa > Mollusca > Bivalvia > Mytilida > Modiolidae > Bathymodiolus > Bathymodiolus septemdierum. The sequence continues at coordinate 71,283,489 of OY726522.1, read as the reverse complement.
TTGGGAGGGGCATTGTATTCTACCGCTTTTGATTACCACTGTGGCATCTTCAAACTTTTATAACACAGGATTCTCACAAAAAGACGATTTTGCACGAATCTTACAGGTAGAGTAAAACAACCACGTACAATTGGAAACAAGCATGTCTGATCCTCGTTAATCAACAATAACTTAATCCTTAATCAATAATAAAAACAAATTGTTATACTGCATCAAAGTAATAAAATTTTGATTTCCATGGCAATGAGTGTAATGATGATAGCTACATATCTTAACAATTTTACTTCGGAACTAATACAGAATGATTTTTAATTTAATTAAAGGTACCTCTTGTAGTTTGTTGAATCAACCGTAAGGCCTACTTATCAAAAAAGACAGACATGATAACAAAATTCGTCAATCAGTATTTTACAGATATTAACATTCCAGTTATAGAGGGTTCCTTCTAATAAGAAAGCTACTGAAATTAGTGGTAAAGTCGAAGTCATCACTTTAACGTGTTGTTGTCGTCATCATGATTTGGTTAACAGTTTCGGAATGTATCTATATATCTAAGTGTTTACACTTGCTTCTATTTGAATCGATCTTTATTTGAATCGATCTAGAAAAGATCGGTTTGCGTTTACATTTGAAAGTGCAAGATCGATCTTTTTGAAAACGGTACGTTTACACTGCAATAAATACTGAACCGATCTGACTTAAATACCTGTGTAACTGTAAACATATTGTTATAAAAATAGATACCAGCGTGTGCATTTCGTCCTCATTTATTAGTGAATCCGATAGAGCTACAGGATTAACTGTTGGACGTGTTCCCAAAAGGCCAACTAATCTGTCGTAATAGGGAAAAGTTTTTCGTTTTCCTCCCGATTTATTATTGTCTCTTCTTGTCTGGAAATATTTTGTTTTTAGTCTTTTAATTCGAGCTCGGCAATTTTGTGCCGATCTCGAAAAGTCGGGCAGACGGTCCTTTATGTCCTGACAAATTCGCTTAAAAATGTCAAGGTTTCTCTTGGGCGTGTTCTCCAAATGTTCCTGTACTCGCTGGTCACCCCAAAGTTCATTTAATAGAACAGTTTCCTCGTGGGTCCACGCTTCTCCTCTTTTATTCTCCATAGTCATACAAATGTTAATAGAAACACGTGTAATTTTACCGCCAAGCATGCGCAACTTCAGTTTCATTTTTCAGTTTCATTTTATAAAGATCGGTTGGTATCGATCTTAGCGTTTACACTTGAAGAAAGATCGATTAAAAAAAGATCGGTCTTTTTAAATCTACCTCTGGAGATGGACTTTTTAAGTCCGATTGAAGATCGATCTTAAGCGTTTACACTTGCCCAAGATCGATCTTTTTAGAACCGATCTCACCCAAGATCGATCTAAATTTGCTAGTGTAAACGGGGTCTATATGTAACGGATATGTTAGACCTTTTAGTATACCTGCTCCCAAAATCTTTTCAATTATTTTTGGCTTTCCAATAATTTGACTATTAGCGTCACCTGATGAAGGTTATTTCAGAAAAGGGTCGTGCACACTAACTGAGATATCTACGTTATTATTTTGTTTGTCACAGTCCTAGATATCTACGTTATTATTTTGTTTGTCACAGTCCTAGATATCTATGTTATTATTTTGTTTGTCACAGTCCTAGATATCTACGTTATTATTTTGTTTGTCACAGTCCTAGATATCTACGTTATTATTTTGTTTGTCACAGTCCTAGATATCTACGTTATTATTTTGTTTGTCACAGTCCTAGATATCTACGTTACTATTTTGTTTGTCACAGTTCTAGATATCTACGTTATTATTTTGTTTGTCACAGTCCTAGATATCTACGTTACTATTTTGTTTGTCACAATCCTAGATATCTACGTTACTATTTTGTTTGTCACAGTCCTAGATATCTACGTTACTATTTTGTTTGTCACAGTTCTAGATATCTACGTTACTATTTTGTTTGTCACAGTTCTAGATATCTACGTTATTATTTTGTTTGTCACAGTCCTAGATATCTACGTTACTATTTTGTTTGTCACAATCCTAGATATCTACGTTACTATTTTGTTTGTCACAGTCCTAGATATCTACGTTACTATTTTGTTTGTCACAGTTCTAGATATCTACGTTATTATTTTGTTTGTCACAGTCCTAGATATCTACGTTACTATTTTGTTTGTCACAATCCTAGATATCTACGTTACTATTTTGTTTGTCACAGTTCTAGATATCTACGTTATTATTTTGTTTGTCACAGTCCTAGATATCTACGTTACTATTTTGTTTGTCACAATCCTAGATATCTACGTTACTATTTTGTTTGTCACAGTCCTAGATATCTACGTTACTATTTTGTTTGTCACAATCCTAGATATCTACGTTACTATTTTGTTTGTCACAGTCCTAGATATCTACGTTACTATTTTGTTTGTCACAGTTCTAGATATCTACGTTATTATTTTGTTTGTCACAGTCCTAGATATCTACGTTACTATTTTGTTTGTCACAATTCTAGATATCTACGTTATTATTTTGTTTGTCACAGTCCTAGATATCTACGTTACTATTTTGTTTGTCACAATCCTAGATATCTACGTTACTATTTTGTTTGTCACAGTCCTAGATATCTACGTTACTATTTTGTTTGTCACAGTTCTAGATATCTACGTTATTATTTTGTTTGTCACAGTCCTAGATACCTACGTTACTATTTTGTTTGTCACAATCCTAGATATCTACGTTACTATTTTGTTTGTCACAGTTCTAGATATCTACGTTATTATTTTGTTTGTCACAGTCCTAGATATCTACGTTACTATTTTGTTTGTCACAATCCTAGATATCTACGTTACTATTTTGTTTGTCACAGTTCTAGATATCTACGTTATTATTTTGTTTGTCACAGTCCTAGATATCTACGTTACTATTTTGTTTGTCACAATCCTAGATATCTACGTTACTATTTTGTTTGTCACAGTCCTAGATATCTACGTTACTATTTTGTTTGTCACAGTCCTAGATATCTACGTTATTATTTTGTTTGTCACAGTCCTAGATATCTACGTTACTATTTTGTTTGTCACAGTCCTAGATATCTACCTTACTATTTTGTTTGTCACAGTCCTAGATATCTACGTTACTATTTTGTTTGTCACAGTCCTAGATATCTACGTTACTATTTTGTTTGTCACAGTCCTAGATATCTACCTTACTATTTTGTTTGTCACAGTCCTAGATATCTACGTTACTATTTTGTTTGTCACAGTCCTGTCTATCTTTCCTGGTTCATGATTTAATTACCAAATATGACTTGTCATCAAATTGCTAAACATGAATAACATCGACACCTCACCGTTTAACAAAACCACTGCCCTTTAAAACGGGATATATAACATCTCGAGACTGATCATGTATAATATCCAGGCAATGCTATTTGACTGCTCAAATACAACCAGTGAAGGATAAATATATTTATATAGCTCCTATATATTCAAGGGGCATCTGGTATCAAAAGATATGGCTTAATTTAAAAAATGTTATTTAAAAGTGAAGTAAAGATAGTGTTTACCTATTAGTTAATGATCTTGCTGATTTAACCGACCTTTAGTTAAACAAATACTAGTTATAGTCTTAATCAATTGTTAACAAACAGTACCACTCCGTCCCATGCTTACCTTTAGGTATTAGTCATGCTAATTAAAAACAATATTAAATTGATTGAATATTTACATTAGTATGAAAGAGGGAAATGTCTTTCATTAACAACAACAAATATTCGTAACAATACCCACCTTTAAAATAGAAGAGAGGCCGTCGTGGTCGTGATCGTATGGTAGTTGGATTAACAACTACCTATACATTCAGTGCACATCACCATGCACTAAACACGTGAGTTCGAATCCCGCTCAGGTCCAGGTGTACAACATTATGTGATAAAGTTTGTCAGTGACTTGCGGCAGGTCGGTGGTTTTCTCCGGTTACTCCGTTTTCCTCCACCAATTAAAACTGACCACCATGATATAACTGAAATATTGTTGAAAGTGGCGTTAAACACCATAACACCACCACCACATCTCTTTAGAAATTTGATCTCTTCTTTTAAAGTTCCAGCAAAACAATATATTTCTGCATCATATTTATTAACACGTAGTTGTTAGTTCCAGGTCAATATCAATAAAAGGTTGTGTATTGGCTTTTTCCTTTGTACTAATATTTTAATTAGAAAAATACATATTAAGTGACCAACTCGAAGGTTTTTTTAATATTTACATAAATAATTAACTATATTGTTTTCCCTTTTTTCATTTCCTATTTTTTTTTTATTATTTTAAAATTTGAACTTCGTTAATTTTGCACCATGCTACCTTATTACATGTTCCATAATAATTGTTCAAGTAAACAATTAATTTACAATAAAATTATAACGATATATAAGTTTATAGACAGCGTCGAATAATGAAACAAATTTGAATTCAACAATCGATACCTTAAACTATTATAGCTTTTAATCAATGTGAAAATAACTAAGAATCAATTTCTTTCTAACTTAAGATCATGCATGTTCAGAGCGATTAATGTTCTCTGTTCTGAATATTCAAATAGTAAAATGTTGACCGCATTAATCTTATTTCATCTTTTGACTGGATATGTGTATTTAACACCAACATTTAAAATAGGTATGTATCCTATTTACATTGTGTATCTATCCAATTTACATTGTGTATGCTAGCATTTTCTTCTATTACTTCAGAGAAAATTTTATATATAATTTAAATATCATTCAGAGACATTAAAATGCAAGTAAACAACATTCTAGATAGCTTTGTAAAGCTAGGTTAGTCTTATAAACAACATCATTGCTACCTAATTATTCATTTCTTTTTGTATTAACTATATATTTTTTCGCTTGTGTGTATTACTTGTCCGACATGAATTGATTGGACAGTTTAAAAGATAGGTGGATACATCATCAAACAATGTGTGATTTAAAGATAGGACGTCGTCTACAGGACCCACTCAAAGTATAAGATTAAGCTAATTTCTACTCTTTTCTCTGGAGTAGCAGCTGTGTGAAGTATGTCTTATTTGAAAATAGGAATACGTCGGTTTGTATGGGAATATAATTAGAATCAACTGGAATACCAACTGTCTGTTGATAAGCATGGTCACTAAGCAGCATATGTGAACGATCAAAAAGTCCAGCATTTTCATACTGTTAGCATCAGAGTTGTTTTTGTTTTGTTTTGGTTAGAATCAGGATTTCTTTTCTCACAAAGTGAGACTTGTCTCTACAAAAACAAGATGCTGATATCTAGGCTGGACATTTGTTTTAAGGAAACAAAGTTGAACTAATTCTTTTAATCAAATGTTAACGGTAACAGCACAAATTCTAATCTGATTGCTCCTTTGTTATCTACAAAACATTCGAATCCACAGTGGTTGGTCCTTGCGTCTTCTTCATATCGCAAGAAACGCTTGAAGATATCAGTGTTAATCAGAATCCGTAAATCGAAGAAAGAGAGACAACGCAATGACCAAAAGAAAGAGAGACAACACAATGACCAATAGAAAGAGAGACAACACAATGACCAATAGAAAGAGAGACAACACAATGACCAATAGAAAGAGAGACAACACAATGACCAATAGAAAGAGAGACAACACAATGACCAAAAGAAAGAGAGACACCACAATGACCAATAGAAAGAGAGAAAACACAATGACCAATAGAAAGAGAGACAACACAATGACCCATAGAAAGAGGCACCACAATGACCAAAAAGAAAGAGAGACAACAAAATGACCAAAAGAAAGAGAGACAACACAATGACCAAAAGAAAGAGACAACACAATGACCAATAGAAAGAGAGACAACACAATGACCAATAGAAAGAGAGACAACACAATGACCAATAGAAAGAGAGACACCACAATGACCAATAGAAAGAGAGACAACAAAATGACCAATAGAAAGAGAGACAACACAATGACCAAAAGAAAGAGAGACAACACAATGACCAATAGAAAGAGAGACAACACAATGACCAATAGAAAGAGAGACACCACAATGACCAAAAGAAAGAGAGACAACACAATGACCAATAGAAAGAGAGACACCACAATGACCAATAGAAAGAGAGACACCACAATGACCAAAAGAAAGAGAGACAACACAATGACCAATAGAAAGAGAGACACCACAATGACCAAAAGAAAGAGAGACAACACAATGACCAATAGAAAGAGAGACAACACAATGACCAATAGAAAGAGAAACACCACAATGACCAAAAGAAAGAGAGACAACACAATGACCAATAGAAAGAGAGACAACACAATGACCAATAGAAAGAGAGACAACACAATGACCAATAGAAAAAGAGACAACACAATGACCAAAAGAAAGAGAGACAACACAATGACCAATAGAAAGAGAGACAACATAATGACCAATAGAAAGAGAGACAACATAATGACCAATAGAAAGAGAGACAACACAATGACCAATAGAAAAAGAGACAACGAAATGACCAAAAGAAAGAGAGACAACACAATGACCAATAGAAAGAGAGACAGCACAATGACCAAAAGAAAGAGAGACAACACAATGACCAATAGAAAAAGAGACAACGCAATGACCAAAAGATAGAGAGACAACACAATGACCAAAAGAAAGAGAGACAACAAAATGACCAATAGAAAGAGAGACAACACAATGACCAATTGAAAGAGAGACAACACAATGACCAAAAGAAAGAGAGACAACACAATGACCAATAGAAAAAGAGACAACACAATGACCAATAGAAAGAGAGACAACACAATGACCAAAAGAAAGAGAGACAACGCAATGACCAAAAGAAAGAGAGACAACACAATGACCAATAGAAAAAGAGACAGCACAATGACCAATAGAAAGAGAGACAACACAATGACCAATAGAAAGAGAGACAACAAAATGACCAATAGAAAGAGAGACAACGCAATGACCAATAGAAAGAGAGACAAAACAATGACCAATAGAAAGAGAGACAACACAATGACCAATAGAAAGAGAGACAACACAATGACCAACAGAAAGAGAGACAACACAATGACCAATAGAAAGAGAGACACCACAATGACCAATAAAAAGAGAGACACCACAATGACCAATAGAAAGAGAGACAACACAATGACCAAAAGAAAGAGAGACAACACAATGACCAATAGAAAGAGAGACAACACAATGACCAAAAGAAAGAGAGACAACACAATGACCAATAGAAAGAGAGACACCACAATGACCAATAGAAAGAGAGAAAACACAATGACCAAAAGAAAAAGAGACAACACAATGACCAATAGAAAGAGAGAAAACACAATGACCAATAGAAAGAGAGACACCACAATGACCAATAGAAAGAGAGAAAACAAAATGACCAATAGAAAGAAAGACAACACAATGACCAATAGAAAGAGAGACAACACAATGACCAAAAGAAAGAGAGACAACACAATGACCAATAGAAAGAGAGACACCACAATGACCAATAGAAAGAGAGACAACACAATGACCAATAGAAAGAGAGACAACACAATGACCAATAGAAAGAGAGACACCACAATGACCAATAGAAAGCGAGACAACACAATGACCAATAGAAAGAGAGAAAACACAATGACCAATAGAAAAAGAGACAACACAATGACCAATAGAAAGAGAGACAACACAATGACAAAAAAGAAAGAGAGACAACACAATGACCAATAGAAAGAGAGACAACACAATGACCAAAAGAAAGAGAGACAACACAATGACCAATAGAAAGAGAGACAACACAATGACCAATAGAAAGAGAGACAACACAATGATCAATAGAAAGAGAGACAACACAATGACCATTAGAAAGAGAGACACCACTATGACCAAAAGAAAAAGAGACAACACAATGACCAATAGAAAGAGAGAAAACACAATGACCCATAGAAAGAGACACCACAATGACCAAAAAGAAAGAGAGACAACAAAATGACCAAAAGAAAGAGAGACAACACAATGACCAAAAGAAAGAGACAACACAATGACCAATAGAAAGAGAGACAACACAATGACCAATAGAAAGAGAGACAACACAATGACCAATAGAAAGAGAGACACCACAATGACCAAAAGAAAGAGAGACAACACAATGACCAATAGAAAGAGAGACAACACAATGACCAAAAGAAAGAGACACAACACAATGACCAATAGAAAGAGAGACAACACAATGACCAATAGAAAGAGAGACACCACAATGACCAAAAGAAAGAGAGACAACACAATGACCAAAAGAAAGAGAGACAACACAATGACCAATAGAAAGAGAAACACCACAATGACCAAAAGAAAGAGAGACAACACAATAACCAATAGAAAAAGAGACAACACAATGACCAATAAAAAGAGAGACAACACAATGACCAATAGAAAAAGAAACAACACAATGACCAAAAGAAAGAGAGACAACACAATGACCAATAGAAAGAGAGACAACATAATGACCAATAGAAAGAGAGACAACACAATGACCAATAGAAAGAGAGACAACACAATGACCAATAGAAAAAGAGACAACGAAATGACCAAAAGAAAGAGAGACAACACAATGACCAATAGAAAAAGAGACAACGCAATGACCAAAAGATAGAGAGACAACACAATGACCAAAAGAAAGAGAGACAACAAAATGACCAATAGAAAGAGAGACAACACAATGACCAATAAAAAGAGAGACAACACAATGACCAAAAGAAAGAGAGACAACACAATGACCAATAGAAAAAGAGACAACACAATGACCAATAGAAAGAGAGACAACACAATGACCAAAAGAAAGAGAGACAACAAAATGACCAATAGAAAGAGAGACAACGCAATGACCAACAGAAAGAGAGACAAAACAATGACCAATAGAAAGAGAGACAACACAATGACCAATAGAAAGAGAGACAACACAATGACCAATAGAAAGAGAGACACCACAATGACCAATAAAAAGAGAGACACCACAATGATCAATAGAAAGAGAGACAACACAATGACCAAAAGAAAGAGAGACAACACAATGACCAATAGAAAGAGAGACAACACAATGACCAAAAGAAAGAGAGACAACACAATGACCAATAGAAAGAGAGACAACACAATGACCAATAGAAAGAGAGACACCACAATGACCAATAAAAAGAGAGACACCACAATGACCAATAGAAAGAAAGACAACACAATGACCAAAAGAAAGAGAGACAACACAATGACCAATAGAAAGAGAGACACCACAATGACCAATAGAAAGCGAGACAACACAATGACCAATAGAAAGAGAGAAAACACAATGACCAATAGAAAAAGAGACAACACAATGACCAATAGAAAGAGAGACAACACAATGACAAAAAAGAAAGAGAGACAACACAATGACCAATAGAAAGAGAGACAAAACACAATGACCAAAAGAAAGAGAGACAACACAATGACCAATAGAAAGAGAGACAACACAATGACCAATAGAAAGAGAGACACCACAATGACCAATAGAAAGAGAGACAACACAATGACCAATAGAAAGAGAGACAACACAATGACCAAAAGAAAGAGAGACACCACAATGACCAATAGAAAGAGAGAAAACACAATGACCAATAGAAAGAGAGACAACACAATGACCCATAGAAAGAGGCACCACAATGACCAAAAAGAAAGAGAGACAACAAAATGACCAAAAGAAAGAGAGACAACACAATGACCAAAAGAAAGAGACAACACAATGACCAATAGAAAGAGAGACAACACAATGACCAATAGAAAGAGAGACAACACAATGACCAATAGAAAGAGAGACACCACAATGACCAATAGAAAGAGAGACAACAAAATGACCAATAGAAAGAGAGACAACACAATGACCAAAAGAAAGAGAGACAACACAATGACCAATAGAAAGAGAGACAACACAATGACCAATAGAAAGAGAGACACCACAATGACCAAAAGAAAGAGAGACAACACAATGACCAATAGAAAGAGAGACACCACAATGACCAATAGAAAGAGAGACACCACAATGACCAAAAGAAAGAGAGACAACACAATGACCAATAGAAAGAGAGACACCACAATGACCAAAAGAAAGAGAGACAACACAATGACCAATAGAAAGAGAGACAACACAATGACCAATAGAAAGAGAAACACCACAATGACCAAAAGAAAGAGAGACAACACAATGACCAATAGAAAGAGAGACAACACAATGACCAATAGAAAGAGAGACAACACAATGACCAATAGAAAAAGAGACAACACAATGACCAAAAGAAAGAGAGACAACACAATGACCAATAGAAAGAGAGACAACATAATGACCAATAGAAAGAGAGACAACATAATGACCAATAGAAAGAGAGACAACACAATGACCAATAGAAAAAGAGACAACGAAATGACCAAAAGAAAGAGAGACAACACAATGACCAATAGAAAGAGAGACAGCACAATGACCAAAAGAAAGAGAGACAACACAATGACCAATAGAAAAAGAGACAACGCAATGACCAAAAGATAGAGAGACAACACAATGACCAAAAGAAAGAGAGACAACAAAATGACCAATAGAAAGAGAGACAACACAATGACCAATTGAAAGAGAGACAACACAATGACCAAAAGAAAGAGAGACAACACAATGACCAATAGAAAAAGAGACAACACAATGACCAATAGAAAGAGAGACAACACAATGACCAAAAGAAAGAGAGACAACGCAATGACCAAAAGAAAGAGAGACAACACAATGACCAATAGAAAAAGAGACAGCACAATGACCAATAGAAAGAGAGACAACACAATGACCAATAGAAAGAGAGACAACAAAATGACCAATAGAAAGAGAGACAACGCAATGACCAATAGAAAGAGAGACAAAACAATGACCAATAGAAAGAGAGACAACACAATGACCAATAGAAAGAGAGAAAACAAAATGACCAATAGAAAGAAAGACAACACAATGACCAATAGAAAGAGAGACAACACAATGACCAAAAGAAAGAGAGACAACACAATGACCAATAGAAAGAGAGACACCACAATGACCAATAGAAAGAGAGACAACACAATGACCAATAGAAAGAGAGACAACACAATGACCAATAGAAAGAGAGACACCACAATGACCAATAGAAAGCGAGACAACACAATGACCAATAGAAAGAGAGAAAACACAATGACCAATAGAAAAAGAGACAACACAATGACCAATAGAAAGAGAGACAACACAATGACAAAAAAGAAAGAGAGACAACACAATGACCAATAGAAAGAGAGACAACACAATGACCAAAAGAAAGAGAGACAACACAATGACCAATAGAAAGAGAGACAACACAATGACCAATAGAAAGAGAGACAACACAATGATCAATAGAAAGAGAGACAACACAATGACCATTAGAAAGAGAGACACCACTATGACCAAAAGAAAAAGAGACAACACAATGACCAATAGAAAGAGAGAAAACACAATGACCCATAGAAAGAGACACCACAATGACCAAAAAGAAAGAGAGACAACAAAATGACCAAAAGAAAGAGAGACAACACAATGACCAAAAGAAAGAGACACCACAATGACCAATAGAAAGAGAGACAACACAATGACCAATAGAAAGAGAGACAACACAATGACCAATAGAAAGAGAGACACCACAATGACCAAAAGAAAGAGAGACAACACAATGACCAATAGAAAGAGAGACAACACAATGACCAAAAGAAAGAGACACAACACAATGACCAATAGAAAGAGAGACAACACAATGACCAATAGAAAGAGAGACACCACAATGACCAAAAGAAAGAGAGACAACACAATGACCAAAAGAAAGAGAGACAACACAATGACCAATAGAAAGAGAAACACCACAATGACCAAAAGAAAGAGAGACAACACAATAACCAATAGAAAGAGAGACAACACAATGACCAATAAAAAGAGAGACAACACAATGACCAATAGAAAAAGAAACAACACAATGACCAAAAGAAAGAGAGACAACACAATGACCAATAGAAAGAGAGACAACATAATGACCAATAGAAAGAGAGACAACACAATGACCAATAGAAAGAGAGACAACACAATGACCAATAGAAAAAGAGACAACGAAATGACCAAAAGAAAGAGAGACAACACAATGACCAATAGAAAAAGAGACAACGCAATGACCAAAAGATAGAGAGACAACACAATGACCAAAAGAAAGAGAGACAACAAAATGACCAATAGAAAGAGAGACAACACAATGACCAATAAAAAGAGAGACAACACAATGACCAAAAGAAAGAGAGACAACACAATGACCAATAGAAAAAGAGACAACACAATGACCAATAGAAAGAGAGACAACACAATGACCAAAAGAAAGAGAGACAACAAAATGACCAATAGAAAGAGAGACAACGCAATGACCAACAGAAAGAGAGACAAAACAATGACCAATAGAAAGAGAGACAACACAATGACCAATAGAAAGAGAGACAACACAATGACCAATAGAAAGAGAGACACCACAATGACCAATAAAAAGAGAGACACCACAATGATCAATAGAAAGAGAGACAACACAATGACCAAAAGAAAGAGAGACAACACAATGACCAATAGAAAGAGAGACAACACAATGACCAAAAGAAAGAGAGACAACACAATGACCAATAGAAAGAGAGACAACACAATGACCAATAGAAAGAGAGACACCACAATGACCAATAAAAAGAGAGACACCACAATGACCAATAGAAAGAAAGACAACACAATGACCAAAAGAAAGAGAGACAACACAATGACCAATAGAAAGAGAGACACCACAATGACCAATAGAAAGCGAGACAACACAATGACCAATAGAAAGAGAGAAAACACAATGACCAATAGAAAAAGAGACAACACAATGACCAATAGAAAGAGAGACAACACAATGACAAAAAAGAAAGAGAGACAACACAATGACCAATAGAAAGAGAGACAAAACACAATGACCAAAAGAAAGAGAGACAACACAATGACCAATAGAAAGAGAGACAACACAATGACCAATAGAAAGAGAGACAACACAATGATCAATAGAAAGAGAGACAACACAATGACCATTAGAAAGAGAGACACCACAATGACCAAAAGAAAAAGAGACAACACAATGACCAATAGAAAGAGAGAAAACACAATGACCAATAGAAAGAGACACCACATTGACCAATAGAAAGAGAGACAACACAATGACCAATAGAAAGAGAGACACCACAATGACCAATAGAAAGAGAGACACCACAATGACCAAACGAAAAAGAGACAACACTGACCAATAGAAAGAGAGAAAACACAATGACCAATAGAAAGAGACAACACAATGACCAATAGAAAAAGAGACAACACAATGACCAATAGAAAGACAGACAACACAATGACCAAAAAGAAAGAGAGACAACACAATGACCAATAGAAAGAGAGACAACACAATGACCAATAGAAAGAGAGACACCACAATGACCAAAAGAAAAAGAGACAACACAATGACCAATAGAAAGAGAGAAAACACAATGACCAATAGAAAGAGACACCACAATGACCAAAAAGAAAGAGAGACAACACAATGACCAATAGAAAGAGAGACAACACAATGACCAATAGAAAGAGAGACAACACAATGACCAAAAGAAAGAGAGGCAACGCAATGACCAAAAGAAAGAGAGAATACACAATGACCAATAGAAAGAGACACCACAATGACCAATAGAAAGAGAGACAACACAATGATCAATAGAAAGAGAGACAACACAATGACCAAAAGAAAGAGAGACAACACAATGACCAAAAGAAAGAGAAACAACAAAATGACCAAAAGAAAGTGAGACAACACAATGACCAATAGAAAGAGAGACAACACAATGACCAATAGAAAGAGAGACAACACAATGACCAATAGAAAGAGAGACAACTCAATGACCAAAAGAAAAACAGACAACACAATGACCAATAGAAAGAGAGAAAACACAATGACCAATAGAAAGAGAGACAACACAATGACCAAAAGAAAGAGAGACGACACAATGACCAATAGAAAGAGAGACAACACAATGACCAATAGAAAGAGACACCACAATGACCAATAGAAAGAGAGACAACACAATGACCAATAGAAAGAGAGACAACACAATGACCAATAGAAAGAGAGACAACACAATGACCAAAAAGAAAGAGAGACAACACAATGACCAATAGAAAGAGAGACAACACAATGACCAATAGAAAGAGAGACAACACAATGACCAAAAGAAAGGGAGACAACGCAATGACCAAAAGAAAGAGAGAAAACACAATGACCAATAGAAAGAGACACCACAATGACCAATAGAAAGAGATACAACACAATGACCAAAAGAAAGAGAGACAACACAATGACCAAAAAGAAAGAGAGACAACACAATGACCAAAAGAAAGAGAGATAACACAATGACCAAAAGAAAGAGAGACAACACAATGACCAATAGAAAGAGAGAAAACAAAATGACCAAAAGAAAGAGAGACAACACAATGACCAATAGAAAGAGAGACAACGCAATGACCAAAAGAAAGAGAGATAACACAATGACCAAAAGAAAGAGAGACAACACAATGACCAATAGAAAGAGAGAAAACAAAATGACCAATAGAAAGAGAGACAACACAATGACCAATAGAAAGAGAGACAATGCAATGACCAATAGAAAGAGAGAAAACAAAATGACCAATAGAAAGAGAGACAGCACAATGACCAAAAGAAAGAGAGAAAACAAAATGACCAACAGAAAGAGAGACAACACAATGACCAAAAGAAAGAGAGACAACACAATGACCAATAGAAAGAGAGAAAACAAAATGACCAATAGAAAGAGAGACAGCACAATGACCAATATAAAGAGAGACAACACAATGACCAAAAGAAAGAGAGACAACACAATGACCAATAGAAAGAGAGACAACACAATGACCAATAGAAAGAGAGACAACACAATGACCAATAGAAAGAGAGACAACACAATGACCAAAAGAAAGAGAGATAACACAATGACCAAAAGAAAGAGAGACAACACAATGACCAATAGAAAGAGAGACAACACAATGACCAATAGAAAGAGAGACAACACAATGACCAAAAGAAAGAGAAATAACACAATGACCAAAAGAAAGAGAGACAACACAATGACCAAAAGAAAGAGAGACAACACAATGACCAAAAGAAAAGAGAGACAACACAATGACCAAAAGAAAGAGAGATAACACAATGACCAAAAGAAAGAGACACCACAATGACCAATAGAAAGAGAGAAAACACAATGACCAATAGAAAGAGAGACACCACAATGACCAATAGAAAGAGAGACAACACAATGACCAATAGAAAGAGAGACACCACAATGACCAAAAGAAAGAGAGACAACACAATGACCAAAAAGAAAAGAGAGACAACACAATGACCAAAAGAAAGAGAGACAACACAATGACCAAAAGAAAGAGAGACAACACAATGACCAAAAGAAAGAGACACCACAATGACCAATAGAAAGAGAGAAAACACAATGACCAATAGAAAGAGAGAAAACACAATGACCAATAGAAAGAGAGACAACACAATGACCAAAAGAAAGAGAGACAACACAATGACCAATAGAAAGAGAGAAAACACAATAACCAATAGAAAGAGAGAAAACACAATGACCAATAGAAAGAGAGACAACACAATGACCAAAAGAAAGAGAGACAACACAATGACCAAAAGAAAGAGAGACACCACAATGACCAAAAGAAAGAGAGACAACACAATGACCAATAGAAAGAGAGAAAACAAAATGACCAAAAGAAAGAGAGACACCACAATGACCAAAAGAAAGAGAGACAACACAATGACCAATAGAAAAAGAGAAAACAAAATGACCAATAGAAAGAGAGACAACACAATGACCAATAGAAAGAGAGACAACACAATGACCAATAGAAAGAGAGACAACAAAATGACCAATAGAAAGAGAGACAACACAATGACCAATAGAAAGAGAGACAACACAATGACCAATAGAAAGAGAGAAAACAAAATGACCAAAAGAAAGGGAGACAACACAATGACCAATAGAAAGAGAGACACCAAATGACCAAAAGAAAGAGAGACTACACAATGACCAATAGAAAGAGAGAAAACAAAATGACCAATAGAAAGAGAGACAACACAAGTACCAATAGAAAGAGAGAAAACACAATGACCAATAGAAAGAGAGACAACACAATGACCAAAAAAAAGAGAGACAACACAATGACCAATAGAAAGAGAGACAACACAATGACCAAAAGAAAGAGAGACAACACAATGACCAATAGAAAGAGAGACAACACAATGACCAATAGAAAGAGAGAAAACACAATGACCAATAGAAAGAGAGACAACACAATGACCAAAAGAAAGAGAGACAACACAATGACCAAAAGAAAGAGAGAAAACAAAATGACCAAAAGAAAGAGAGACACCACAATGACCAAAAGAAAGAGAGACAACACAATGACCAATAGAAAGAGAAAAATCAAAATGACCAATAGAAAGAGAGACAACACAATGACCAATAGAAAGAGAGACAACACAATGACCAATAGAAAGAGAGACAACACAATGACCAATAGAAAGAGAGAAAACACAATGACCAAAAGAAAGAGAGACAACACAATGACCAATAGAAAGAGAGAAAACACAATGACCAAAAGAAAGAGAGACAACACAATGACCAATAGAAAGAGAGAAAACAAAATGACCAATAGAAAGAGAGACAACACAATGACCAATAGAAAGAGAGACAACACAATGACCAAAAGAAAGAGAGACAACACAATGACCAATAGAAAGAGAGACAACACAATGACCAATAGAAAGAGAGAAAACACAATGACCAAAAGAAAGAGAGACAACACAATGACCAAAAGAAAGAGAGACAACACAATGATCAATAGAAAGAGAGACAACACAATGACCAATAGAAAGAGAGACAACACAATGACCAATAGAAAGAGAGACAACACAATGACCAAAAGAAAGAGAGACAACACAATGACCAAAAGAAAGAGAGACAACACAATGACCAATAGAAAGAGAGACAACACAATGACCAATAGAAAGAGAGACAACACAATGACCAAAAGAAAGAGAGACAACACAATGATCAATAGAAAGAGAGACAACACAATGACCAACAGAAAGAGAGACAACACAATGACCAATAGAAAAAGAGACAACACAATGACCAATAGAAAGAGAGACAACACAATGACCAAAAGAAAGAGAGATAACACAATGACCAAAAGAAAGAGAGATAACACAATGACCAAAAGAAAGAGAGACAACACAATGACCAAAAGAAAGAGAGACAACAAAATGACCAATAGAAAGAGAGACAACACAATGACCAATAGAAAGAGAGACAACACAATGACCAAAAGAAAGAGAGACAACACAATGACCAAAAGAAAGAGAGACAACACAATAACCAATAGAAAGAGAGACAACACAATGACCAAAAGAAAAAGGACAAACAACGATCTACAAAACACTACACAGTAAGCAAAAGATCGGGCATCACGAACTCCAGTAAAAATCAGAATGAACTCCGAAGGATAAGCAGTTCTTGCCCTACTAGTGGTACCCGTCGTGTTACTCTAGTTACAAACTCGGTGATGAGTCATGAACGAGCAAAGGACCCGGAAGTGCTTACGATGAACGGAACATTTCCGTTGTCATTTGTGACACAGATATTCCGTAACAGTTAACCAATTCATGGTGGTGACATTACAGTCGGTGATGAATTTCATTATATTTTAGATTACCCGTTGTTTTAACAGGATCGAAAGTTCTACATATCAAAGAATTACTACAATAGACCGAATATTTTTAAAGTATAAATGACTGTGTTTCCAAAAAGAAATCAGGACTGATCAAGCCTTTTGCAAATTAATTAAATATATAAATAAAACTGTATGTACTCCAGGCTTAACCTATCGAATAGTTCATCTGTATTGTTTTACTACTCTTCTTCTTCACTATTTCTGTACTAAACACATATTATTGTATATATTGTACACATATTATTGTATATATTGTACACATATTACTGTATATATTATACACATAATACTGTATATATTGTACACATATTACTGTATATATTGTACACATATTACTGTATATATTGTACACATATTACTGTATATATTGTACACATATTACTGTATATATTGTACACACATTATGGTATGTATTGTAGATATATAATTGTATATATTGTACACATATTACTGTATACATTGTACACATATATATACAATATACGTACATTGTCGGTAAATATAAAATTTATTTGTACGAGCTTTAGAAACAGGCAGAATAGCGAGCCTTCGGCGAGCTTTTCAGGCCTGTTTCGCAGCGAGTACAAATGAATTTTATATATAGCGACAATGTACGTATATTGTGTTTATCCTGCAATGTCTAAAAAGTCGGAAAACTTGTCAGATTTAAACAAAAAGAACAGAAACAAGCGTCATTCCTCGCCTTTCATAAATGTTGTCAAGGGTGTCTTCTTCGTGGTCCGCGTTACATTAGTACCAGTTTCATACTTGTCTGCGCCCCCCGCTGTACATAGCTACAGGGTACCAGGAAAGTTTATTCGTAGGCTGAAAAGTTTATTCGTAAACTGAAAAGCTTATTCGTCTACTACGAATAAAGCAAAAATTTATCCGTATAGCATATTTGTACAGCAAATGTACTGATTGCAGGACAATACTGTATATAGTGTACACATATTACTGTATATATTGTACACATATTACTCTATATATTGTACACATATAATGGTATGTATTGTAGACATATTACTGTATATATTGTACAAATATTACTGTTTATCCTGCAATCAGTACATTTGCTGTACAAATATGCTATAGGAATAATTTTGTGCTCTATTCGTACTAGACGAATAAGCTTTCCAGCCTACGAATAAACTTTCCTGGTACCCTGTAGCTATGTACAGCGGAGGGCGCAGACAAGTATGAAACTGGTACTAATGTAACGCGGACCACGAAGAAGACACCCTTGACAACATTTATGAAAGGCGAGAAATGACGCTTGTTTCTGTCTTTTTTGTTTATGGTGTCAAACCACATATTACTATATATATTGTACACATATTACTGTATATATTGTACACATATTATGGTATGTATTGTAGACATATTACTCTATATATTGTATACATATTACTCTATATAGTGTACACATATTACTGTATATATTGTACACATATTATGGTATTTATTGTAGACATATTACTGTATATATTGTATACATATTACTCTATATATTGTACACATATTACTGTATATAGTGTACACATATTACTGTATATATTTTACACATATTACTATATATATTGTACACATATTACTGTATATATTGTACACATATTACTGTATATATTGTACACATATTATTGTATATATTGTACACATATTACTGTATATATTGTACACATATTACTGTATATAGTGTACACATATTACTGTATATATTTTACACATATTACTGTATATATTGTACACATATTATGGTATGTATTGTAGTCATATTACTCTATATATTGTACACATATTACTCTATATAGTGTACACATATTACTGTATATATTGTACACATATTATGGTATGCATTGTGGATATATTACTGTATATATTGTACACATATTACTCTATATATTGTACACATATTACTGTATATATTGTACACATATTACTGTATATATTGTATATATTGTACACATATTACTCTATATATTGTACACATGTTACTGTATATATTTCACATATAACTCTATATATTGTACACATATTACTGTATATATTGTACACATATTACTGTATATATTGTACACATATTACTGTATATATTGTACACATATTACTGTATATATTGTACACATATTACTGTATATATTGTAGACATATTACTATATATATTGTACACATATTACTGTATATATTGTAGACATATTACTATATATATTGTACACATATTACTGTATATATTGTATATATTGTACACATATTACTGTATATATTGTGCACATGTTACTGTATATATTGTACACATATTACTCTATATATTGTACACATGTTACTGTATATATTTCACATATAACTCTATATATTGTACACATATTACTGTATATATTGTACACATACTACTGTATATATTGTACACATATTACTGTATATATTGTACACATATTGCTCTATATATTGTTTACATATTACTGTATATATTGTACACATATTACTGTATATATAGTACACATATTACTGTAGATATTGTACACATATTTATATAATAATGTTGTGTTAGCAATGACTATGCCAATATAGTGGTCAAGGTTGAAGACATAGTGCACGACCCGAAGCGGAGTGCACTATGTCTTCAACCCTGACCACTATATGGCATAGTCATTGCTAACACAACATTATTATTATTTTTATGCTGACTGTTATGTGTAGACAAAATATATTGAGAACTATTACAATAAAGGAGGTCCTGATATTGGTGACTAATATAATGGATCAGATAGTCTGAAAGTGTGAGAATATTCTTTGTTTTATTTAAGGGTTTAAAAATATAAAGATGTTTGAAGTTTGAAATTTAATTAGCAACAATAACAAGTATTAAAAAACGCTTAGACGACTATGATAGATTGAAAGATTGGATCCGCCCCCTTGCACGTGGACTAGCTATAAATAGCATGACAGACAGCTGAAAACACAACCTTCCCTGCGTGAAACTGGCATAGTAGATGTATTATTTTCGCATAGTATATCAACGCTATATAATTTGTTGTGATATATGCCAAAATATCGTATGAACTTATATTACAGAAGAAATTTACAGAAAGCATAATAATACTGTATATATTGCACACATATTGCTCTATATATTGTACACATATTACTGTATATATTGTGCACATGCTACTGTAAATAATGTACACATATTTATATAATAATGTTATGTTAGCAATGAGTGCCAAAATAGTGGTCAGGGTTGAAGACATAGTGCAGGACCCGAAGGGGAGTTCACTATGTCTGCAACTCTGACCACTATATGGCATAGTCATTGCTAACACAACATTATTATTATTTTTATGCTGACTGTTATATGTAGACAAACTATATTGAGAACTATTACAATAAAGGAGGTCCTGATATTGGTGACTAATATATTGGATCATGTAGTCTTGAAAGTGTGAGAATATTCTTTGTTTCATTTAAGGCTTTAAAAATATAAAGATTTTTGAAGTTTGAAATTTAATTAACACCAATATATTAACAAGTATTAAAAAACGCTTAGACGACTATGATAGATTGACAGATTGGATCCGCCCCCTTGCACGTGGACTAGCTATATACTGCTTGACAGACAGCTGAAAACCCAACCTTCCCCGCGTGAAACTGGCATAGTAGATGTACTATTTTCGCATAGTATATCAACGCTATATAATTCTTTGTGATATATGCCAAACTATCGTATGAACTTATATAACAGAAGAAATTTACAGAAAGCATAATGATACCGTATATATTGTACACATATTACTCTATATATTGTACCCATATTACTGTATATGTTGTATCCACATGACTCTATATATTGTACACATATTACTGTATATATTGTACACATATTACTGTATATATTGTACACATATTACTGTAGATATTGTACACATATTACTGTAGATATTGTACACATATTACTGTATATATTGTACACATATTACTCTATATATTGTACACATATTACTGTATATATTGTACACATATTACTGTATATATTGTACACATATTACTGTAGATATTGTACACATATTACTGTAGATATTGTACACATATTACTGTATATATTGTACACATATTATGGTATGTATGTATTTTACGAAAATAATGTTACCCATGTTAAAACTAGATATAAACTATGGCATCCATGAATTATTTCTGAAATGTCATTAAGATAATACGATCTTTATTCCAGCCGTAGTGGTACAATCGCAAGTCTGGCCAAATGTTACAGTGAAAAACGAAACCATAGAAAATGGCTTGGTCCGATTGGAGATATATGGAAATGACATCGTCAAAGGGCAAAATATCATCCATGTCACATCAAAAGGTAACATGATATAAAAGGGAAATATCATCTATGTCACATCTAAAGGTATCATGATATAAAAGTGCAATATCATCCATGTCACATCTAAAGGTATCATGATATAAAAGGGAAATATCATCCATGTCACATCTAAAGGTAACATGATATAAAAGTGTAATATCATCCATGTCACATCTAAAGGTAACATGATATAAAAGTGTAATATCATCCATGTCACATCTAAAGGTATCATGATATAAAAGGGAAATATCATCCATGTCACATCTAAAGGTAACATGATATAAAAGTGTAATATCATCCATGTCACATCTAAAGGTAACATGATATAAAAGTGTAATATCATCCATGTCACATCTAAAGGTAACATGATATAAAAGGGCAATATCATCCATGTCACATCTAAAGGTATCATGATATAAAAGGGAAATATCATCCATGTCACATCTAAAGGTAACATGATATAAAAGGGCAATATCATCCATGTCACATCTAAAGGTATCATGATATAAAAGGGAAATATCATCCATGTCACATCTAAAGATAACATGATATAAAAAGGCAATATCATCCATGTCAAATCTAAAGGTAACATGATATAAAAGGACAATATCATGCATGTCACATCTAAAGGTAACATGATATAAAAGGGCAATATCATCAATGTCACATCTAAAGATAGAAAGATATAAAAGTGTAATATCATCCATGTCACATCTAAAGGTAACATGATATAAAAGGGCAATATCATCAATGTCACATCTAAAGATAGAAAGATATAAAAGTGTAATATCTTCCATGTCACATCTAAAGGTAACATGATATAAAAGTGTAATATCATCCATGTCACATCTAAAGGTAACATTATATAAAAGTGTAATATCATCCATGTCACATCTAAAGGTAACGTGATATAAAAGTGTAATATCATCCATGTCACATCTAAAGGTAACGTGATATAAAAGTGTAATATCATTCATGTCACATCTAAAGGTAACATGATATAAAAGGGCAATATCATCAATGTCACATCTAAAGATAGAAAGATATAAAAGTGTAATATCATCCATGTCACATCTAAAGGTAACATGATATAAAAGGGCAATATCATCAATGTCACATCTAAAGATAGAAAGATATAAAAGTGTAATATCATCCATGTCACATCTAAAGGTAACATGATATAAAAGGGCAATATCATCAATGTCACATCTAAAGATAGAAAGATATAAAAGTGTAATATCTTCCATGTCACATCTAAAGGTAACATGATATAAAAGTGTAATATCATCCATGTCACATCTAAAGGTAACGTGATATAAAAGTGTAATATCATCCTTGTCACATCTAAAGGTAATATGATATAAAAGTGCAATATCATCCATGTCACATCTAAAGGTAACATGATATAAAAGTGTAATATCGTACATGTCACATCTAAAGGTAACATGATATAAAAGTGTAATATCATCAATGTCACATCTAAAAGTTACAAAAGAATATGAAGCGTACCTGATGGAGGTTATTCCAGAAACTCACCGTGCACACTAAATTATATATCTACGTGCTTATTACTATCACCGAGTCTACAATTCTGCTAGTGAAATGTACAGTTCCTAAATGATATAATTATTAATAAAGCTTAAAAGTATCCACCCTAAGGCATAGGATACCGTAGACCGAATAATCTGTCTCTTGTTTGTCTATATTTGTCATTATATATTTCCTTTTTATTATTTGGACATCTTTTCTTTTTTTTTTCTTTTTTCGTTTTTGACATACTGAGACAGAAAGCATTACCATATACAAGTAGTAGAAAGCGTATAATTTCTATACGCTGGAAATTCTGGGATTTCTCCAGTTTTGTGTAATACAAACACCTACCAGTCTATTCATGAAGGATTATTCTTCAACTCTAGCCCTGCACTGGACTTAAAATATCCCTTGAGACTCCCATATATCCATTTGTATTTCTCTTCGCTTCATTTACAATACAAAATTAATGGCATCCATTCATAAATATTTCAACCAATCAGATTGACTCTTATATTTTAGTGGTAGGAGAGGTGAATGCCAGAAAACTCGGCCCGCGGACAACTCGGACAGAGTCAATTCGGACCGTAGTAAAGGACTAGTCGGACCGTAGTCCAAGACTACTGGGACCGTATGTTAAGACAACTCGGACCGTATTTTTGATATATATCCTCAATGCATTACACAAAACTCGAGAAATCCCAGAATTTCCAGCGCATGCAAATTGTATGCTTTCTACTAGTTTTATATAGTAGTGCTTTCTGTCTCAGTGTGTCAAAAAAAATATAAAAAATGTCCAAATAATAAAAAGAACATATATAATGACAAATATAGACACACAAGAGACAGATTATTCGGTCTAAGGATACCGCAGCCACTTTTAGCTATCGTGTTTAGGCTATCGTGCTTTGGCTATCGTGCTTAGGCTATCGTGTCTAGGCAATAGTGCTTAGGCTATCGTGTTTAGGCCATAGTGCTTAGGCTATCGTGTTTAGGCTATCGTGTTTAGGCTATCGTGTTTAGGCTATCGTGTTTAGGCCATAGTGCTTAGGCTATCGTGTTTAGGCTATCGTGTTTAGGCTATCGTGTTTAGGCTGTCGTGTTTAGGCTATCGTGTTTAGGCTATCGTGTTTAGGCTATCGTGTTTAGGCTATCGTGTTTAGGCTATCGTGTTTTGGCTATCGTGTTTAGGCTATCGTGTTTAGGCTATCGTGTTTAGGCTATCGTGTTTAGGCTATCGTGTCTAGGCTATCGTGTTTTGGCTATCGTGTTTTGGCTATCGTGTTTAGGCTATCGTGTTTAGGCTATCGTGTTTAGGCTATCGTGTTTAGGCTATCGTGTTTAGGCTATCGTGTTTAGGCTATCGTGTTTTGGCTATCGTGTTTAGGCTATCGTGTTTAGGCTATCGTGTTTTGGCTATCGTGTTTAGGCTATCGTGTTTAGGCTATCGTGTTTAGGCTATCGTGTTTTGGCTATCGTGTTTAGGCTATCGTGTTTAGGCTATCGTGTTTAGGCTATCGTGTTTTGGCTATCGTGTTTTGGCTATCGTGTTTAGGCTATCGTGTTTAGGCTATCGTGTTTAGGCTATCGCGTTTTGGCTATCGTGTTTAGGCTATCGTGTTTAGGCTATCGTGTTTAGGCTATCGTGTTTAGGCTATCGTGTTTAGGCTATCGTGCTTTGGCTATCGTGTTTAGGCTATCGTGTTTAGGCTATCGTGTTTAGGCTATCGTGTTTAGGCTATCGTGTTTAGGCTCTTTGGGTTTCTTGCTTCCAAAGACTTATTATTTGTCATTCCTATCTTTTGACCTTGAGAGTACCCTATATTCCTATCTTTTGACTTTAAGAGTACCCTATATTCCTATCTTTTGACTTTGAGAGTACCCTATGTTCCTATCTTTTGACTTTGAGAGTACGCTATCTTTTGACCTTGAGAATACCCTATATTCCTATCTTTTGACTTTGCGAGTACCCTATCTTTTGACTTTCAGAGTACCCTATATTGCTATCTTTTGACTTTGAGAGTACCCTATATTCCTATCTTTTGACCTTGAGAGTACCCTATATTCCTATCTTTTGATCTTGAGAGTACCCTATATTCCTATCTTTTGACCTTGAGAGTACCCTATATTCCTATTTTTTGACCTTGAGAGTACCCTATATTCCTATCTTTTGACTTTGAGAGTACCCTATATTCCTATCTTTGACTTTGAGAGTACCCTATATTCCTATCTTTTGACCTTGAGAGTACCCTATATTCCTATCTGTTGACCTTGAGAGTACCCTATATTCCTATCTTTTGACCTTGAAAGTACCCTATATTCCTATCTTTTGACTTTAAAAGTACCCTATATTCCTATCTTTTGACTTTAAGAATACCCTATATTCCTATCTTTTGACTTTAAGAGTACCCTATATTCCTATCTTTTGACTTTAAGAGTACCCTATATTCCTATCTTTTGACTTTGAGAGTACCCTATATTCCTATCTTTTGACTTTCAAAGTACCCTATATTCCTATCTTTTGACTTTGAGAGTACCCTATATTCCTATCTTTTGACTTTGATAGTACCCTATATTCCTATCTTTTGACTTTGAGAGTATCCTATCTTTTGACCTTGAGAGTACCCTATATTCCCATCTTTTGACTTTGAGAGTACCCTATCTTTTGACTTTGAGAGTACCCTATATTCCTATCTCTTGACTTTGAGAGTACCCTATATTCCTATCTTTTGACTTTGAGAGTACCCTATATTCCTATCTTTTGACTTTGAGAGTACCCTATATTCGTATCTTTTGACTTTGAGAGTACCCTATATTCGTATCTTTTGACTTTGAGAGTACCCTATCTTTTGACTTTGAGAGTACCCTATATTCCTATCTTTTGACTTTGAGAGTACCCTATATTCCTATCTTTTGACTTTGAGAGTACCCTATATTCCTATCTTTTGATCTTGAATGTACCCTATATTCCTATCTTTTGACTTTGAGAGTACCCTATATTCATATCTTTTGACCTTGAGAGTACCCTATATTCCTATCTTTTGACATTGAGAGTACCCTATATCACTGCACACTAAATTAGATATCGACGTTTTTATTACACTTCCTGTAAATGTAATTTATTAACACTAAGGTCAATCTTCCCCAGACATAGGTATGCTTAACTGATTTTGGTTATCCTGTTTAGGCCATTTTGGCTTGCTTTCTCCCCCTAGACTTTCAGTTATTTGTCTTCCCAAGTTTTTGGTGATATGTGTTACGGTTATTCGATAAATGAAATGTAGATATGTCCGATTTTACTACTATATTCTCTTATGGTGGACTATTAGTCCCCGAGGGTAACATCCGCTCAGTAGACAGGGCTTCGATATTGATATAATTTGTTTATATTATTCTATTATTGTCCTCTCCTGACGGAACTGCTTTCACTATAGTGATGTCTGCTGAGGAAAGGTGCCCGAGCCAACGGCTAGAGTACTATACCTCACCAGACAACACTTTAAGGGGAAAACTGCCTAATTGTTTAAAGCGTCGTACTCATCGGTTTCGATGGTGTCACAGGATATAGTCAGAGGATCATTCAACCTATACTAATCCATATTACTATTTTGTAGCTTGTGAACTAGTTACTTCAGGTTCTGTAGATGGACTGATAATGTTTGTTGATTGCACTACAGCAGAAACATTGGAACACCAGGCAGTATTTCGTCATCTTCCAAATATAGTGATTGTTAGACATTCATGTTACATGAACCAGCACAAGATATTCCACTGGCGGCTATCTTGTTTCTACACAAACTCGTTGTTGGCCGATATAGTTGCTCACGAAAGATGGTACACTGTCTTACTCTACCACGATGAAACAGTTGGTAAGAAGTAGTTAAAGCATTAAGGAAAATTGTTCATATTCATAACCGATCCTTATGACGGGGCGTAAATGTGTCTCTGCTATATTGAAAATGTCATGCTGTTTTCAATTATAAGAAGCTTAAATGGCTCCAATTACTTTATCTAGGTCATAAGAATGTATTGTCAGATCTATAACTTTATTTCAATGACTATTATTCCAATTGATTTGTGAATGAAATTAGTAAAAACCTGTTAAATCAAAGCAAAATGTTATCATCAATTTCATTGATCAATCCATTACATGCCGCTTTGACATTTACTATTTTCTAAATCTGAAATAGATTGCTCGTAGTAGACTCAATCTAGTAAAGGCCAAGATTATATACAACACATATCTATTTATAGATTCAACAGAACATGTTATGGTTTTATAAAAGGAAATGTATACCTATTACATAACCTGCCATGTCAATGAGAACTGATTAACTATTTCCTTTATAAATGTTATTTCAGATTCTCACTGTATAATGGATGTTCTACGAAAACTTTCTTTACAACATGTATCAACAAGACTTGTAAACACGACAACTTGTGGAACACAACAATGTTTAAAGTATCTATCACAATACAATCAAGGTGGAGTTATTGTTTTAGGAACAGCAGATACCATTACAAATATTTTACTTCAGGTAGTATCGTATGTTTAGTATTCATCGTTGTACAGTAAGAGTAATGGCTGTTGAAAATACCTACTTAATATATATAATAGTACTCTTTCGTTTGTTAAATTATGTGTTATTTATCATGACATTATTTACCTAAATTCTGAGGTTATCTGATGGACAAGGTAATCTGGGTGGTGTTGTAATCTCGCGGATAAGATAATCTGGTAAATGGGATAATCTGTTGGATGAGATAATCTGATGGACTACCCCGGTCATATTAAATGCAAAACTTGTATTAACTGCACCGTTCCTTTATGCCTACCATTGATTATATGTGACATAGGATGAGATCAGGAGATATTTGGGAGCAATGATATAAACACTACGACAAACGCGATGAATTCATTTTTCCAATAGTCAACTTCCCCTTCATTAGTAGCAATATTTCAGCATCACCAGCGTATGGAGTTTACATTTCAGAACTCATACGTTATTCTAGAGTCTGTGCCCAGTACCATGATTTTCTGGACAGAGCTCAGCTGCTAACACAAAAGCTACTCAAACAAGGCTACGTTGCTACTAGGTTGAACTCTTTGCTACAAAATGTCTACGGTTGTCATCACAATCTGGTTGACCGTTACGAAATATCCATATCTCAAATTACAATGGAACTTTTACTTTTCACGTAGATGTTGTTGTTTACGTCTATCACTGCCAGGACTTTTACCGGACTTGACTATCTATATGAGTAACATAGCAGGTATCTATAAGAAGCAGGAACTGTTTACCCTTCGTGAGCACGTGTGTGTTCACTTTCGTGGGGTCCGTGTTGCTCATTTATCTTAGTTTTTTTTTTTGTTATTCTATTATGTGTCTTTATGTTCTGGGCTCCGTGTTGTGATGGCCGTTACGATTTCCGCATAGAACCGATGTTCAGTTCGTCTTTACCTCCATTTGTTGATAGAAGGGCTCATGTCCTATTTACGCTATTTGTGTTTGTTTGCGCATAGTGGTTTCCAACACATGTTGTGTTGTGTTGTTTTTTTCTTCGTCTTGTGTGCCTTGCGTTGCCAGTTTCTCTGGATTGTCCATTTTTGATTGCACCTTCGGTATTCCCTTACGTATATATACAGAACAAACAAAATAAATAGATGTTTGGAAAATATCAAATCTTCCGCAGACAAGGAGCGAAACAATCAGAATTACATAAAACATAATTGAAGTTTGGTCAAAAAAATTTGGGAGTGAACAATGCACCCTTAAGAGTGAACATAAAACAGAACAGAAACTTCGACAAGATCAACTGTCGTTAAAATGGGAGTGAAAGGGTTAAAAAGAGTTAATATAAAAGGAAACAGAAGCTTAAACAAGTAATATGCCTCTCACTCCTTAACATTAAGAGCAGTCCCCACCCCATACAATACTAACTCTCACAAACTCAGTAGTGTCTTTTAAATGACACTAGAGAATTCTATACACAAACCAAACCCACATTTGAACACTGAATAGAATTACAGTAATGTATATAATATATTGTAAGATACCGTCGAATAAGTTGTTGTTGTTCTATATAGATATAAGTTATCTAGTTATTAACTAGTTCAGCTTATGAAAGACTGATGACCACGCAGACTTCAGAGAACGTTTTATGCGTTAACAATGATAAAAAAAAATACACGAAGAACTACATGTAGGAGGAATTCCTAAAGCACCGGTAACTACAAACTCATTAGCACAATCTAAGCCAAATATTTACATATTTATTGTATAATCTACAGGCAAGAGAAGATACCCTGTTGAACAACTCATGGATATTGATGACTGGTAGCACTCAACTTTCTGTACTGAATGGAAGTGATATGGCCAACAGTCGTATTGTGTTCCTAAGACAACAATTCCAGATTTCAATATCAAATCAAGGAAATTGTGTGGACTCTTTTTCATCCGAAATGGTTTGATAATATCATAATCTACAAATTATTATTTCTGGCACTCCATTTGTTTACACTGCTACTTTTACAATTTGTATATATCGGTGTTAGAATTACATTTTTAAACTGACAATATTTTAGTTCTCTCTTCATGGGTTTTGAACTTACGCCACTGATACACTACTCCAGCACCAATCGTTTAGCCTAATGTCCAGCGTTCTAGACCTCTCCACCACATCAAAATAAAGCTTCAATAGTCGAAGTTTTATAATAAACATTGATACTAAATTATGCATGGCTCTTAGTTTCTTGTATAGATATGATACTTATGTCTCTATTTTCAACAAAATACTCGCAGTTAGCCAAATCGTTTTCTAATTTAGCTCCCCGTCTTCGATGTTTGACAATTAATATACGTGTTGTGGTATTAACCATCATTGAAGATATTTTTTAGGTTTTTTAGACACGCATTATTATATTGTCATTTTAGTTTGAAATATTTAAAAAAAAAAATACTAACTATTTCGTAAAATTCATTTTGTCAAAAACTGTGCTTGTAGAAACAAATAACAGCTGTGCAGCAGTAGCTGATGTGAATTGATGTATAATTATCCAGATATAATTTGAAAACATGAAAACATTTTTTTTCTTCAATTTTTAAACTCGCTATAATTACGATATCGTTTCATCAAAGTATTTATTTACAATTATGAAATCGTATCACTTATCAAATAAATTTCCACTCCTTGATATCAAAGTATATAAATTTTCTTTAAGAACGATTCTCTGTTAAAACAACTGCTACAGAATAGTTTATAGGCTTTCTTATTATCACGTAACATGAAATCTGGCCTAACGAGAAGAAATATACAGGTGTTTATACATCACTAGATCATTGCTACTTTCTTAAATGGAACATGATATCAGTATCTTTTGAGTTTCTGAAAAATTTTGAAATAATTTACTGATATGAAAGCTATGTGTAACTATAACAAAGTGCCATGTTTTTATTTCTCCATTGTACAAGCTCTATGACTGTATTTCTCCATTGTACAAGCTCTATGACTGGGTTTCTCCATTGTACAAGCTCTATGACTGGGTTTCTCCATTGTACAAGCTCTATGACTGGGTTTCTCCATTGTACAAGCTCTATGACTGGGTTTCTCCATTGTACAAGCTCTATGACTGGGTTTCTCCATTGTACAAGCTCTATGACTGGGTTTCTCCATTGTACAAGCTCTATGACTGGGTTTCTCCATTGTACAAGCTCTATGACTGGGTTTCTCCATTGTACAAGCTCTATGACTGGGTTTCTCCATTGTACAAGCTCTATGACTGGGTTTCTCCATTGTACAAGCTCTATGACTGGGTTTCTCCATTGTACAAGCTCTATGACTGGGTTTCTCCATTGTACAAGCTCTATGACTGGGTTTCTCCATTGTACAAGCTCTATGACTGGGTTTCTCCATTGTACAAGCTCTATGACTGGGTTTCTCCATTGTACAAGCTCTATGACGGGGTTTCTCCATTGTACAAGCTCTATGACGGGGTTTCTCCATTGTACAAGCTCTATGACTGGGTTTCTCCATTGTACAAGCTCTATGACTGGGTTTCTCCATTGTACAAGCTCTATGACTGGGTTTCTCCATTGTACAAGCTCTATGACTGGGTTTCTCCATTGTACAAGCTCTATGACTGGGTTTCTCCATTGTACAAGCTCTATGACTGGGTTTCTCCATTGTACAAGCTCTATGACTGGGTTTCTCCATTGTACAAGCTCTATGACTAGCTTGGTTGACTGGTTTGGCTGGACGAATCAAATAAACACCACACATTGAGAAAATTACATATTGAATGGTTGTCATGTTTCGTTTGGTTGATGCGTTCTGAGGAATTACATTGATAAATATATTCATCAATGTAGCATGGGGGTCAGGGTTATTGTGTTTAATGCCACTTTCAGCTTTATCGTAGCGATCAGTTTTATTGGTGGAGGAAACCGGAGAAAACCACCGACCTGCCGGAAGTCCTGGCAAACTTTATCACATAATGTTGTATCGAGTACACCTCGCCTGAACGAGATTCGAACTGGCAACTCGAACGCGTTAGTCGTGATTGGCACTGATTGCATAGGTAGTTATAAATTCAACATCAATGTAACACTTCACTTCAATGTTGTAATATCTATAAAAAAAATCCACAATTAAAGCAAAAAACAAATCGATCTACAAAAATTATTATAGATTATATGTCAGCTCATTTTTATATACAATTAAAGATATAGTGTCAGATACAGAACTAATATTAATTGACAGATTCTTTCCTTAGGTAATACGTTTTACATTTCCTTTAGGAATATCAGGCATATCTATCAGATGTAAAGTCTTGGTATTTAGATGTCTTTTCGTTGGTTGTAGCACAACATAGCATAGCAACTTTAGAGCCTCTAAATTGCTATCATCAAACTCCGTTACAATACAGGACAGTTGTCATGGAAACTGCTAGAACGGTAAGAAAATTTAATGACAGATGTCAAACAAAAATTGCTTAACTATTATGATTCCACAATAGAACGGTTAGCATACATCATACCTCAAAGTGAGAATGAAACAGCCTCTAGCTTGCCCATTATCAATACGCGAGTGAGTGATTGTTGCTTAACACTAAATGAGCATATGCTATGCTATCTCATGGCGAAAACACGTCACATTTAATGATATGATGATGATTTCCGCTTTGTACTGGTTCAATACGCTTAATTGAATATTTATAGTGTTAACTCCCTGAACCAAAATTCTACGGGTATTGTTTCTGTGTCGCTCCACTCAAACGCATCCAGATTTCGAGCCAACCAGTCTTTGCTCTTACTCTTTAAAGCTGGGTGCTTTATGGAAAAGCAGCTAATACCAATTCAATAGTCTTTAGTTTATTCCGACCTGGACTTGAACCCACGATCTATCGCACTCGAGTCGAACCCAGCTAACCATTACACCACCCACGCAGTTACTACATAACTACATATATGCATGCGAAAGCAAGATTAAAAAAAACACTAATTGAAATATTTAAACTTTATAGAAGCATCGAGAGAAAGAGAACCTTATTCAGATCTGCAGCACTGTATCAACTTCCAACAGTTCTTTAAAACACATGGGACAATGGTCGAGCAATAATGGATTATCGCTAAAGAGGAACATTATTTTCGGCAATGATTTTGTCGACTTTGGAAACGCAACATTAAAAGTAGCAGCACTTCCGGTAACTTACTCTTATTTCATACAGATGTTTTCTTCTATATATTTATAATGGAAAGGGGTGAAACATATATGTATAGTATTCTAAGTTGTTTTAGCTCAAATAACACAAAGCAAATAAATATCAACTTGATGATCAAATATTGAATAAGATTATATTATTAAAAGTAAGAAGAATTGAATATCAATTGGTCAAGAGAAATGTGATGATATGCATACCTATATGTACAGTGTGGGTTGCATAATAATAGACAAAATTGCAACAACAGTTTGATAGACAGAATTCCATATAAAAAGCTTGTTCTACAATATAACAATTGTTTTACTGGCTGTGCTACGAGACAATAGAAAGACATTTCCAAAGATAATCTAGAATACATTGTATATTCAGTTCTGTTTAGTAATATTTGTTTATTTAATCTGAATGAGACACAGAATACACACATATTCAAACGATTTATCGAAAAAGTTTTTAATTACAAATACAACAATTAGTACAAACACAATCGCAATCAACAATAAAACCACAAAGGATCGTACATGAACTCCTACAAAAAACAACAGTTTTGATACCAAATGATAAACACGTCGTGTTTGTTATTTAATATATCATTCAATTATTGAATCTTGGAGAAGTGGGTACTTGGAGCGATGTTGAATGTCATAATTATCAGCTTTATTACTTATTTATAAAGCTACTTTTCATGATATTTTGTGTTAAATTTCAGCTGTCGCCATTCGTATTTTTCACTGTAGACGAGAACAACAATACACAGTATAGTGGATTTATTATCGATATATTACATGAACTTTCTGTCAGATTCAAGTTCAAGTTAGTATGTGATATTTTGTGTTATTTTACATTAAATTAGATATCTACCACATGTGTGCTAATGTCAAGCTTAACGATTGCGGGACATGCATTTCTTAGTCTTAGGTTTGCATTGCGTAGATTTAAATATCTAATTTGCAATGACTAAATAAATACTATAAGTCTGTAGACAATTAACAATAACATGTTTACCATATCTACATTGCTTGATAGACTGTCATTATCGTGATTGCATGTTATATGAAATATATCTACATATACAAAAAGCCTCTACGTATACCAAAACTACAATCTTAGGGGCCGTCGTGATCGTGATCGTATGGTGGTTGGATTTACAACTACTTATGCAATCATTGTGTGCTCGAATCCCACTCATGACGAGGTGTACTCAATACAACATTATGTGATGAAGCTTGTCAGTAACTTGCGGCAGGTCGGTGGTTTTAGCCGGGTACTGCGGTTTCCTTCACCCCTAAAACTGGCCGTCACGATATAACTGAAATAATTTTGAAAGTGACGTTAAACACCATAACTCCTACCCCTTTCCCTAACTACAGTTTTGTTCTTTTTTGATATAATGAAGGGTGCTATCATAAGATAATGTCATGATATTTCTGTGGTTTTCATCGCATACTTCGGTATATTGTCCCACAAAGTGACTGTCGCGATACACTGCAATTTTCGTGGAACAGGGGTTAAGCTAGTTCTAATAATAAAACCCTAAATGCTCGCTTACCCGCAAGGGTTATAGCGGGATGCCATTACACGTAATGGAGCCGCCGCCGAGATTTTTTGCGCTCGCTTACAGAGTTTCTGACGCCTGCATTTATCAATAATAAGACTTAACCTTTCCTTTTGTCCATTATAATAACAAGTTTTTATCACCTACCAGTATTTTAGAATTAATTCCCACAAAATAAAAATCCATGTTTACTTTCTCTCTGAACATTTTGAATTTCGTCATTTCCGGCCTCACTATTTGGATGTCGATACCATATTTGGCGATTTTAGGCGTGAATGTTTACATCAGCGTGTAGTAAGAAATACAATATTTAGAAAAGCTCCGCCTTCCGTAGTTTCCGGTTATGGAAAACGATCGATAAATTTGAACAAGGTTGTTGCTACCTTTGAAAAGCATATATTTCTCAGCCAAACCGATTTAACGAGGACTGGGATCATCAGTAATAGTTATAATGAAATGTTTGAAGCGTAAATAGTGAGTTTTTATGTTTCAACTGCAACTTTTTTTTTTGCTCCATCGTGTCGAATGGGACCGCGTTGTAGCTCTGCCGAGACACAAGTTTATCACAGGAGCTACATTATTGCAGCTAGGGTTAAGCATTTATAATTTAATCCACTCAGATTAGGTCATACATCTGATTTAATGTACTCCTGTGTCATTTTATTACAGCTATGAAATCGTATCACCAGCTGATAATTCTTATGGTAGTCTAGAGGAAGACGGTACATGGAATGGCATGGTAGGAATGGTCATGCTCTCAGTAAGTGTAACATTGTGTAAATTAATTTAGTTGAAGTGAGTGAGAGATTGGTATTTAATCCCACACGAATATTTTTTTCAGCCATGTCATGACGAGGCACATGCTTAGATGATGACATGATAACAATGTTTGTTATGTACTATACCAGCACTCTGAGTTGACTTTTGCCGTGAAACAAAATTCTCCAGGTAATATATGTCGCTCTACTCGGATACTGTTCCAACCAGCTTTTACTGTTTTATGTTACGTGGTTGGTGGTAAAGTATCAAATACCCTTTTGATACCATTAAACCTGACCTAATACTAGCACACGAAATATTACAACAACGAGGCGGTTAGTGAGTGGACGTTTTTATACATTTACTGGCAAGAACAAATAAATATCAATAAGTAAACTTTAACCGCAATACAGTTACGATTGATAGAGTTATTGTCATGCATGTGTGTTAATATAACATTTGTGAAATTCTAGATTTCAACATGCCTTGATCAATTGTCCATACACACATATATATATATTTAATAGAACAGTGGCTGATGTTGGCTCTACTCTCCACTTATAAACTAGTACATGTTTTTAATAATTCCTTGAATTGCACCTTTCTTGACTTTTCGCATAATCCCCTAAATTTAGTTCGTGAATCGTATATTTGGGTATTTTTCGACGTGATCTAAATGATCAATTAGCCATAGCCTAGTAAAACATTCGTGTAATTTGAGAAATACTTGTAAATCTATGATGTACTCTGAAATATAAGTGTTGAATATTCAATAGATTGTTGACACAGATTTAAACTCAGATTATTTACTTGGTAGACGAACACATAGCTATAGTACCAGAGTAAAATGACATTGGATAACAAATATATATTATCATTTACCACATTAGGTTGTTATTTGGTATTATACTATTCCTAATATGCCACACCTCGGGCTTGCATCTATGTAATTCACTTCTTCCAAAACATCTAATTGAACGTCCCAATATAATAAAATTCAAAAATTTAATGACTAGTAAACGGAAACCAACTCTGCAAAAACTATGTAAATTTATTAGATATATAAATATGATAGTTTGTCCGGCTAATTCCATCTGTCGATTTATTGTACTTGTATATATTGTATATAGTTTAATATGTTCATTTCTTTGTAACTTATCTGTATATATGCTATGCACTGTCAATTTGAGAAATAAAGATATAGATAAACGTCAAAAATGGTTTGTAAAACAACACCAAGTACACAAAACAGAGTGTTAAAGAATTAAACACTTTGTTGAATGACAATCAACAAAGTGTTTAATTCTTTATCATTTTGTCTTGTGTACTTGGTGTTGTTTTACAAACCATTTTAGACGTTTATAATTTATTTTACTTGTATGGTATTGTTATACCGTTACGATCCAACACCTCGTAGGATTGATCGTTGACTGGTTTTTCAGACGTTGTATATATATATTTTTTTTTTTTTTTGAAAACCAAGCATGTGTTACTGTACCATGTCTTCATCCACAACATGAACCGTTTTTACTGTATACTAAAATAACCGATTAGACATTTGGATGTATCATACAAACACATATATTACATGGCACTGTTTTCAAAGTGTGGTTCGATAGACTCGCCAGGCGAATCATTCACCTGGTGATGCGAGATGATCATGTATCTGGGGTTAAAATATGGACTTTAATAGTTATAGTGCACCAAACAATTGATATTTAGTGGACGAGTCCTCCCGAAACTCTTTTACCTACTGGAATGCATGTTGTGATTACATGAAGATGTTATCTCATTTTCTTTTTGTAGGAGGCTGAATTTGCCGCTGGACCATTTACCATCACTTCCGCCAGAGAAACAGTAATAGATTTTACCACAACCTATATGGAGGAGGGGGCTGGTATTCTTACAAAGAGACCACAAGAAGAAGAACTTAAGGAATATAAAGTGTTCAAGCCATTATCTTTGAAAGTTTGGATAGTTATATGTGCAGCCATGATCGTTGTGGGAATATCAATGTTCATTGTGAACAAATTCAGTCCATTTTCCAAAAAAGAAGACATCACAGCTCGGTCTAACAAAAGAATGTTATTCAGTTCCACATGGCTCATTTATAGCTCTTTCGTTGAACAAGGTATTTCTTCTTACATCGCCAAGAAAAGTTCGAAGTTACAAAAGGGATAATCAGAAGTGTACATCTAAGAAGGACAGACAACACAATGATCAAAAGAAACACCACAAAATGACAAACAAAGATCT
This sequence comes from Bathymodiolus septemdierum, assembly GCA_963383655.1. Taxonomy (NCBI): domain Eukaryota; kingdom Metazoa; phylum Mollusca; class Bivalvia; order Mytilida; family Modiolidae; genus Bathymodiolus; species Bathymodiolus septemdierum. Next base: position 71,245,368 of record OY726522.1, on the reverse strand, counting down.
ACAAAACACTACATTAAAGATTGAGCAGTACGAACCCCACATGTCCATATATTACAACAAACTAAATAAACTTTAGTATGTATAACAACAAACGAAGACATTGTTCAGGACAGGCTCGTGTATCACATGTATCACATGCAGTAAATAAACATTGGTCTCTGCAGGTTTATGTATTACGACAGGCAGTAAATAAATTTGCGTCCGTGGAGATCTATATATTAGAACAGATAATAAATAAGCATTTATCTGTATAGGTACATGTACAAGAACATACAATGAACAAACACACATCTGTCTGTATGAATCCATATATAAGAACGGACAATACATAGATAAACATTTGTCTGTAAGGTCCATGTATTAGAACAGGCAATAAATAAAAATTAGTCTGTAATGGTCCGTGTATTGTAACAAGTGATAAATAAATAAATACTGGTGAGTGAATGTCTATGTATTAAACCAGACAATAAATAATCATTGGTCTGTACAGGGACGTGTATTACATCATATTATAATAATAACACAGAAGTCATCATCACTACAATGTATATACATCCATGTATCTAAAATAGAGTCAATATGAAATTAGTGATGGTTAAATAAAGGTATAATCATTAATACTAAATTTTCAACATTTTCATGTAATTTTTCTAACAAATGTTGGAGTCGAATATCATTTGACATGTGTTTCTTTATGGTTTTATATGGTGCGTGTTTCGTTGTAGACGATGAGCAGAGACCAATATCTGCATCAGGCAGAATCATGTTAAGTTTCTGGTGGATATTTACCATATTGATGCTAGCTACATATACAGCCAATTTAGCAGCGTACCTAACAGTGACTATCATAGCCTCACCAATTAATAGTCTAGAGGAACTTGCAGATCATAGCGAAATAAAACCGCTGATATTTTCTGGATCCAATTTACATACTTTATTTAAGGTAAATATACTTGGTGATTAAATTCATTTTTTTTTCTCACGCACTACGTAAATAATTCTAACATTGTGTCATTCATTTGCCATCTATGCAATGCCACAATTAGATTCCCATATATTCTACTTCGGACATGCGAATGGCCATCATTATTGAGAAATGTCTTGTATTTATACAGGACCGTGATACGCAATTGAATTTTGTTGCGAGATACCATTTCAATAATTCACCTTCAAAAAATAAATTAATTATCTCATACACCTCCACACAGATTACGAGAGATTGTATTGGCAATAAGATATCGGTTCCAAATAGACCATTGTCTCCCTATTATGTCTTTCGATGGCCTTTTGTACTATTTTACATTTAGCTGAAGGTTAAGGTTATCGACTTTTCTTTCATAGAAAGAGTATTATACATGTGACAATTAATGCATATAAAATAATACATATATTTATATAAAGTTCAAAATTAGTTTTATTTAGCAACGCTGCTCACCCAGCTGCAGTTGTATTTGAGTGTTGGCATTTTTGAAACAGTGGCAAACTGCATCACCGCATGATTTCACTTACAGTGGACTGGAGGTTTCGGCCCATAAAACAAGCTTAACCCCGCCACTTTTTATCTCATCAATAGTACCAATGAATGTATATGTACATGTAGTAGAAGTAGTCAGAAGTACAATTTATTTGAGATCATAAAGTTAGAAGCAACCAAAAAAAGTGTTATAACTTTAGTCTGATTAAGTCCTCCAATAAATCGGGTTTGATTTATTTAAGTGGCTAAATCTTAAGATTTTATTACAACTACTACGTTTTTGTTTATTGATTTCGCAGACGTCAAAGTCGAACGTATATCAGAAAATATGGAACCAAATGAATGACATGCCAACTGTCAATGACCTGGACGACGCCTTGAAATATGTTAGAGAGGATCACTACGCCTTCATAACGGATTACTCACTACTGGACTATATTATGTTACAAGACTGTCAAACATATGCTATTGCTGATGAAAAATTCAACAATGCTGGATTAGGTTTTGTTCTAAAGGAAAATGCAGAGTATTTAAATTCTTTCAACCTAGGGTAGGTACTGTAAGATGTGTTTAATGATTTGCTATAGTAAGTTCGTCGCATTATATTCATCTATTCTCTTCAAAGTTTTGCAAGAACAAATGTGGGTATTGGTATTGTGGGTATGCAAGGATGTGCGTTGCTAGAACAGGTCCAAGATAAGACGGGTGAATAACTTCTTGTTAGATGTGAATATTTACATTGCACAATAAATGAAAATTTTCAGCGATATAAGAAGGGTTATGACTGACATTCATATCATGAAAGAAAACGATGTGAGTAAGTGGATGATGATATCTGCTTTTTTGTAAGCTAAGGTGTTGTGGAGGGAAGTGGTCCATAGTTCTAGACAATTAAGAAAACAGCTTGCGGATAGACTTGTTGCTCCACGAATACACATTATGCTGACTCCGAACCAATCAACCTGGTTTATCTAAACTAGGGATAGAACCCAAGGTCATCTGGACTCAAGGCGAATACACTAACCATAACACCACTGATGTGAATAAAAATGAAAAGATGTGATTCAGAGGAAAACAAAATAGAGAATGCATATGCCAGTCAACAGACATATAGAATTTAACACCGGGGGAGTACAAACTAGGGAAATCTTCGACATCTGAGGAAAAGATTTCAATCAATCGTCTCTGACGAGGCTTGCCGAATTAGAGAACAATTGAAATCTAACCAAAGGGTGTCGGAGATTTCTCTAAGATAGAGAGGTAAACTGTTCAAAGGAAGAATGACACAATGTACATTATGCATCGGGGTAATAAGTGTCAAGATTTTAACAAGCCAATAAAAGTTACTTGGCTGAACTATAACAAGAATGTTTCGCTTTGTAAAAAGTACATTTTGTACAGTATAATAGAAAATAAAAACCAAAACTTCACAAAGAATACAAATCTTTGTCAACCGTAAAAGAATAGTAGTACCATTGAATTGATGTTTCACTTATTAATTAAAGGCATTTAGTCCTCTTTCACTGAAATTATTTTACCTTACAGAATAATGAAAATGACAGAATCTGGATTGATAGAAAAATGGCGGAACAAATGGTGGCCTCACTCTGACAGTTGTACATCATCTGATAGATCTGGTTCCGCCCATTCGTTAGGACTAGACAGTATATTAGGATTGTTTTACTTTTATTTTGGCGTTGTCGGTGTAGCCGTAGTTTTGTTCATAATTGAACTGTTATGTCAAACGAAAACATTTAAAGAATGGTTTGCTCTCATTTACAGAGACATTACTTTGAAAATAAACATACTAAAAGGCAAATGTTCGAACAATAGCGCTAGAAAAGATTCATTAATAATAAAGTGAGGTGTTACCATCTAGGTGGTAGACCGATCACTATCGTATTCTCTAGTATTGTTGGTGGTTTTGTTTGTGTTTGAACTGATCATATGTTATTAAATTGCCAATTTCTTCTTATTTGAATATTCTGCATGATTATCTAATGTTTAATAGATAACATCTATTGCAACTGTAAAAAAATTGTAAGCACACTTTTAGATAATAGTGTAAAATTAAGGACATTTTAAACATCACAACAAATCGGATTTTATTGTCCAGTTACAGAAAGTATACAAATATAAACAGCAATGCAGATTTTTCTTCCTATCAAACATTAATTACATATTCTATGGAATAAATGTTTAAACACTTTCAATGTATATATTATAACCATCACAGTCACTTCTGTGTTTTGTTATTTCTTAATTTTCCTTCAATTATGTAATACACACACTCATGGAAGGACTTCAATAGTTTTATAATTAACATTAGAAAAAAAGATGATGAAATGAAAGCTGGATTTTTATTGGTTTGATTTAGGTCAATGTTTGTTTATCGCCACTTTCAGCAATATTGCAGCAATATCGTGCCTACAGAACTAAATGTGGGAAGGTGGACAGTTACAACGACCTGACCGGTCGTTGGTGTTTGTCTGGAAATTTTAACAATTCAGGTATATATTAGGGTGCAATTGACATCAATGGTGTTAGGATTATAGTTAAGAGTCAACGGCCTTAACCATTCGGTTACAACAGTTAAAGATGAACTCAATAATACAAGACAGTATGAAAGATAAATTTTAATATACAAAATCTAGCTTAAAAGATGAGTTGCTTTAAGGTATTGTCATATAGTTTAAAATGTTCAGTATTAAATCCCTAATAGAGTTGCAAAACACCACTTTATAAACGGTCGTTTTCTGTTGGACAAAATACACTTTTCTCAATTTCACAGTATCGGCGGAACAAGGTTATGTTGGTCTCGCTACAAATTCCAGTCATCTGTCTGACCATACAACTACTGTATTCCTCGAAAAATGGTGACCTAGCAAAACATAATATATAACTTGGTCCAATGATTAAGTAGGAAATCAAAATTAAATACAATTGTGTAAATTATATGATATGGATAGCAAAAGTCTTTAATTCCTTTTTCTTATATACAGAAAATTGAAGACATTCGTAGTTTATTTTAGATTCATATCTAAATCGCAGTAACAGCAGGTCAGAAAATGTATAACGGAAATATATAAAGGTGTGCGTCTTCCCAGTTGACCCCAAAACACGCGAGAAAAAATTATAGATTAGTTAAACCAAGGCCGTAGATACGGTCGTTGGTTAAACTAGCTTTTGCAAAATGTTGCCGATGCCTTCACTGAGTATATGTTATATATATACAACGACTATCCAAATATATGCGCATAGTGGTATCCAACACATATTGTGTTTTGTTCTTTTGTTTTGTTTTTCTTCATCTTGTATACGCTATGTTGTCAGTTTCTTTGGATTTTCCATTTTTGATTGCTCCTTCGGCATTCCATTACGTTTATTAAGCTATACATAAACTCCTTATGCAAGAGAATTATCAAATTAAGATACAATGCAAAAGTGCATGGCACACCAAACATAGGAACAATTGTTCTGGGTATTAATTAAAATACTGATTATAAATTGAGATCATACGAACTTGTCTCACTTAAAAAAGAAAAAGAGGCAAGATCTGGATGTGTGTTAATTGTAAGTTTCACCTGCATCATGACACCTTTCAAGAAGATTTAGAATTAAATGTGAAATAAATATAGTCACAGTAATCAACTTGAAACATGTCTGTAATCAATTGACGAACGATCTTCCTGTATTCTCAGAATAATCACTACCATAAAACGTTTTGCAAAATTTATTTAGTGAAGCGATCTCCTTGTACCAGTTACACAGATGTAGCTCAATACCTGATGTTCATGATCAGAAATTAAGAATACCACACTTTTTTCTGTAAATGGAGCTATCTCACTTAAAAAAGAAAAAAAGATAGCACATAGAAGAAAGCTACACGTGATTCTGTATTTTGTAGCGTCGCTTGTCAAATGCTGAGACTGTAAATACGTTAGTCAAATCTATGTAGGAAATGGCATTTATTTTATTGCATTTTGTTTTTAATTTCATTATATACCGCATAAATAAGTTATTATATTCCGTGACAATAAGAGCTATGAAAATCAACTACGCACCACTCGAGAAAGACATACTTTCCCACATTCGAAAAAGATACACTCACATATGTTAAAACGACTTACGGAAAACCTATGAGCCTTTGAATTATATGGATGATCTCATAGTGATTTTGGTGTATGTAGTATGCTCATCAGTTACCGTTTAATAATATATGCAGTATAAGCGATGTTGCTTGGCCTTTTATGTGTACATGAGTCTCAGATTGGATTTCATTTACATCAATATTATCTGGTCGTGGTATATGTGCCATGATGCTACACAGATTATTTTTATTAGCTTAATTATGCAAAGAAATTGCTGGTATTTTGGCATATCTTTAATTTCAAACTAGATCTACAAGATATAGATGTTATGATTGATTTAGTCATTCATATTAAGTTATACTCATTGACATATTGATATAAAGTTATACTCACTGACATATTTATATTATTAAGCTATACTCACTGAGATATTGATATTATTAAACTATACTCACTAACATATTGATATTATTAAGCTATACTCACTGACATATTGATATTATTAAGCTATACTCACTGACATATTGATATTATTAAGTTATACTCACTGACATATTGATATTATTAAGCTATTCTCACTGACATATTGATATTACTAAGCTATACTCACTGACATATTGATATTATTAAGCTATACTCACTGACATATTGATATTATTAAGCTATACTCACTGACATATTGATATTTGTAAGTTATACTCACTGACATATATTGATATTATTAAGTTATACTTACTGACATAATTCTTCTTTACTGGCATCTGTGACATACTTTTTCGTCTGGTCAACACATTGATGCATCTTGTCAGTCATAATTGGTTTCATCACACAGTGTACAAGGTCAGTGTAATCTGAAATAAATAATGTAGTTACGATGTACACAAATATATTAGGATATAAGCAAAGTTTATGGATCGTCGAGTTGTCCGCGAGTTTGTTCTTTGTTTTGTTATTGTATTGAGTTTGTTGATATTCAATTTGTGCGCATGACGGGTTTTTAATAATATAAAGGGCTTTGGGAACAAGTAAGGATCAAAACAGGATATCCAACATTTGCAAAGGCTTTATATACCTGAGGGAGATTGGCGTTAGTTTTAGCTTGATTTTGACGTAGGCTAAAATTATTTACCTGTAAAACTAAACCTAAACTATATACATATCTCAGTTAACAATACCATTAAAGTTAAATACATATACACAACATTCTAATAGAACCTCCTTCTTTCGCTTTGTTAACAAACGAGCGAGTTATCCATTCGGTATTATCTCATTAGCACATGCGCGGTGAATGTGACTAACATTTCCATTGGCAGCATAAATTATGTGCGACATTTTTCGCAAGCGTAAATATAAATTACCGTCTTCCAATCAAATTATACTACCGTATTTGTACTCTTAGACATATCAGAATCCAAATAAATCATGGAAGCCAGAATGTGTTTTGAGTTTTAACATGGATTGGCGGATATTAGTAAATTTTATCCCTCGCTTCTGGCTCGGGATAAAATACTAATATCCGCCAATCCATGTTAAAACTCCCAACACATTCTGGTTTCCATGATTTATTTCTTAATTATACCTACATTAAGAGTTGGAAACCAACTAGTAAACATGTATAAATGCCACAGTTAAAAAATAAAAATCAACCCGCACAGGTTAATAGCACGTGATAACGTAGCTAGCATATTGTGATAATTACAGATATTTCAGTTCAATATTTTAAAGCAACTTAATTATTCATAAATATTTGGTCTAGAAAATGGCTATGCATACTATATAAACACGTGTACAATTTATAAGATGTCACCGGATGTAAAGTAGTACAACACACGATATTAGATATGTTCATATTAATGTTATTTACTATTTGAAAATTACGTCTTAATTTTAAGCCAGTGTTGGTTAATAAAGGAAGCTAGGATTGCTCGATGGGTTTTTTAACAGTATGTGAAAGTTTTAATATCCTAAAATTAAGTCATAGTATAGTTGTAATAGGGGGTTATTTGTTTATTCGTTGGAATGAGCTTCTACTAAGTATTAAATATACTTATATTAATTTCGGGTAAACAGATTCACATGTTTGAATCACAAATTTTGATCAGCTATGCTCGATCCCATGTAGTTCGAAAGCCAAATATAAATACCACAATATCGAAGAGCAGAAAAAAACTAACATGTCCAAGCAAATACGGGAGTTTTAAAGGATATTCTCATCTTATCTCCCAAAAAGCCTTGTGGACGATATCAATCTTTGTTTGATTTGTTTGACGGTGTTTGACGCAACTTTCAGCAATATTTCAGCTATATTGTGGCGGTTAGTTTTATTTGTGGAGGAAACCGGAGGACCCGGAGAAAACCACCGACCTATCGCAAGTCACTGACAAACTTTATCACATAATGTTGTACACCTCGCCTTGATCGAGTTCGAACTCACAACATCAGTGGTGATAAACACCGATTGTATAGGTAGTTGTAAATCCAACTACCATACGGTCACGGCCACGACGTCCCCGAGGGACGCTATCAACACCTTGCTGAAAACTATTTTGTTTCATGTTGACCATTGTTTCCTGTGTCTTTCAATGGCTTTTTGCACTCTCTAACATTTAAATGAGGGCTGATGTCATCGGTTTTTATTTTGTAGAACTACATGTATTATTATACACGACAACTTTTAACCGGAAAAGGGTTTGGTTTATGGTGTTTAGCGCTACTTTCAATAATATTTCAGTTATATCATGGCGGTCGATTTCATTGGTGAAGGAAAGCGGAGAAAATCGCCTACGTGCCCCAATTCACTGACAAACTTTATCGCATAATGTTGTATCGAGGGCACCTCGCCTGACAGGATTCAAACTCACAACTACCATACGACCCTTTCTTAGCTTGTGCAAACATTGACGTACCATCAACTTGAGGACAGATGTGATTCCAAATCATTGTTACTTCCCTCTTTGTAGCGGTATAATTGAACCTTCTAATTACTGTTGAGCAATCTCTAAATACTGATGGACTAAAACAATCTCTAAATACTGATGGACTAAAACAATCTCTAAATACTGATGGACTAAAACAATCTAAGACTACATCTATGTTTCTATAAATATAAAACAATATTGTGGTCATATTACTGATAATTTAACACTGGCATGATAAGGAATATATTAAAACCAACATGTTCTTCTTTTTGTATTGGTAGGACAACTACTTTGTTGCTATCTGAAATTACATAATGTCAATTCTAATTTCGATGAATGAACTATTAAAATAAAGTCAAAAACGCAGCTTAGAAAACAAATATAATTTTACATTTTTTTTTAATACAATTCATTCCATACCATCAACATGGTACTTGTTTGCTTATGTTGATAAAATGGCAATGAACTTAAGCTATTTCCCCTATTTTCGCATGTAAGTGAAGAAGAGAAAATGCCTACATGTAGCAATCAATATGATATACAAATAAAGAGTAGACAAGTTCTATTGAAATATCGCTGTGAAACATTCGCTGTCAGATACTAGTTACTTCGAATTGAACATTTCAAATCCACAATGTTCAACTTTATTTTCTGAACGATGAATGGCTACTGTAATGTTAATCACATATTTAGTTTAAGAAATATCCCAGAAATTATCAAATGTACGTTTAATTATGAAATGTACGTTTAATTATGAAATGTACCTGCAAAATACATGATAATGTTGATCTACACTATCAGCATTATCTGGTAAGATGGCTGGTAAAGACTCCACTCCATGCGCCATCAAACATTATCTGGTAAAATGGCTGGTAAAGACTCCACTCCATGCGCCATCAAACATTATCTGATAAGATGGCTGGTAAAGACTCCACTCCATGCGCCATCAAACATTATCTGGTAAGATGGCTGGTAAAGACTCCACTCCATGCGCCATCAAACATTATCTGGTAAAATGGCTGGTAAAGACTCCACTCCATGCGCCATCAAACATTATCTGGTAAGATGGCTGGTAAAGACTCCACTCCATGCGCCATCAAACATTATCTGGTAAGATGGCTGGTAAAGACTCCACTCCATGCGCCATCAAACATTATCTGGTAAGATGGCTGGTAAAGACTCCACTCCATGCGCCATCAAACATTATCTGGTAAGATGGCTGATAAAGACTCCACTCCATGCGCCATCAAACATTATCTGGTAAGATGGCTGGTAAAGACTCCACTCCATGCCCCATCAAACATTATCTGGTAAGATGGCTGGTAAAGACTCCACTCCATGCCCCATCAAACATTATCTGGTAAGATGGCTGGTAAAGACTCCACTCCATGCGCCATCAAACATTATCTGGTAAGATGGCTGATAAAGACTCCACTCCATGCGCCATCAAACATTATCTGATAAGATGGCTGGTAAAGACTCCACTCCATGCCCCATCAAACATTATCTGGTAAGATGGCTGGTAAAGACTCCACTCCATGCCCCATCAAACATTATCTGGTAAGATGGCTGGTAAAGACTCCACTCCATGCGCCATCAAACATTATCTGGTAAGATGGCTGGTAAAGACTCCACTCCATGCCCCATCAAACATTATCTGGTAAGATGGCTGGTAAAGACTCCACTCCATGCCCCATCAAACATTATCTGGTAAGATGGCTGGTAAAGACTCCACTCCATGCCCCATCAAACATTATCTGGTAAGATGGCTGGTAAAGACTCCACTCCATGCGCCATCAAACATTCATTTAATAATCCACAATCCTCTCCACATTTAACATAACATGTGGATGTTATAACCAGAGCTATAAACAAATAGAAGCATGTTTTACGTTTAATAGAAATAAGATATTACACATAATAACAAAAACGAGCTATTAATATGGCTGAGGTAGTCCAACAAGTCTCAACATAGTCTATGTAAGCAGCATCATATGCATTAGTGTTGTAAGCGGATAACTTTCTTTCTGCTTTTTGTCGTTTTCGTTTCGGGAAATTCTCTTCCAAAATAGAAATTAATATTCTCTCCTTTCCTCTTTCACCACATACCACCATATTTTTGACAAGACTAACACAGAGTGTGTCACCAATGAACCAAGAACTGCCTATTCTTCCAGGCATAAACTAATTAAAAAAACGTAAGAGTTGGTTTGCAACAGTAGACCAGACTGATATGATATTTTTATGTTCTTTTTCAACATATCATGCTACAAAACTAATAAATAATCTCCATACGATCAGCGCCCATTAAATCTGTATTAGTAGAACATGCTGCCAAAATACTTATAAGGCACCAATCAATCAATCAATCAATCAATCAATCAAGTCATACAAATAGTCTACAGTTGTACGAAATAATATAATTTATCTACTGTTATTAGCAGAGTTACATGATTATATGTATTTGTCTGACAACTGTTTTTCGCTTTTACATTCATAGCTTGACACATAGGTCAAATTCTAGAGCATTAAGTTGAAGATTTTACAAAATATTGCATTGTGAATTATAATGTACGTTTAATTGTATTATAAACTTGTCCATTAGAGTCGCATTGTGAAGATCATGTCTGGAACAACTACGGAATGGAACATATTGTATTAAATAACAAAAAATGTTGTGTAAAATTTAAAATGGCATTTTATATATATACCAGGCGCATTTTTACCAATATTGTTTTATTTATCAAGTGCAAATTGTGAATTATTAAAATTGATATTTATTTCGAAAAAAAAATACTTACATACAGTAAGGCTGTAAAATAAGGACCCCATTATGTAAGTATAGAAGTCGACGGGAAGTAGTGAAAACAACGATGTCCATAATTTATATTGCTGCTTCACAATATACATCTTGTCACGTGCTTCCACATTTCCCTTGTACAATGTTAAATGCATCTTTCATACTTCTCTTGTACAAACTTATGCTAAATGCGTCTTACTTATGAATTTTGCGCAGTAAATATGTCTGCGTTTGATTATTGGGGCTCTAGCCAGTATCCATGCTGTTTGATTATTTTTTTCCTGAATAGTAAAGCTTAATGTTGTTAACCTAAAGTTCCTACATACCAGTTTGATATTAAAATATATGTTGCAAGGGTCACATTTGTATGACACAAATGTACCCTTAATGAACATGAATCTTCATTTATTTTTGGAATAATGGGGAAGGGACTATGCTACTGTTAGTGGTGATACACGTACTGATTGCATAGGTAGTCATAGATCCAACTACCATACGGTCACGACTACGCGGGTCCTCTTTTGGAATAAGTTAATCAACATCGTTGTATGTGATGCTACAGAAATTAAATAACTTGTATATTACTGGATGAACAAAAACAAATCGACACAAGAAGAGCATATGATCAAATATTTAAAAAAAAAAACATAATAACAACAAGAACACAACAAAAAGACAAAATATGTTGACTCGGTCAGTAATTTAAAGGGATATTGTCTACTAAAATCGTAATTTTTTCATACCCAAAATTATTGTCGTTTTCCGTACTGACCTTCATAAAATGAAGATTAACACCGAATTATGCTGCAAAAGATACGATTTTTTGACAAAAAAGACCCAAAACAATCGTTATCAGAATTATTGTCCTGGATGACAATATTCAAATCTATTCATATGGCCTTTTATGTGAACCCGTCTTGAGCATGCGCACTGTTTAGATACAATAAACAACATGTGGTTCTTGGGCAAAAGAGTGTCAACGCGTGGAAGAAAGCGGACTTTGACGGATTCAGAGAGAAAGATGAATAGAAGTGAAGTATCTTCCAAATGGAACAAATGCAGGATATATGTAGGGGATCAGTTGGACCGTTGGAACGAACTCAAGAAGTGCTACGCGTCCAAACTCGCGCTGAATTTGCAAATATGTTGCTTGATAGGTAAGCCGAACATGTTTTTTCCTTCTTTTCTCAATCGTTTTTCATATTTTATGAATTTATGATGATGCCTATGATCATTTTCGGTAGATATTATTAAATATATGTAATCTTGCACCTGGCAACAGCAAATTATTGTCAATGAAAAGCATAAAACGGCCGTATTTGCGAGGTAAGCAAACACGAATTTTAACATCCATGCTGCAGCATCCGGGCTACTGGCATAAAAATAGATAAAAATAGATTTGGCCTCGCTCAGGTCAGTGAATAATTAATTAGCTTCCAGTAACGATGGTCAGCTTTTTTATATCGAAAAAACTACGTTTCGTAGCGTATTCGCCAATAATTCGGTGTTTAATCTTCATTTTATGAAGGTCAGTACGGGAAACGATAATGATTTTGGGTATGACAAAATTACGATTGTGGTAGACAATATCCCTTTAAGCTCTACAACTTCGTTTGATGTATAAATGTGTTATCTCCCTTTGACTAGTGATATTACAAAGTGTACACAATTGCTTAAAATGCCGTATCTTACAATGAGTAGTGGCATGACAAATTGCACACAGTTGTTAAATGTATTATCTCCCTATGACTGTTGATCACAATTGCTTAGCATGACTTATCTCCCTTTGACTAGTATTTACCGGTATTACAAATTGCATCATGCTTTCTCGTCTTTTCTATTGTCAACAGCCGTACAATATCTCATGATACCCAGAGAGGAGGTGGAGCTAGATGACGTCACATCATACAATATCTTCAATAACAAAATATACAAGATATCATCATAAAACTTACATACTCTCACTCAAACAGCAAAATTAAAAAAACTGATTGACGTCGCAAGATACAAGTCTCTTATTGAACAAAAGTTACTCGTGCACCATCAGATATTTTGATAGGCCAGACTCGTTCTGCGAACTCGTCACATGGCCTACCAAAATAGCTGATGATACACTCGCCTTTTTGTTCAATAAATGTAACATATACATGTAATACAATCATGGCTTCAAGCTTGACACCAATAGTTCTTTAATAGGTTATTGTATTCTTATCAACTTGGTAAAACTGAATACACGGTTGTACTCTTGTTGGACCAAAGCGAAAGTTAAAAGCCGAAATTAAATTTCATATTAATGGTAACGTGAATGTACATGTAATAAAATCATAGAATATTGTCACAGTGAGCCGATAACAATCATCTCTCAAAATGACTTAGATCTCCCTATATATTATATACCAAGAGGGAAAAGAGCGAATTCTTAGCTCATCTCACTTCAACTTCTTATATCTCTACAAATACCGACTGGAAATGTCCCAAAATGCAGACAATTATACATAAACTATAATAGTTTACAAAATATAAAGTTGTATAACCTTCACTTGTTTCTAGAATGTATTTATAAATATTTGAAATAAAAGATCATCCAACAACACTATTGTTTCCTCTCCAAAAGATGAATTTGTCCTTTACACAATGATTCAGATTAAAGCGTCAACACTCGTTTTATCAATCATCCTTGAAAAGTCTGTTAGAGTACAAATTTATCATGTTCAGCAATAGTTATTGATGTCAAACGGATTTTTTGTCCATCGAAAACAACTTCTTTTTAGACTGTGGACATGTTGAATTTAGAAAAAAAATATTTTTAAATATTAACCAATCAGATTACCGTATATAAATCTTGAATTGCTACGAGCTTCTACATTTAACATTGAGTGAGACCTAAGCTAAATCGGCTAATATTGTTTTTGCGATGCTTACACATACCGGTATATTCTAGAGTAAGCTTACACATACCGGTATATTCTAGAGTAAACTTACACATACCGGTATATTCTAGAGTAAACTTACACATACCGGTATATTCTAGAGTAAACTTACACATACCGGTATTTTCTAGAGTAAACTTACACATACCGGTATTTTCTAGAGTAAGCTTACACATACCGGTATATTCTAGAGTAAAGTAAAAGAAACTTTATTTTTCTACAACTATGATACCTTTTGAGTTGTTGTGTGTATTTTGGGACATTTCTGTTCACTACTCATTCTCATACTCATAGAGATATAAGACATTTCTGTTCACTACTCATACTCAGAGATATAAGACATTTCTGTTCACTACTCATACTCATAGAGATATAAGACATTTCTGTTCACTACTCATACTCATACTCATAGAGATATAAGACATTTCTGTTCACTACTCATACTCATATTCATGCTCATACTCATGCTCATACTCATAGAGATATAAGACACTCATGGAGATATAAGACACTCATAGAGATATAAGACTTTGTTCACTACTCATAGAGATATAAGACTTTGACATTTTCTGTTCACTACTCATATTCATAGAGATATCAGACTTTGACATTTTCTGTTCACTACTCATACTCATAGAGATATCAGACTTTGCTCACTACTCATACTCATAGAAATATAAGACATTTCTGTTCACTACTCATACTCAGAGATATAAGACATTTCTGCTCACTACTCATAGAGATATAAGACATTTCTGTTCACTACTCATACTCATAGAGATATCAGAAATTTCTGTTCACTACTCATACTCATAGAGATATCAGACTTTGACATTTTCTGTTCACTACTCATACTCATAGAGATATCAGACTTTGACATTTTCTGTTCACTACTCATACTCATAGAGATATCAGACATTTCTGTTCACTACTCATATTCATAGAGATATAAGACATTTCTGTTCACTACTCATACTCATAGAGATATCAGACTTTGAAGTGAGATGGATAAATTTTCGTTGATACCATTCTTTGTATAATAGCATATAGAGATTTGGATCATTTCGTGCGAAGATAGTCGCAACCCTTGTGGGTAGTGCGAAATATTTAAGTATTGAAATAGATCGGTCCTTTCCTCATTCATGACTTATCACCGGCTTTGTAACAAAAGTAACATGATGGGTGCCACATGTGGAGCAGGAACTGCTTACCCTCTCGGAGCACCTGAGTTCACCCCTGGTTTTAAGTGGGGCTCGTGTTGATCTTTAGTGTTCCGTGTAATATTTTGTAGATCGTTTGTCCCTTTGTCCTTGTTCTTGTGTTGTCTGTTCTTCTATTTACGGCTACTGATGATCCCCCTTTGGTATCATCTTACATGTCTTACTTTGTCAAAAGCAACTCAAAATCTAATAATAATCATAAACAAGACAAGATCATTCAAATGATTGATATTTTGATCAACATGTTTGTCCAGTTTGGTGGACTAGTGTTTCAACGATCGATATTCAAATAAATAATAATTGTGTTCCACTAATCGTTGATTTGTTTCTACATGCTTCTGATTCAGACTTCCTTCAAAGGCTTCCTCAAAATAAAGATAGAAAATTAGCCCCCAAAAAGCCTTTAATTCCAGCTTCAGCTATTTAAATTATGTTCTGTCACTGCACAATCCTTGATTTGGTGATTACATGCAACACACCTATCTAAATGAGCTTTAAATAAAGGATACTGACAGTCAATAGTCCGCTTCTTACCTTGTCTTATAGAAAACAGGAACTGCTTATCATTCGCGAGCACCTAGATTCAACCCGATTCTTTGGTGAGGCCCGTGTTGCTCATCTTTTTGTGTTGCATTTTTGTATTTTGCTGGTGTTCGTTGCGTGTATTGTACCAAGTATTGGCTATACATGTATCTCTAGATCTGGATTGTAAATGTTGCACTCAAAGAATTGCTATCGCCTCATATAAAATAATTATAGCATGTTTAAGGTGTTAAGAAGATGATATTTCACTAAGCTATATTTTATGCGACCGTATTATTTACACTATATACACATTAATGTGTTCTTCAAGCAATATATTCATCTATGATACATGCACCGGAGACGTTATAAAGACATGGCAGCCATTAAAAGTTCCATTTCGCCTGTAGTTGTATATGATAAATTCAAATGAATATCATTTCCATTTCATATTAATCAGTTGTTAAACATATCAAGCCACGATCATCATATACTTTGTAGTTTGTTTATCTGTGATGAAACCTCTTTTTTAATAAACATAACGTTCATACAGTACATGGTGACGATTTGTGTAATAAAAATTGCCTTCTAGAAATGACTGCTATCGTTTTCTTTATTTTACTTTTGTCTTTGTACTGTTTGACAACAGACGGGAATCAATATCATGGAAGATGGTTGTGAAAGACACTGACTATATCGAGTACACCTCACGACAAACAGGAATCAAACTCGCACAGTAGTGGTGTTTGCTACTGATTGCATCGAGTACCCCTCACGACTGACAGGAGTCAAACTCATAAACCGTGGTTGTGATAGACACTGATTGCACAGAGTACACCTCGTGACAGATAGGGATCAAACTCTCAAGCCGGGGTGGTGACATACACTGATTGTATGTAGATATAATAACAACGTAGATACTCGTAGCTAAATTATTGCGAACGATGTTTTTCATGAATAACCTTCACTGGGTACGTTCAGAGTTAAACTATTTTAATGCCAACTAATTCAAATCTAATTACAATACAATCGCTGCCATGCTGTGTGCTTTTAGAAATTTTTAGAAATGTCAATAAGCAATGATGTAAATTAAATATCGGTTTCCATGACAAAACTTTCATAACTTTTCTCCTTATCTATTCCATTAATATACAAGTCTGCTTGCCTTGTAATTACATTAAATTGATTTTTATCTTATATATATCTTTTCCGTGATTTATTCAATTAATTCGTGAAATCCTTGTATGATTTGTATTTTCTCATTCAAGGACATTCATGTTGTTTATCATCAAAATAGATATCAGTGATTAGAAATGTTACATTTGATTACTGACCACAAGCGCAACACTACTGACATGGTTTCGGTTTGTACCCCTGATGCCCAATTCAAATGGTAATGTTTCCAGACACCTACTGATGACCGGATATTTCACCAGTCAACTCGTATAGCAGTTTGTGTTTTCCTCTTCTATTTCGCTGGCAGCTACAATATAACTGAAGCATTGTTGAGCGTCTTTTATCTAGGTTAGACTGCTTTCTTCAAGTACAGTGAAGCCTGTCATAACCACACCCTGAATACACCGGAATCTTTTTAAAACCAAATTTTAAATGAAGTTTTAAAGTAGAAAATATTTGTTAATCTTAACCTTTATAAACTGAACACATGTCTATTCCGAGATGAAAAATTGGTCCTACATAGGTTCGGTTTAGGAAGGTTTCCACCGAGTGATTGAATGAGTGATTGTTGTTTAGCACCATCTCAGCAATTTTTTAGCTAAATCATGGCGAGAGCAAGTTAATTTTCAATGACATGATGATGAGATCCGCTTTGTTCTAGACCAACATGCTGAGTTGGATTGTTTTAGTGCTAGCTCACTGAAACAACAGTCCGCGGATGGACATGTCGCCTCACTCGTACACATTATTCTGATTTCGAGCCAACCAGTATTTGCTCTTTCTCCTTAATGCTGCGTGCTTAGCGGAGAAGCAACAAATACCAATTGAAAAGTCTTTGGCCTGACCCGACCGGGGCTTGAACCCACGATCTATCGCACTCGACGCGAGCATGCCAATCATTACACCCACCGATGCGGTTTAGGTTTCACTGAATATCAAAGTTATCCTCATATACGTATACGAGAAAAACATGCAAAATATAATTGTGTCGTCGCAAAATGATATACACACTGGTTGCATAGGCTATATTCAGATTATATGGCTTATAATAACGTCATATGACAAGACAAATTTATAGACATCAATGTGGTAATCGAAAGTCGTAAATCGATGGGCAGAACATACAATGGCCAAAAGGAAAAGACAAAAGGCATAGTGATCTCAAGATAAGGAAAGAATTAGCTATACGTACATCACATTAAAACGAGGATAAAGTAACCTATGAGTGAACTCGGATGTTCCGGAGGAGAAAGCAGTTCCTGTTCCATTAGTTGGACCTATATTAATACTCTTGTTACTAACCAGGTGATAAGTCATGACTGAGGAAAGAACTCGATTATGAGTATGATAAACGAAACTTGTCCCTGGTCATACACTGACCTTATCAAACCCTTTAATCTGACTATACACTGACCTCACGTCAGATTCCATATAGAAGATTATTACCCAAGTAGAAAGTATTTCTCTGTTTTATTCAATAAAAATCAAGTAGATAATATTTTTGACAATTTGTAAGGATTATTTGTTTATGCCGTTGACCTTGTGCAATGGTTCACTTGATCATTTCCTTTACCTGCGGCCAAATATTTTGAACTATTGCACCTACCTCCATTAAATAACTGTATAATATTACCCGATGATTTTGACTATAAGTTGACCTCACGAGCGATGTCATGCCCATTCATTTAAACTCTACACTTACCTCACGGTAGATGCAAATAGTAGTAGAATGTGTACAAACCTCACCATCGATGTCCTACCGCAGTTATCCTAGCCAGCCAAGCCATGTAGTAATAGACCTTTATTTCAATGTACTTGGTCTCATACCGATTTTCTGATGCTACCTTTGATTTGAACGATACACGAT
The DNA here is from genome assembly GCA_963383655.1 of Bathymodiolus septemdierum. Classification (NCBI taxonomy): domain Eukaryota; kingdom Metazoa; phylum Mollusca; class Bivalvia; order Mytilida; family Modiolidae; genus Bathymodiolus; species Bathymodiolus septemdierum. Next base: position 71,226,370 of record OY726522.1, on the reverse strand, counting down.
GTCATATAGCAGTTTTTGTTATATTGACCATGTATTGACCTCATAACAAAAAATGTATATGAGTTGAATGTTCCTTTATTATAAAGAGTATGACCAATAAACGTCATCTTTTCTTAGATGTACCATTACTGTTTTACCTTCATGAACAAATACATTCATATCTCGTCTTTTATATGCAGTTATATCTTTAAATAGTAATACTTTTGGATGACTCCAGAGTAATAGTCTACAACCATTTTAGGGTGGTTAGTTCCGATTAACCTGCTTAACCGTTACATAGTTTGCTTCCAGTCAATCATGGTCTTTACTTCATTCAATCAACATTTCTGAATGTTAATTTGAGGTCTATATAAATACAATAGCTCGCTGTTCATCCATCTTCCTCGTAAATATCTAATTTCATGTCCGTTCATTTAAATTATTAGTAAAATTAAAGCAAGTAAAACGAATTGGCACCTACCAATATGAACAGAATAATAACATGAAAAGGTATGTTGCATTTGAACTCAACATGAATCGGAACAGATTGGAATCGACACATAATATCAATGAAATCAAATGGATCTGTGTTACTGTATACCATGTAATATGTACCTTATTTGGAAACCTAAAACGAAACTTAAAACTCAATTTAGATAGATTTTTGCCGTACAATGTATTTTTTTAATAATATAATTGTGATATTTTTAATGAAAAAAAAACAACAATGGACGAGATTGCATGGTTTTGATACTAAGATTGAATAAGTAGTCCTGATCTGTATTTCTGAGTTTAACCTTAGAAGTTGCTATCTGTAAATGACTACTTTGATAATATACCGTTACATAAACAATCTAATTAAAGAAAGATGCTTGCTATAAAAAAAAACATTCTTTGGCTATACATTAACATTGAATGAAATGCCGTGAGAGGTTACGTCAGGGTTCATATTTTCAACCAACCAATCAGCTATGAGCCTACTAAATCTTTAAGCACCTAAAATTAAAATACATCAAGAGAAGTTGTCAATGTATTTAACTGTATAGCATATGATTGGACGGTACAAGATGAATGAAAGATTACATGACATGACCCCAAACACGGAATGTATCACCAAAGAAAACGTTTTGAAAAAAAGATACAGCAAACATGTAATTTTTATTCAATTGGTTATACAGGTGAAACCACATACAACCTCATAAACGTCTTGTTTGAATTGTGACAAGGTTAACAATATAGTAATAAGTGATGCAACAACTGTGTACATTTCATTGTGTTGATTAATCCCCTTTCACCAAAGGCACTACCTGTATAATGAATAATAACTTTAAACAACTAGTAAAAGTGGCACCATTATTTTAATGCGAATATTTATAAAAATGCTAGTATTGTCATGGTCATATTAATATCGTCAATAACCCTTGTTTTAATGCATAATTGTAGTAGTATTAGTCTCTAATATCCGGTTTCTTCGGCCTGAAATAAACATATCTAGTTAACATAGACACTATGCAAGGCATCATTTTCATTTTGTCGGTGAATTCATCATCTTTACAAGATTCAAACTCGTAGGCTACAATTCTGTTAACCTGTGTCAGCATATGAACAAGTTCCATCTTTGTGCCATAATTCTCTATTACAATACACAATGCTTGTATAAACCACGATCCATCCTGATTGTTCTGCCACGAATAACAACCTGAAAACACTATATAAATTAAATACATACTGTTGCAATACTGTGACTTAGACTATTGACATGTATTTATGATTAATATAATTCGTCATGACATAATAATAAGTAAAATGTATAGGAAACATATAGCAATTCCAAAAAATGTAAGCTAAAACAATGACCTTTGACCTCCCTACTATCAATTATATTGTAACAGCGGTTGTGAATCTATTATCATGTATATATATGTTATATATACACACTAAAAGTTGATACTACGTCCCACATATCATCGATTAAGTATGTATTGTAAATTTGATTTACAAGATGTTATTTTCCTTTGTTTTCAGTTCTAATTTGCAGTGCAATATACTTTATTGTATATAAACGTTACAGATAATAAGAACGTAGATATACAATTTAGTGCACACGAAGTATTTCTGGAATAACCTTCATTAGTTACGTTACTGTAATAACCTTCATCAGGTACGTTACTGTAATAACCTTAATCAGGTACGCTCAGAATAACCTTCATCAGGTACACTCAGAATAACCTTCATCAGGTACGTTACTGTAATAACCTTCATCAGGTACGCTCAGAATAACCTTCATCAGGTACACTCAGAATAACCTTCATCAGGTACGCTCAGAATAACCTTCATCAGGTACGCTCAGAATAACCTTCATGAGGTAGAGGCTCAATATCCAAATACTGGAAAGCCAAATAATTTAAGGTTTTGGGAGCAATAAAACCAAAGGACCTGAAGATGATCGCCATAATATTAACAAATTAAGCATAGTGGAACTTGTGCGATCCGACACCTGAGTTTTCCGACATCCTGTGACATCCGACAAAAAATTATATTACCTAAGTATATCTATAAATTAAAATAAAACCTGGGTATTCCGACATTAGGCACAATCCGACACGTTTCCTTGGTCCGTTGGTGTGTCGGATTAGACAGGTTCTACTGTATTAACATTCCTTTATTTATTCAGTTACATGTAAACGCTAAATTTGTACAACCTTACTTCTTATGCAGTATTGTACGAACCTTCTTTCAATTGATATGCGTCTTTTTGACCTCAATTATTGCATCGCCGCATAAATTAACCTCATGTATTAACACCACAGTATTTCATTTTAATCACATCTTCAAATCCTCCGATAATGGATTGAATTGTTGACCCAATCATTTAGTTACTTTATTACAATTTCTATCTAATAACTTTCTAACGAGAATATCGATATTAATCTTCATTAAATGGCTTTTTATTTTTATCATTCAGATTAAAATGACTTTCACTCTATCATTTCTATTATATTGGCACTGATTGATTAAGTATAAAATGACAATACCTGGTACTGTGGAGTAGGCAAACAGGAAGTCAGCTTCTACCGGAACTTTCCGAATAGACGATAATCCAGGTTCGAAATCCTCCGAAAGGCCACTCTTGTCTGACATACTGTCAAACGAATGATTCATAGGGTTTGTACGACAAGCCTGTAAAAAAAGAAGACATTTCATATAATTCAATTCGTATTGATTTATTATGTGTGGGAATTTCAACAATGATATCAAGTTTAATACATGCTGTCCTTTTTTGATGTCTTTCTCTTTGGTGCATGTTATTTTAGAATTGTTATGGAAGGTCATCATACTGTTTGATCGAGTACATTTCTTCTCAAGGTTCGTGCCTAGCTTTTCCATGAAGGTGGGGCCATCGCAGGAAAGAAAATAAACGAACATTATACTGAAAGCTATAGCCACTGTATAATCTACAAATCTTATTTTCATAATACTCTGCATATGCATGTCGCAACATGCAATCAATTTCTTGGAATAAAATAAAATTTCGGTTCATGATCATCCATTGGAATTAGACCGAATGTCATGAAAATTGCTGATCTAAGGTGATAATCACTGGAATTGGATCCAAGGTCATGGAAATACCTGGAATTAGACCCAAGGTCATGATAATACCTTGTTCAGATGTGCTGCATTGGCCATATACTGTTTCTGCCACATATTTATTCGGATCTATGTCAACTGAAAACAATTTATATATCTATTTCGGCATTCCTGACTGGGTAGTTGAACATAATAAATAAAAATAAAAAAAACCACACGACGCGCTTCATCTACGCTTAAAGTCAAAAAACAGGAAAGCCAATTCTTTAAGAAGTTTTTAATAGCAAATAAATCAAAGGGTCTAAACTGGATAGCCAAGGTTACTTATTCCTAGGGAGACATTGTTGTAATAAATTACATTTAGAAACTATTAATGTCAAATATAAATATATCAAATAAATCATATCACCAGCGAGGCATTGACTACTGTTGATTTTAAATGATAATTATTGTTAGTTCGTTGGTTTATGGTGTTTAGCGCAACTTTCAACAATATTTCAGGTATATCGTGGAGGTCAGTTTTATTGGTGGAGGAAACCGGACTACCCGGAGAAAACCACCGACCTATCCAAGTCACTGATAAACATTATCACAAAAGGTTGTATCGAGTACACCTCTCCTGAGCGGGAACCGAATTCACAACGTTAGTGGTGATAGACACTGATTGCACAAGTAGTTGTAAATCCAACTAGCATACGATCACGACCACGACGACCCCTTGATAATTATGTAACAGCTGTTGTTACTCTTAAAACATTAATACTATTACAATAGAACAACCTGATACACTTTACTTATCAACATTAATACTATTACAATAGAACAACCTGATACACTTTACTTATCAATATTAATACTATTACAATAGAACAACCTGATACACTTTACTTATCAACATTAACACTATTACAATAGAACAACCTGATACACTTTACTTATCAACATTAACACTATTACAATAGAACAACCTGATACACTTTACTTATCAACATTAATACTATTACAATAGAACAACCTGATACACTTTACTTATCAACATTAATACTATTACAATAGAACAACCTGATACACTTTACTTATCAACATTAATACTATTACAATAGAACAACCTGATACACTTTACTTATCAACATTAATACTATTACAATAGAACAACCTGATACACTTTACTTATCAACATTAACACTATTACAATAGAACAACCTGATACACTTTACTTATCAACATTAACACTATTACAATAGAACAACCTGATACACTTTACTTATCAACATTAATACTATTACAATAGAACAACCTGATACACTTTACTTATCAACATTAATACTATTACAATAGAACAACCTGATACACTTTACTTATCAACATTAATACTATTACAATAGAACAACCTGATACACTTTACTTATCAACATTAATACTATTACAATAGAACAACCTGATACACTTTACTTATCAACATTAATACTATTACAATAGAACAACCTGATACACTTTACTTATCAACATTAACACTATTACAATAGAACAACCTGATACACTTTACTTATCAACATTAATACTATTACAATAGAACAACCTGATACACTTTACTTATCAACATTAACACTATTACAATAGAACAACCTGATACACTTTACTTATCAACATTAATACTATTACAATAGAGCAACCTGATACACTTTACTTATCAACATTAATACTATTACAATAGAACAACCTGATACACTTTACTTATCAACATTAACACTATTACAATAGAACAACCTGATACACTTTACTTATCAACATTAATACTATTACAATAGAACAACCTGATACACTTTACTTATCAACACTAATACTATTACAATAGAACAACCTGATACACTTTACTTATCAACATTAACACTATTACAATAGAACAACCTGATACACTTTACTTATCAACATTAACACTATTACAATAGAACAACCTGATACACTTTACTTATCAACATTAACACTATTACAATAGAACAACCTGATACACTTTACTTATCAACATTAATACTATTACAATAGAACAACCTGATACACTTTACTTATCAACATTAATACTATTACAATAGAACAACCTGATACACTTTACTTATCAACATTAATACTATTACAATAGAACAACCTGATACACTTTACTTATCAACATTAACACTATTACAATAGAACAACCTGATACACTTTACTTATCAACATTAATACTATTACAATAGAACAACCTGATACACTTTACTTATCAACATTAATACTATTACAATAGAACAACCTGATACACTTTACTTATCAACATTAATACTATTACAATAGAACAACCTGATATACTTTACTTATCAACATTAATACTATTACAATAGAACAACCTGATACACTTTACTTATCAACATTAATACTATTACAATAGAACAACCTGATACACTTTACTTATCAATAATTCATTCTTTACTTTACACATGTTAGTACAGCAATTTGTTTGATAATTAATTTTAAATCATTAATAATTCATTGTACGAACTCCTACATACATGATTAGATAAATGTAGGAAATAAAGCAATATAAACTGATTACAGTTGTTAGAAGGTATACGCCTTGTAAATCTAACAATAGTCTTGATTAATGTTGAAATTCACGAAATGCTTAAATATATAGCAATTGTACAACAAAGATATACAAGGTGACCAGTGATGAAGCTGTTTATCTAGAGTTGATAGTGGCTTAAAGATTGTGGCTGGTACTGTTACTAGTTGCATGCGTAGAGATGATGATCACATAAACATTGCATGTGCCCGATACTGTAGAAAGTTGCTTGCCTAGAGTTGATGGCTAGTCAACCAGGGCATCGTAGCTGGGGTTATTGAACTTTTTCCTACTAATTATTTACATTTTCAACAGTTCACATTGAATTAATGCAATTAGCCATTGCATTTACTTCTGGAGGTCCTTTAATACTCCGCCCCATTTTCAATTAACAAATTGGTTAGCGATTTGATAAAACGATTTTTTTCTGGTACAAAATAATTAAAAGATACGACTTTGTTACAGGAGACACAGATTTATTTTATTTTAAATGTTATTAGTTGTTCAAACATATTAATAACTATAGTTTATTGTCGTGTATTGTATTGTATTCCCACTAGTGACTATTGTTCAATACTTTTCAGGTAAAGGTCGAAGAAAGAGGAGATGTTCGTATAAATCAAAATATTTCTGTTCTTTTATTAAAAAAAAAACAATAAAAAGATTAAACGTTTCAATTTCATATTGATTATTCCATCAAACAATTATATTACTTGATATAAAAAAGCAACAGTCTAATGTTAAATAATTTCATAAACTTTGAAAAATGATGATAAATGTCAGCACATAAAAAAAAAACTCTTTTATAACATTGTTGAGTGAAACATTAAATACAGCGATAAATCGTTAACATATCATACCATTCAAATGAAATGCAACAGATTTAACAAACAAATAAGTCAATATGTACCATTTGTGGCGTTATTGAATGGACTAGACGTGGTCTACAGAAACCCATACAATACTTAGTAAATAGCTTTTTTTTGTATGGCTTTGATAAATGCATCATCTTGGGGGGTTTTCTTGGATTTTTATGTGTGTGTATTATATATCATATATATATTCATCAAACTGATGAAAATATGTTTCCTTGTATATATATCTATAGTTGCCATAAGAATATTGACATTCTATACAACTTTAATCTTTGAGGTTAATCGAATGCCTACCAGTGTTAAATGCTGATCAGAGTTTTTGTAGAAACAGTTTTTTTGTACCGCGTGTCATTTCTCTGTTTGTTTTTCGTTTTTTTTTAATTTTGTCATGTTATACTATCTATAAATGCATGTGCTTCTGTTTCACCCAACAATAAAACTGACAGCCACGACATAACTGAAATAATGTTGAAAGTGGCGTTAAGCACCATAAAAAAAACCAAACAAATGTATCTTCACCAGTGATAAACATAAATTCTCCTTCTGTTGCCAATGGATTACGATATTTCTTCACCAGAGATAAATAAATCTTCACATGATAAAAATCGAGTTTTAGTGATAGGTTTAATATCTGAAAATTTAGCTATCGGGAGTGGAAAAAATTTCGTAATTCACTGATATAAGAATGAGAATCTGTTTCTTCGATGACAAAGACGTCAAAAATATGTTTAAGTTGTTAATTTCCGTCGTTAATGAGCATTGAAAGGAAATTGATGGTCATTAAAAAAATTCCGAAAATTTAACAAACTGGTTAAACACGCTAAGAATATGAGAAAAGATAAAATCTCCTAGGTTATTAAATACACAAAGAGACTGTGCTGTTTGTTCTGAGAAAGTATCCTTACAGCCCGTTAGTGCACATAGAGTTTGTACATATCGGCATTTTGACAGGTTCTACTAAGCTTCCATTGCATATCCCTTTGTCGTTTATAGAAATGTTAAGACATAAATGTTTCTATGACTATTTATTGAGATATTAATATTGATTGATCGAAGATGTAATTGTCGTGGCGCCACATTTGCATCATTACGTATAAAGTTTAGCTTTAGAAATGCCTGTACCAAGTCAGGGTCATTACGGTTTTCACAGTTTTCCGGCTGTTGACTGATTTTGTCTGTTTATATACTTATGAGTTTTTACTTTCCTTTGTAAGATTGTTCGGAGTTCGGTAATTTTGTTATTACCCTTATTTAAACAGTTAGGCATTAAACACTTTGCCTGTAAGTATATTTAATTTGATATATGAACAATAATGCTTACTGTGGTTTCATTTAGTAGTATATTGTCACTAAGGTGTGTGTCAGGGACATTACAATGTAATAAATAACGTCAGATACCATTATCATCTGACTTCATTCCCTTCATTTTATATTTTATGGATAATCAGTACATTAACATTAAATAAACGTTAGAGACAACCAAAGGAGCAATCAAGAATGGACAATCCAGAGATGGTAGTAACATTGGGGTCACAGGTCACAAACATAATACGAAAACACTAACACAGAAATATAAAATTATGAGCAACACGGACCTCACCAAAAAAAGAAAAAAAAGGGGGGTGCATCCATATTCTCCCGAATGGTAAGAAGTTCCTGTTTCTTATAAGACAGACAGCGTGATACCCCTATAGTCAAGTACGGTAAAAGTATGCACTGCGATAGATGAAAGAAATTATCTACGTAAAAGGGAAAAGATCAATTGTTATTTGAGATATAGTATTTCAAGTAATAATTGTTTGATTAGAATAAAGAAAAATCCAAATATCTTTTAAACTATAGATTTTTGAACAGCAAAATAAACGAGAGTTTTATTTAGAATTAGGAGTGCTAACTAAAAATGTTACAGTAATGCTTCTTATTGTTTTGGCTGAGGCTGCACTCAGATGAAATTTTGTATTTTGGTCCTATTTTGTTGTCATTTTTCGGGTGGGAGTAGATGTACTTTATAAAAGAGCCATCCGTACGTCAGGTATCTTACCTGTAAAATCTTTCTCTCAGCCACGTGTACTTTAGATGAACCTGACAAGCATTTCTCTCATAAATTATTGTTATATTTTGCATTTTTTGTAAAATGGGTAAAAAGTCTGACTTATCTCCGGAATGCCAAAAGTTTGTAAAAAAGTTGTTTCTCTTTTTTAGTAAGGAAAAGGCAACGAAGAAGCAAATTGTCACATTTGATAGGGTATATCAAAAGACATCTAAAGCTTTGGGCGTGTCTTACACTTCAGTGCATCGTATTATGAATGGTAAGAGGCCTTGTTAGTCAAATAGACCCAAAGAAAGAGCTACAAATTTTGACGACTTTGATCATTGTATTATTAAAAGAACAATCCACGGTTTATATTCACGGAAAATTGCTCCGACCATCTCAATAATACATAAGGAAATAAAAGATTCTATTAAAATATCAAAGTCTAAACTTACTCTAACTCTCATTGATCTTGGATATACTTATAAAAAATAGGTGATAATCGAAGAGTTCTATACGATCAATGATAGGTGTAATTATCTGAGAAAGATCAAATCTGTTAGGGAAGCAGGGTATGATATCGTGTACATGGATGAAACATGGGTTAACCAAAATCAATGCACATATTATATGTGGCTTCCGAATGATGGGTCTGATGCCCCAAAAATACCCTCGCGTAAAGGCAAACGTTTGATTGTTTTGCATTCAGGTACGCGAAGTGAGGGTTTGATTGACCGCTGCCGTTTAGTGTTTCTGGCCAAATCAAAGGATGGTGACTATCACCAGGAGATGAATAGTGTTGTCTTTCTTGAGTGGTTTGAAAATCCATTGATGCCTGCTCTGAAAAATCCTAACTTGGTTGTGCTAGATAATGCAAGTTATCACAATGTTAAAACAGAAGATATGGTGTGCCCAAATTTTAGTCAGAAAAAAGCTGTTCTCCAAAACTATCTTACACAACACAACATTCCTTTTTCTGCTACTGATACCAAAAAAGTATTATATGAAAAAATAAAACGAAAAAATACCCCAGTAGTTTATAAAACAGATAAAATTGCTAACTTACACGGACATGAAGTATTAAGAACTCCCGTTTGACACTGTGAACTTAACCCGATAGAATTAATATGGGCACAAGTCAAAGGTTTCGTGGCTAAAAACAATACCACCTTCCGATTAAAAGATGCTAAAGAACTCACGTACGCCGCTTTCGGAAAAAATACAAAAAAATGTGTGGACAAAAGCAGAAGAACATGTGGTCAAAATTGAAAAATAATACTGCAAAGAAAACTGTATAGATTGATTTTTGTGATGATGACTCGGATGACGGCACGGGTTGAAGTATAATCATATTAAGTATAATAGACAGAGAAAAAATGTAAAAATCGAATAAATGTCACGTTAAAGCCAATGCCGAAAATATTTGGAACATGTGTCTGCCAATTCATTAAGGCTTAAGAACAGTTGTAACTGTTGAAACTATCTGGGGTCAGATGAATTATTTAACTTATATTGATTATAACACATAAATAATACACAAAGCAACTTGACACCAAAAAAGAAAGAAAGAAAGATAAACAGGGACAGTTTATAATCCAACCGAAAATCAAACACAAAACGGGCCTCGTATTCATGAAAAGTCAAAAAAAAACAAAACACAAAGGTCGAAAAGTCAGATTCCTGTTTTCGAAGTGGAATAGGTTAAATAGATATTTCCAAACTTTTAGCTCACGTTTAAGTTGAAAGATATAACTTGGTTTAGTAGAATAGTTACGTAAAACAACTGCAAGTATCAATGATTCATCAATAATTTTTGCAGTTTTTAGGTATTTTTTACCAATGTTAAGTTGAAGGTTTGGTAAAAAAAATAGCTAAAACAAATGACAGTGCTCAATGTCATAATCTACCCCTCCCCCCAAGAAAGAATCAACCCTCCAATTGATCTCTGAGGTTCTATAATTTAAAAATGTACTAATTTTACGAGCATTTTTTAATTAGGAAGTTGCACAATCTCAAAACTCATTTTTCGTTCCGTTTCTTACATGTATATAAATTAAAAATGTCATACAGAATCGAACAAAACGACAATGATATATTCTTCATATTATATAATATATGAAGACTTCATTTTTTCCCTATTAAAGACAGAAGTGCTATATATTTAGTGAAAAAATAAGAATAATGAAAAATGTCCCAGTTCAAGCAATTTTTACAGGTAAAAATCAATGAACTCAATAGTGCGTGTAGGAGATGGTGATGACGGGCTCTACGGAGAACAATGGAATCTTTCGGGTGACCGTCGAGTGTCTATTGTCCTCGTGGATTATTAAAACCCACGGCCGCAGACTGTTCTCTTTAATAGACTTATTTCCTCCGTATTTCATCAAACTTTGTCTAAATATACACCCAAAAATTCCTTTAAAATGCGATTTTTCTATATGAGCAGGGCCAAATCCGTTCACTTTCTGGTCTGCAAACTTCCAAATTAAATTAGCACCCTTGATTCTCTACACAACTCTCGTTTACACTTCTACCTTAAAATCTACAGTTTAAAAGATATTTCAAATTTTCGTTATTCTAAGCAAAATATTATTACTTTTACCATTATTTATTGTCCCACTAATCAGTACGTATATACATTGTCATTCAACCAATCATTCCTTAGTGGTATTATGTAGTGACTTACTTTGTCATAACACTCTTCATAATACATGGAATGGTAAGTCTCAATTAAGATGCAACACTCATCGTGAGTTTTACAATGACACTATCATAATACATGGAATGGTAAGTCTCAATTAACATGCAGCACTCATCGTCATTTTGACAATGACACTATCATAATACATGGAATGGTAAGTCTCAATTAACATGCAGCACCCATCGTGAGTTTTACAATGACACTATCATAATACATGGAATGGTAAGTCTCAATTAACATGCAGCACTCATCGTCATTTTGACAATGACACTATCCTAATGCATGGAATGGTAAGTCTCAATTAACATGCAGCACTCATCGTGATTTTGACAATGACACTATTCTAATGCATGGAATGGTAAGTCTCAATTAACATGCAACACTCATCGTGATTTTGACAATGACACTATCATAATACATGGAATGGTAAGCTTTAATTAACATGCAGCACTCATCGTGATTTTGACAATGACACTATCATAATACATGGAATGGTAAGTCTCAATTAACATGCAGTACTCATCGTGATTTTGACAATGACACTATCATAATACATGGAATGGTAAGTCTCAATTAACATGCAGCACTCATCGTCATTTTGACAATGACACTATCCTAATGCATGAAATGGTAAGTCTCAATTAACATGCAGCACTCATCGTGATTTTGACAATGACACTATCCTAATGCATGGAATGGTAAGTCTCAATTAACATGCAACACTCATCGTGATTTTGACAATGACACTATCATAATACATGGAATGGTAAGCTTTAATTAACATGCAGCACTCATCGTGATTTTGACAATGACACTATCATAATACATGGAATGGTAAGTCTCAATTAACATGCAGCACTCATCGTGATTTTGACAATGACACTCTCCTAATGCATGGAATGGTAAGTCTCAATTAACATGCAGCACTCATCGTGATCTTGACAATGACACTATCATAATACATGGAATGGTAAGCTTCAATTAACATGCAGCACTCATCGTGATTTTGACATTGATACTATCATAATACATGGAATGGTAAGCTTTAATTAACATGCAGCACTCATCGTGATTTTGACAATGACACTATCATAATACATGGAATGGTAAGCTTTAATTAACATGCAGCACTCATCGTGATTTTGACAATGACACTATCATAATACATGGAATGGTAAGCTTTAATTAACATGCAGCACTCATCGTGATTTTGACAATGACACTATCATAATACATGGAATGGTAAGCTTTAATTAACATGCAGCACTCATCGTGATTTTGACAATGACACTATCATAATACATGGAATGGTAAGCTTCAATTAACATGCAGCATTCATCGTGATTTTGACAATGACACTATCATAATACATGGAATGGTAAGCTTCAATTAACATGCAGCATTCATCGTGATTTTGACAATGACACTATCATAATACATGGAATGGTAAGCTTTAATTAACATGCAGCACTCATCGTGATTTTGACAATGACACTATCATAATACATGGAATGGTAAGCTTCAATTAACATGCAGCATTCATCGTGATTTTGACAATGACACTATCATAATACATGGAATGGTAAGCTTTAATTAACATGCAGCACTCATCGTGATTTTGACAATGACACTATCATAATACATGGAATGGTAAGCTTCAATTAACATGCAGCACTCATCGTGATTTTGACAATGACACTATCATAATACATGGAATGGTCAGCTTCAATTAACATGCAACATCCATCGTGAGTTTGACAATGACACTATCCTAATGCATGGAATGGTAAGTTTCAATTAACATGCAGCACTCATCGTGATTTTGACAATGACACTATCTTAATGCATGGAATGGTAAGTCTCAATTAACATGCAGCACTCATCGTGATTTTGACAATGACACTATCATAATACATGGAATGGTAAGCTTTAATTAACATGCAGCACTCATCGTGATTTTGACAATGACACTATCATAATACATGGAATGGTAAGCTTTAATTAACATGCAGCACTCATCGTGATTTTGACAATGATACTATCATAATACATGGAATGGTAAGCTTTAATTAACATGCAGCACTCATCGTGATTTTGACAATGACACTATCATAATACATGGAATGGTAAGCTTTAATTAACATGCAGCACTCATCGTGATTTTGACAATGACACTATCATAATACATGGAATGGTAAGCTTTAATTAACATGCAGCACTCATCGTGATTTTGACAATGACACTATCATAATACATGGAATGGTAAGCTTTAATTAACATGCAGCACTCATCGTGATTTTGACAATGGCACTATCATAATACATGGAATGGTAAGCTTTAATTAACATGCAGCACTCATCGTGATTTTGACAAGGACACTATCATAATACATGGAATGGTAAGCTTTAATTAACATGCAGCACTCATCGTGATTTTGACAATGACACTATCATAATACATGGAATGGTAAGCTTCAATTAACATGCAGCACTCATCGTGATTTTGACATTGACACTATCATAATACATGGAATGGTAAGCTTTAATTAACATGCAACACTCATCGTGAGTTTTACAATGACACTATCATAATACATGGAATGGTAAGTCTCAATTAACATGCAGCACTCATCGTGATTTTGACAATGACACTATCATAATACATGGAATGGTAAGTCTCAATTAACATGCAGCACTCATCGTGAGTTTTACAATGACACTATCATAATACATGGATTGGTAAGCTTCAATTTATAAGGATACTTTACTAAAGCTTGAAATGGTAAAGTTCAAGTTACATGCATCACTCATCGTGTGTTTTACAATGACACTTTCCTAATGCATGGAATGATATGGTTCACTTGATTTATTATCTCAAGGCAAGAGTAAAATGTTTAATGGAAGAACGTAATTTGATCGTAAAAAGTTGGGTGAATTTTTCTGTAAAGTGAGAGAGATGTTATTGATTTCTACTTTAATGTAGTTTACAATGTGTCAGACAAAGTATTACAATTTACTTATTTTGAAAACATATATCGAACTATTATACTGGATGTAATTATATCGTGGTATTTTCTTAATACTTTTTATGAAATGTCAATGGATGATATCGTATTGTACTTTGACACAAATACAAGGAGAATTGTCATTAACCTCATTTTAGTCATTTTAAGTTTTATTATTGGATTTTTCAAATTTTATCGTGCAATCTGTTATTAGTTAAGTAGAATGGGATGTTTATGATCTATCATTCCATTTACAATCTTTGTTTATGACTTAAAAAAATCAACCACACCAGTCCAATGCAATAATGTTTCTTTTCAGTTCGATCATACAAAACAGCAAACATATACCAAATTATGTGTTGCTTTTTGACAAAGCGTTACTATTACGATGAGTAAATAAAACAAGGATATTGAAAAATGGCTAACGCCAACAACCCTATATATTGTGACGTAATTGATATATTCCCTGTTGCCGTAAACGTTGATCTTTCTAAGAGACTTTGTTTTTCCATTGAATCGATGGGCATATGAATACTAACACAGTTCTGGCTTAGTGTCAAAATAATAGATAACATAATCATGGTTTCTATTAAAATAATAAAAACAAATACAGTCCTGGTTTAAATCTGATTAAGAAATTTAAACTTGTACTGTGTTATTTGTTTTGTTTTTTCTTTTTGTTTTTTTTTTCATTTTGATTTAAACCTATATATATAGGAATTAGTATTATGGTGTTTAACGCCACTTTCAACAGTTTTCAGTTATATCGTGGCGGTAAGTTTTATTGGTCGAGGAAACCGGAGTACCCAGATATATATATATATATATATATATACATGTTATTTTTATTTTATCCACCAATTATAATCTATCACAAGTAATGTTTGTTGACTAAAACTCCAAGTGTCCAAATGCTATACTTTGCTACAAAGAAGTAAAATATAACACCCTACTTATTGTCTGGCTCAAGAGGTGAAGAATTGATTTCATGGCAACTGACCATAGAGAAATCATCTGACAAGTAATTATATATAAAACAGAACTTTCAGACTGCGTTGCTGTTCACATATGACAAATTATTTTGTTGTGGTAATGCTTTAGTTATGTTTTTATATCGATTGTAGATCTAAGGTTGTTGTTTGTATTCCTATACACCCATACATTCATGTGTTCTAATAAATCAGCAGGATCTCTGTAATTTTGGTAGTATTGCGGTTTGTTATTATGACAGGTCTTTGATATATATATATCTGGTATCAAATATGATTAATGTGTTAGTCAGTGATACAAGAGGTAGCGTGGGTAAGGTGCTACATTTCCTACTCCGCAGTTTCAGTGAAAATGAATCAAATCTATTTAAGCCACATATACCATTATCTCAGGATAATCCTATGAAAAGATTTCTCATTTTATGTTGATCTCATATCCAATATAGTAAGAATGGGAAATGATAGTTTCTGACTGTTCTACCAGAAAGCACTGGATGGATTTGTTATATCATCTATATGAACGTCCTGCAAATATTATTCCTTTTATTTCGATATAATATGTCAGTCGATATGAGAGAAATCAAAAATAACCAAAACCGCCATCTCTATGAAAAGGTTATACTCAGAAACTACAATATTAAGTGGACTGAAAATGCACAAAGATAATCATTGAGTGGTCCTTTTAAGAATTAGCATACGATTGTGTGGATCGGTAATCTCCGCAAGACATTGGTTTACACAGCCTCTAATGAGGCAATTTTCTTAAATTGGAAATTGTGTTAAAGCTTAACTATATGTCTATTATCATTGGAAGGCCATGTATTTTTTATTTATTTCGTTTTACATATGTATTTAAGATAAAAAATTGCAAGTTTGGAAAAACACAATTTATTAATAAATATCACAACAATGATTAGCAGAAAGAGAAAGCTGTTTCAGACAAGTGAAAGTCATCTTTATTTAAGGATCTCCCTACATGCATTGACAGATAACGTATCATGACATTAAGGAGGCAACCACTTAAATTTTAAAAGGGATTTGGGATATGCTTTATTAATATTTTCTACCATAAAAAAATAGACAAAAATAATTGACCTGAAAGATGCAAAAAATATTTTGACCATATATTTTTTAGGTAAAACATTTGTTAAAAAAAAATACCGATATGTCATGTCCAAAATACAAACAAAAATTGTTTATTGTGAAACACATTTTCTGACCCGGAAGACAAAAATCCAAGCCCTTTCACCGTTAAGGTTAACTGGTCGGTTCCTTAGGGGTAAAACTGCAGTTATTGACAGATACATAGCAAATAGTTCATGGCACTGAGGGTCATATGGCAGTATATGGACCGGTCCGTCACCAAAAAGCTTCGGTCCATATAATATTTTTTTGGTGACAGACCGGTCCATATACTGCCATATGACCCGAAGTGACATGAACTATTTGCTATATTATACTTTTTATCTAAAATAATAATGCAGGTACCGTTCCGGAACCGAATCGAAAACGAGGCAGTCCAGTCCCGGTCCATATAACGTTATATTGACCGGCTGCGCTAACAAAGACAAATAGGGAAAATAAAAACGTAAAGTATAATACAGTAAGTTATGCCTTCATTTCTATGAGTCGGTATCCTTGGAGTTATTGATAGACAGTAAATGTATTGTTTCAGTGAGGCACACTCTTACTTGAATGAAGAACAGTTTTGGTTTCCCAACTAATGTTGTACATCTATCTCCTCTAAAGGGACCAGTTAGGACATCTAAGGAGAGCATACCATCTGTTGCATAAATCCTACCCTCAATACCATGACTTAAAATGGCACATCCAAAACAATCACAGTCAGAATGGTCATAGTTCGCTGCTGAAAGATACAAAATGAACAACATTTCAGCTATATCATTAAAAGCTTGGAATATTTACTCAAATTTATGCTGGTTATGCATGTAAAGAGACTCTTGATTTGGATATTTAGAAACAAACTGAAGTCAATATTGTAAGATAAGTTCGACTTTAACGAGATGACCCCTACCATGTACTTCGCAACATCTAACGATAAATCTGGGTTTTATGTTATTACATGATCATTTTTGATATTATCTTTGTTTTGTCTAAGCCAATTGTGATCTTGTGTACTGTTCTGTCCTCTAATTGGTAGTTTACCTTTGATTTGCAGGCGCTATTATTGTTATTATTGTTGTCGTCTTAACGATCCAAAGATAAGAAATTGTATATAACATGCATAAAAGACCAATAGACATGCAACAATCCTAAAATCATTTAATAAAATTTCCGTAATGCCACTTCTATAAGAAAATTTCCTACAACAAGCACATCGTGATTTGTTCAATAATATAACTTGTATCGATTTAGATGGAGTTTTTCATGTCAGCACTGATTGCAAACCGCAATTGATTTGAACATTTTGCTTCCTTTGTTTTGTATGTGACTCACATTATTTCACCCATTTCCAAGTTATGATGTAGTACAGGCGATGTTAACGTTTCCAGTACGAAAAGGTGGAATGCAAGCGTTTGAATTTATTGTTTAGTTGCATAGTGTGGTTTGTCATCCCCAAGGACAATTTACGGACATCATGTTCCTATATAAAAGCGAGATTATATAATTGAATCCAATGGCACTATAGTCTCTGTGATTCGTATTTGCTGACAATTTTCCCATGATAACACTAGCTGGTGACATGAAATGCCGTAGCTTGTACAATAGCAATACAATAATTATCTAATATTATTGTTGCTATTTAATCCTATTCTGCTTAATAACATATACCATCTCGGTTGTGTGTAGTCTCTAGTGCGGGTCGAAGCAAGGACAATACAATGGTATATGTTGCTTTTCCTCTAAGCACAGAACATTAAGTAGTAAGAGCGAAAATTAATTGGCTCAGAATCAGGATGATTGTAAAAATAAGTAGAGCGATATGTGAACATGTGGACATCGTTGTCATCTCTTCAACAAGTAACTTACCGTGATATAGCAGACTGTTCACTAGGTGTTAAATGGAAATCAATCACTCATAATTAACACCCGTAGTGTTTAATACCATAATTATGTATCACTTCAAAACATATTTTGTATTAATTATCCATTATCCAGTTTCTAAATAGCCTTATATGATTAAATTTTATATCATATTTATTCTTTATTTCCCACTGTGTATCTCACCGATATCTCATATTACATTAACGGTACTTTTTATGGTATCAATCACAGAGCCTGTGACGTCGCGGAACGGACGTTGCTACGTTCGCAAATAATGACATTCATATTAAAACTAAGGCATAAGTGACCTTAGCCGATTTTGGCTATCCTGTGTATAATCTTTGGTTATATTGCTCCCAAAGACTTTGACATGCTTTCGCTCTCCAATATTTTAATTATGACCATACCTGATGAAGGTTATTCCAGACACACATCGCCGGCACTAATTTGGATATTTACGTTTTTCATTGTACAATGAACAAACATCAACCATAAACTTCGCTTAATTATTGTTATTATTTATAATTAACTAATACCAAGGATCCTAGGTGGACGATTAGAACAAGCATAACATTTTAGTGCCAAATTTTATCATCAACACTTTATTAAAGAAAGTTCAAACAGTGATGGTGAACAATGCCATTAATATCAACAAAAGGAACAATCTTCTCTCACCTTAACTCACTGAACCCTCACACACACAAAGCGGGGAGCACAATTTAGGATGTTAGACATCCTGGTCATGGCTTGGGTGGTAACTTTTGTTAATACCTATAATATAGGATGTTAGACATCCTGGTCATGGCTTGGGTGGTAACTTTTGTTAATACCTATAATATAGGATGTTAGACATCCTGGTCATGGCTTGGGTGGTAACTTTTGTTAATACCTATAATATAGGATGTTAGACATCCTGGTCATGGCTTGAGTGGTAACTTTTGTTAATACCTATACTATTGTTGGTAATTGGTAATACCAGTAATACTGTTGGTAATATCAAAGATTAATAGCCGTTAATTAATTACCTTCCACCATTATTTTTGTCATACTTGATGCAGTGACATTATCATATCTTCTAACTTCAAACCCTAAATCTTGAAATCTTTCCTCAAGTCTTTCGGCGTCGGCGTCTGTACCTTCTCGACATCTCTGGCCTGTAGATGGATGGAAGTTTTTGTTGTTGACAATAATAAATAAACCTCGTTTTGGATAATTATAATTATAGGCGTTAGGCTCTGATGGTGCACCTGGACGTAAAGATCTTCTCTCTCCACTGAAAATAGAAATTGAAAGATGTTACTTGTAAAATTACTCTTCAGTCCATTTTAGAATCATAAAGTATTACGAATTACATATTTATAAATATTATATCTGATTAATTAATGTAACAAAATACATAGTGGTCACCATGGACGTTATGATTTGGAACATATACCTATGCAATCAGTGTTAGATGTCTGCGATGTCTTCATGCATGTAAGTTAACTGTTGCAGGTATGAGGTTTTAGAATCCGTAAACTGAAAAAAGGAGATAATGCAATAGCCAAACACAAGAAAGGAAAAAAAGACATGTATGATCTTTCAAAAAGTACCAAAAATATAATATTATTACAAATTGCATTACAAGTAGTATTGACCAATCAGTAAAATTTGCTTACTTGAATTAGTTATGTAATTTCTGAGAAAAGTCCATGGCGAGGAGTGTAATAAATAAAACGTACAATGTAAATTTTATATACTATAGTAAACATGAATAAGGTAATACATATATATATATATATATATATATATATATATATATATATCACATCCATCAGAACAGTTCCAACATTTAATCTGACAATCACAGAAAAAGAGATAAAAATCAATATCTGTAACACATATAATAAACTATTCTAAATATGCCAGTATTTCAATTACCCTGCGTATTATTCTTTTGTGTCAACAGTATGCGACAATGAAAAATTCATCTGCGATATCATACCATAATATACAATGTGAACTAAAAATTAACTTACAAAGGCGAAATAATGTATTATTAATCAAATAAGTACATACACGTTTTACTATGTCCATGGGTTTAATACTTGGGTCTGTTTGATTAGTTGCACCTAATGCTTGTCGATTGCCACATTCTACTTTATTGCTATTCTTTGTTGTTTCATGTCTTCCTGATTATTTTATAGTTAAAATATATAATAATAACACATGTCATATTATATATGGTATATTGTATTAATAGGAAATAGACAATACTTAATGAAAAAGTAATGTGTCTGTTCCTTTTGTCGTTATTTAAACTATAAAACATGTTTTATTTGAATAGTGAATGGACATCTACATAGCTAAATGTCATATTAAAGGTTGTCACCCTTTATAAGTATACTCGTGTAATCTTTTGTTACCCTATCTAAGTATGCAGGTTTAATCGTTTGTTACCCCCATATGGGTATAAAATTGTATTGCAAGTACAATTTTTATTCAAGTGTAATCCTTTACAACTACATTTCACGTAAAGACAGCACACAGTATCATTTAAAGGTTGGAATTTGACTCCAGTCGTGATCTGGTGATTGACATTCCATTAGTTGTCTGTAGAACAGATTTGAGAAACAGATCCACTGATGTAATGTCCATTTCTTCAATTTCAAACATTCCTTACATCGCCACTTTAAATATTTTCCCGACGGAAATACATTGACAGAGAAACCAAAATGCGTGTTGCTTTCAACGCAAGGCATTCTTTCATCTTTAATCACGTGACACAACTAGATTCCTGTTTCTCGTAGCCTAGTTTGTTTACTCCGATAACGGATGTACATTAACAGAGCGATCAAAAGCCTGGCGCCTTCTACACAAGAGAATTGTCCATCATTTATCACGTGACACATCTTATATCCGGTTTGATATAAGCTTGTTTGTTTCTCCCGGAAATACATTAACAGAGATTACAGTTATGCACTTCAAATAATAAATGTTGTTAGAGATTTTCCATTGCGACAAATGCAGTAACTAATGTTTAAATGCTATTTTATAGCATAGGAATAAATACTGTATTACATACGTCTTAACATCTTTTTATATTCAACTTTTACCAATAAAATTTTAAAATTTTTATAAAGAGCTAAAACCCCCTTACTCCTAAGAAACATATACATGACTGCTCACTTTTCTTGCATGGGACAGGCACTTCAATAAAATATTTCGGGGTTAAGCTAGCTGTATGGGTCCGATTCTCCTCTCTTAGTGAAAAGGTGCTGTCGTGCAAGTTTTTTCCCACATGTGTGTAAAATGAAAACCTTCGCAACACATAATTGTGATGCATGTTGTAATATAACGCTACGACATATTTTAATGGAGACCATTCACCCATTTTCCCCCCAGGTGGCGTCGCTGTACCAACGGTGGTTAGGAAAACGTTTGTTTTCCGATAAACGCTTGTAACCAATGTAATCAAATGGCAATACCTGCGTGGTGTCCTTGATCTGAAGCGTTGCGCAATATGGCGGTAAGCACGGCCTATAGAGAGGACGGAAGTGAACATAATAGATTTTAATTTGATATTTCCAATACCTTTTGTTTAGTTTATTTCACAGTGACCGGTGACAATCATAGCCTATAGCCATAGGGCCCAATGCCTGCAATGGCAATGTAAAATTGCATGTGGGTTTTTTTTTACTTCATTTGTTGTCTAATGACATAAAATTGCACACGAGTTTTCAAATTAAATTGAACCCGATTGAAAATTGTACACGTATTTTTTTCACACTGTATAGGGTCTAACCATGTAAATTTGCGTACTCGCTTTTGCTTCAAAAACAATGCAAGAAGAGTTTTAAGATCCCCAAGCGCAAGGGCAGGCAATGCAATGGCCAAAAGAAAAAGGACAATCACTGATCTACAAAACACTACACAGAAAACTATCATTTCCCCCACAGTGATATATTTTTTCACAGGAAACAAAAATCAGATTTTTATTTTTTGGACCGTGGGCATAAAAAAATTTCAGTAATTTCCCTTTAAATTTTTATCATAAATTTCTCGTTGAGAACTGTAGGGATGGATTAATGATATTTTTGCATCTTTCGTGTCAATTTATTTTGTTTCTTTAAAATTTCACCACATAATTAAAAAACAATTTTCAGAAAAAAAACATCCTAAAAGTTAAATGGTCGTCCCCTTAATGACATGAATGTGTGTCTCGGCCGCGTCCATGCAGCTTCGTATAATACGAACCGCATCGGTGGCGTAATGGTTAGAGTGCTCGCCTCGAGTGCGGTAGATCGTGGGTTCGAACCCCGGTCGGGTCATACCAAAGTCTATGCAAATTGATATTTGTTGCTTCTCTGGTAAGCACGCAGCATTAAGGAGAAAGAGCAAAGACTGGTCGGCTCGGAATCAGGATAATGTGTCCGGGTGGGGCGACATGTCTATCCGCAGACTGTTGTTTTAGTGAGCTAGCACTATACAAATCCAACTCAGTGTGTAGGTCTAGTACAAAGCGGACCTCATCATCATCTCATTGAAAATTAACTTGTTCTCGCCATGATATAGCTGAAAATTTTCTGAATTGGGGTTAAACAACAGCAATCACTCGTATAATACGTGTCCGGATTTTAAGAACCTTATGCAAGAAAGTTCAACAATTTAAATATTGCTTCTGATTCGCGGATTTGTCCCGATAAGATTGATTCCTTAAAAAGTAAACCTTCAAAGAAATAAGTTGCATTTTAATGCTTGGTGCTTTAACCATTCATATGATTTTCTTCTATCATCATATGTAGCACTATCATGTAATTTAATCAACACCGCCCAAATATATTTTGTATTTAGTGTAGAGGTTGTTAAATAGCTTGTATTACCGTTGAAGTGAAACAGTACACTTCTTGTTTCGTGACGGTCAGTTTTATTCGGCCCGTGTTATTGGTGGAGGAAACCCGAGTTCCCTGAAAAAAAAACACCGACCTGCCGCAAGTCACTGACCAGCTTAATCACATAGAAATCACATTAGTATTATTACCAATTGATAATAGTCAAGCGACTGTTGATGAAAAATAAAATCCACACATGACTGTTGATGAAAATAAAATGTACACATGACTGTTCATGAAAAAAATCAACATTATCTATAATACGTAATACGACCCAGGTATTCACGTTTGAATTTTTTGTTATCAAAATCTTCAGAATTTTTGATGCCTTTATTTGAATGGCTTAAGATTCGCGTTGGAACAATCTAGACATATCAATAAGAAATTCCCCTACATTATCTTCGTTTAAAAATAGAGTGAAAGTTGATATCTATAAAACCCCAAAGTATTATAATGAAGGCCCACGGAAACTAAGTATATTACATACTAGACTTAGACACCAATGCAGCTCACTCAATGCCGATCTGTCAAAAATACATAGTAAATAATTTTAAATGTAATTGCGGTGCTTCTTTTGAAGATGCTATACATTATTTTCTGGAATGTCCTTTATACCTGAACGAAAGAAGAACACTTCTGAGTAATTGCGACGATATCAATATCAATATTGAAACTTTGCTCTTTGGGAACGATAAGTATAGTTATGACGTCAACTCCAAAATATTTGGAAAAGTTCGAACTTTTATAAATCAATCAATCAATCAGCAATTTTTCACTTTTTCACTTTTTCACTTGTACTTCTTACTTTCTTCCAGTGTCAAAATTTTAAATGTCTATTGTCTGTGTTTTGTTTTGCTGTCATTAATTAATGTGTATAATTTGCAAGGAGAGGACTTCATATAAGTTGGTATAACTTGCTGTCCAATCCTATTGTTTATGTACAATGAAATATTATTAAACTAATGGCTAAAGATAAAGCTGAAATCGTAAAATTTTTAATTTTTGCTTTTTTCAATTTTCGCAAAATTAGAGCCCACGCGAACAGTTTGATTAAAAAACGCAAGATTAACACCCCTTTGAAAATAACCACTTAAATAGTAGATTAATAAATGTAGATATTTATGTTTGAGATAGAATATGTTTTTAACATCATGTTGGGGATCAGTGAGTAATTGTTGTTTACGGCAATTGTTCAGCTATATCACGACGAGAACAAGTTAATTTTCAATGAGATGAAGATGAGGTCCCAACACGCTTAGTTGTTGTTTTTTTTTATAATATATATATATATATATATATCTTTAAAATGATATAGGGGTGCATATTTTTTATTAATAAAGTTATATATCTTAAAGACAAGCCACTGCGGTTCGAATCCGGAACAGAACAGTACATAAAATTCGCCAAGAATAATTAATGTACGTGAAATTGATCGAAATTATTTGATTCTAACCATTAATAAACGATTATATACCATGAAAGTAGGAAATCACGATACAACAAAATTAGGAAACCAACACGAAAATCTTTTAAAAAGGGAAATACAAAGAATGTGAACAACGTACGTACACGTGTACTATATAGTCTCGATCCTCATTCAACAGTTATTGTACGTATGCTATGCATATTTACTAATTACAAAATTATTGAAAATATTAATTTTTGCTCATGGAGAACATAAGAAAAAATTAATAAGAATGTATTCAATTTTATTTTATATTCGCATTCACAGTTAGTAACAGGTGCCCGTGACCCAGATATGATTGCAACGTTGTCCTTGTCTTATTTCAACGTAATGACGTGATTACTTTAGCATAACATGTCAGATGTCAGAAGATGGTTACAACTTATGATGCATTTGTTGTTAACTTGAGGAACATTGTTATACAAATAAAAAATAATTATTGTTGGATAATTAGATAGAAATTGTGTTTGAAATAGTTTACATAGGTTACAAACGTTTAATCGATAATAAAACGCTCCGCTAACCACCGTTGGTACTCGAGCGACACCTGTTGAGTAAATTTGGGTGAATGTTCTCCATTTGTATCTAGGTATATGAAGACAAGACGACTAATCGATGTCTTGGATGTACTCTAGATATTGATATATGGTATGTCAACAGTATTATTATTTTTTAGGAAGTTGAGAAACTCTGTGCTCAGTTTTAATCCAATAAGCGTTGGTCTAGGTCGACAGAGAGAGGATAATTGTTTTACTGACAGAATCCCAGCTAGACATCTCATGTTGATTTATTGTATACGTTTTGTCGACTTCAGTTATATATTAAATACACCAAAAATGACGTAAATTAGTTTAATATGACTAGAGAGAGAAAGGCCAATTATTGTTAAGTATTGATATAGGGTTAAAGTTACTTTGATGTAAAGCTGCCAGAAATAAGAATCATCCCTTGTATCCGTATTATCTCCATGAATAGGTTCATTGCTCTAAGTTCAACAATGACGGATAAGTAAGGCAATCGAATATATTAGTTTATTATATAGATAGGTGTGAATTATGGGGATTTATCCTTGAAATAAATTCCGGTATTTCACATGTGAAATATCAGTTTTTTCCAGCCGGAGCTACTTTTACACAACTATAAGTGTGGTGGTTACGTCTCTTGTTGTGCTACGGTGAATACACATACGATTGTAAACTGAAAAAATTCCGCGAAATGTTATTGACGACTTTGGCACATAACCAACATGACGTCAATGACGTCATATGAAGACTTCCCGTTTGAAACGTAAAGATTAGACGTTATTTGGCTTCGTGTACGCTTCAATGTTGATTAAATTTAACTAAAATAAGTTTTCAAGGTAAGCATTTTAATTATGTTTATGCATTGTTGTAAATATGACATGTAGGATTTCACATTTTCAAGATGGCAGATCATTCCAGCTGAACCCCTTAGTGTCATTGCTCGTAGATTCATACGAATAGAATGAAATATACAAATGAAAAAAAATAATGTATAAGAAATTTTGAAAGTCTATATAATAAACAGTATAACTAAATCATACATTTTGAATATCAAAATAAGACCAATCGTGACCGAATACGCATTAACGATTAAACTCGTGGGCCCACTCGTTTAATCCTTATGCGTACTTCGGTCACTCGTGGTCCTATTTTGATATTCTAAATCTACGATTAGTTATACTATATATATCTACTTTATCATTATTATGATAAAAAATGAATAATCATTAATGTTCTACGGCTGGGTTAAAGTACAGTCCGTCCTCGTTTCACAATTATAAACCACAAATATGTTAATTGTATTTCGCTTCCGTTCACATTGAGAGGAATGATGTGAAATGAGGTTAATACGATTTTCCACAAGAATGACAAGTAGAACATGAAGACCTTGGAGATCATTTTAGCAAACAACTCGCCAAGAAATGTTTTGTATTTCATTTTTATGGTAGTTTCTAATGTTGATAATTTATGATCATCCTACCATAAAAAAATAAAGGAAATGGATTCTAAATGTACGATATATTTTGCAATTAAGCTTACATCATAGAATGTGTGTCACCTAGTACTCATTGTACATACAGTGAATGACACCATTAACACTTCCCTTAAAATAAAGGTAACTAGCAATAACTCAATAACTCTGCCGAGACAACAGTACAATATAAATATAATCTGGATGTTTAAAACTACACCAGTAGGATAAAAATTAAATGTCTCTATGGGGGTGACAATACAAAAAAACAATTGAAAATTTAAAAAAATCCTCAAAAATAGAAACAAAACTGATGGAACAACACACACCCAAGAAAAAACCGATACGAGTTCTGGTTCCTCGATAAGCTCATCACCTCTACTCCGGACAAGTCACCAAGCATACAATATCATATTAGCTTTAATATGATTCCAATAATGTTGTGTATGAGCAATATATCTTTGATAACTAACCTAACTTATTTAACCATTACAACTTAATGTATACAAGTCATAGAGACTTCACCATTGATCATATTAACATTTGAGCTGCTTTATCTATGTCCCATGTAATTTCAAGATAATGTAGTGTAGCTTGAACATTTTGCACGTCGAAAAGACGAATTCAAAGTACCCAATGTCGGTTACTATATTTCGATTTATTTAATTGTTTTAACCTTCAGCTCGACATGTATTAACTGTGTGTCGTAAAGACGTGTAATCTTTAACATAACATAACAATTACTATTTGACATGATACACGCATTCCATTAGGACAGAAAGAAGAAGCATTTTTCGTGGTCTGTAAGTCATATTTAAAAGTGTATTTAGTTGTTTTTAATACTGTTTAAGATATTTAGGCCCGGGTATTATTTTTTTAGGTTTTATCCCTCAGCATTAACCAATTTGCTTCTATTTAAAATACGGGGACCGTAATCGTATGGTAGTTGGATTAACAACTACCTGTGCAATCAGTGTTTATCACCGCTCAGGCTAGGTGTACTCGATACAACACAATGTGATGATTGCGACAGGTCAGTGATTTTCTCCGGCACTACAGTTTTCTCCACCGATAAACCTGATCGCCAAGATATAACTCAACTATTGTTGAAAATGACGTTCATTACCATTACCCCCAAAAAAAACCTTAACCAATTTTCTTTTATCTAAAATATTGTCAGACAAATCCTCACTCCGTGGGAAAATTGTATAAAAATCATAATCAGGGTTATAGTTTATGTACATTATTTACCAATTTCAATGACAGGTAATTTGTATTATCGGAAATTCTCTTTAAAAAGTTTACACAAGCTTAAATTGACGTGCTTACGGAATTCTTTTTAAAAAAAAAGCTTACACAACCTCAATTGACGTGCTTACCAGTTATACAAACGTGATTTCATGTGAATAACGTCCGTTAGATTTAATTACGGTAGAAGGAGCGCATGAAACTCAATTACACGAGACTGTTGTTGGTATTATAGATTAAACGTTACACGAGAATGTTGTTGGTATTATAGATTAAACGTTACACGAGAATGTTGTTGGTATTATAGATTAAACGTTACACGAGATTGTTGTTGGTATTATAGATTAAACGTTACACGAGAATGTTGTTGGTATTATAGATTAAACGTTACACGAGATTGTTGTTGGTATTATAAATTAAACGTTACACGAGAATTTTGTTGGTATCATAGATTAAACGTTACACCAGAATGTTGTTGGTATTATAGATTAAACGTTACACCAGAATGTTGTTGGTATTATAGATTAAACGTTACACAAGAATGTTGTTGGTATTATAGATTAAACATTACACGAGAATGTTGTTGGTATTATAGATTAAACGTTACACGAGAATGTTGTTGGTATTATAGATTAAACGTTACACGAGAATGTTGTTGGTATTATAGATTAAACGTTACATGAGAATGTTGTTGGTATTATAGATTAAACGTTACACGAGAATGTTGTTGGTATTATAGATTAAACGTTACACGAGAATGTTGTTGGTATTATAGATTAAACGTTACACGAGAATGTTGTTGGTATTATAGATTAAACGTTACACAAGAATGTTGTTGGTATTATAGATTAAACGTTACACCAGAATGTTGTTGGTATTATAGATTAAACGTTACACAAGAATGTTGTTGGTATTATAGATTAAACGTTACACGAGAATGTTGTTGGTATTATAGATTAAACGTTACACAAGAATGTTGTTGGTATTATAGATTAAACATTACACGAGAATGTTGTTGGTATTATAGATTAAACGTTACACGAGAATGTTGTTGGTATTATAGATTAAACGTTACACGAGAATGTTGTTGGTATTATAGATTAAACGTTACACGAGAATGTTGTTGGTATTATAGATTAAACGTTACACAAGAATGTTGTTGGTATTATAGATTAAACGTTACACGAGAAAGTTGTTGGTATTATATATTAAACGTTACACGAGAATGTTGTTGGTATTATAGATTAAACGTTACACGAGAATGTTGTTGGTATTATAGATTAAACGTTACACAAGAATGTTGTTGGTATTATAGATTAAACATTACACGAGAATGTTGTTGGTATTATAGATTAAACGTTACACGAGAATGTTGTTGGTATTATAGATTAAACGTTACACGAGAATGTTGTTGGTATTATAGATTAAACGTTACACGAGAATGTTGTTGGTATTATAGAGTAAACGTTACACGAGAATGTTGTTGGTATTATAGATTAAACGTTACACGAGAATGTTGTTGGTATTATAGATTAAACGTTACACAAGAATGTTGTTGGTATTATAGATTAAACGTTACACCAGAATGTTGTTGGTATTATAGATTAAACGTTACACGAGAATGTTGTTGGTATTATAGATTAAACGTTACACGAGAATGTTGTTGGTATTATAGATTAAACGTTACACGAGAATGTTGTTGGTAGTATAGAGTAAACGTTACACGAGAATGTTGTTGGTATTATAGATTAAACGTTACACGAGAATGTTGTTGGTATTATAGATTAAACGTTACACGAGAATGTTGTTGGTATTATAGATTAAACGTTACACGAGACTGTTGTTGGTATTATAGATTAAACGTTACACGAGAATGTTGTTGGTATTATAGATTAAGCGTTACACAAGAATGTTGTTGGTATTATAGATTAAACGTTACACCAGAATGGTGTTGGTATTATAGATTAAACGTTACACAAGAATGTTGTTGGTATTATAGATTAAACGTTACACGAGAATGTTGTTGGTATTATAGATTAAACGTTACACAAGAATGTTGTTGGTATTATAGATTAAACATTACACGAGAATGTTGTTGGTATTATAGATTAAACGTTACACGAGAATGTTGTTGGTATTATAGATTAAACGTTACACGAGAATGTTGTTGGTATTATAGATTAAACGTTACACGAGAATGTTGTTGGTATTATAGATTAAACGTTACACAAGAATGTTGTTGGTATTATAGATTACACGTTACACGAGAATGTTGTTGGTATTATAGATTAAACGTTACACAAGAATGTTGTTGGTATTATAGATTAAACGTTACACGAGAATGTTGTTGGTATTATAGATTAAACGTTACACCAGAATGTTGTTGGTATTATAGATTAAACATTACACGAGAATGTTGTTGGTATTATAGATTAAACGTTACACGAGAATGTTGTTGGTATTATAGATTAAACGTTACACGAGAATGTTGTTGGTATTATAGATTAAACGTTACACAAGAATGTTGTTGGTATTATAGATTAAACGTTACACGAGAATGTTGTTGGTATTATAGATTAAACGTTACACAAGAATGTTGTTGGTATTATAGATTAAACGTTACACGAGAATGTTGTTGGTATTATAGATTAAACGTTACACGAGAATGTTGTTGGTATTATAGATTAAACGTTACACGAGAATGTTGTTGGTATTATAGATTAAACGTTACACGAGAATGTTGTTGGTATTATAGATTAAACGTTACACGAGACTGTTGTTGGTATTATAGATTACACCTTATTAGGTTACAGCTGTCAACTAACAGTGGCAAATACTTGACATGATTTTAATTGAGTATTTGTCTTTGTGCTGACAATGGAATAAATGAAGAAGTCTCTTGTAGAAGCAATTATCCCTTAAAATCACTTTAGCTGATTGATATCGCATTAAAATGCAAATGTTATCATATTTTTCTACATGTTTCTCTGTCAAAGAGTTAAAAAGCTTATGGGCTTGAATAATATGAAACCGAAATGATAATAAAATGAGTAATTCGTATTACCAGCTTAACTAAATCAACATTGTACTTCAATACTAACCGTTAATGTCTACTTCAGGGGGACATTGATTTCTTGATAGTTTACAAAATGCTTCAGACGAAAGTATATACTGTAAGTACTGCCTGATAGTATTTGTAATTAGAAATAGACTGTATATCAGTGTTTGACCAATTATTTATGCAATTATGACAAAATAGTAAAAATAAGACCACGGAAAATCATAGGAATGGTCTGTTTGGTCAGTATGCTCTTACGCTGTACTTTACTGTCTATCTTCAATATCCCTACCTTTTATCATGTATCCATAACGGCATTTTGTTCAACAATTTGCATATTTAGGATAGGTAGAATCCATCACAGTTAAAGTGAATTACGTGGGGAAAACTAATAAAAACAAATAGTGATATTACTTTTATTCGAGAAAGCAAACCTTGCAACTACCAGTTTTTGCTACACCAGTATAGAACATTGATCCAAGTTTATGGTAATTCTGGTGGTATATGGTTTTAACCACCCCTATCATCAAAGATGCTATGATGATCTACTGGATTTTAAATGAGTGGATTTTACATCCCCCCCACAAAAACAATTATGTGATGATTTAAAAACCGAAAATAACAACGTGGTGGTGATCTACATGATACAGACGAATTGTAAATACTTAAATACCAACAGAGGGGGTGAGATACTGGCTTTGACAAAGTTAGATTCTAAATGTTCTAATAATGAAGGAGTGATGATCTACATGACAAAGACAGATTTGTAATACTGTAAAAATAATGGGGTGGTGGCCTTATACATACAGATGTATTTTATGGCACAAATACCACAGGATAACTAAATAACACCAGAAGATATTGAACATCTAGTTTTCTTGTGGAGAAATCTTACTGGTAAAACATATTCATTGATTGAGAATGTCATCAATTAAAATCTGATTCAACCCACCATTTATTTAGAAATGCCTGTACCAAGTCAGGGTCATTACGGTTTTCACAGTTTTCCGGTTGTTGACTGATTTTGTCTGTTTATATACTTATGAGTTTTGACTTTCCCTTTGGAAGATTGTTCGGAGTTCGGTAATTTTGTTATTACCCTTATTACCCTGTTATATATAAATGGAAAGCTATTTCAGAACATAATCTCGTAGAAACAGATTTTAAGGATTACAGTACAATGATTGCCTTCGTCGATCTTACGCCATGTACATTTTCAAAAACTAAAAATAGGAAACAGCCAAAACAATACATAAAACAATATACGATTAAAACGATGCCGTGTTTTTCTCCAAATTATAGTAAACATGAATTTCCCTTTCATTGTTATCCTCCAATTCCACACTTTATAAAAATATCATTATCAACTGAATGTCAATCCATTTCATAAGAAACTAGAAGCAAGACAATTGCCCAATTGATACCAATCTTGAGCGTGTACACACCGTTATACATGTAAAATATTGAACGTGTAAACATCTCTTATCATGTACACAGCTTTATGAATGCACACATCTTCATCCATGTAAAAATCGAATACATGTGCACATCTTTATGCATGTGCAGATCTTAATATATGTACACATCTTTTTACGTGTAAAGATACATTTATACATGTACATATCTTTATGCAAGCTGAAACGATACTCTAAGTAACTCTTTCTCAGAATAAAATGAAAAACAAAAGATAGGAAACTGTCGGAACAATTCCAAATCCAATAAACAAAAATCGTAGGAACAATGGCACATTTGAATACACTGTGTAATATATATGTGTACATCATTGTATGTGAATCATATGATGCATACACTCGTTTTAACTCTCGTTGAAACATTCCGTCTTATCTTTAGTGTGTAGTGGTAGTAATATACCTAGTTGTACTTTTTCGTAAAAACTGTTTCAAATATTATTTTCAGAACAGAGAGAATACTTCTAACTGTTGACAGCCAAAGCTAGTCCATAAAGGTAATAACAAAATTATCGAACTCCATGTTGAAGTTCCCTTGAATATATATACTATGCTAATATAAACTAGACATTGCCTAGAAAGTTAGCACCACATATATGCTACCACAGTTTATATCAGAATTAATCTGTCTGTATCAGACTCTTAATATTAGAACCGAAAATCTGCTTACCAAAATGATAATCGTTCTAATTTTTGATTGATTGATATGACATAACGTAAGTAATAATAAAAGTTCTTAAGTTTGATTCTTAGAACTTTTCACATTTCAATGTTTTGTGAAGACCAGTGACGACAAAATGTCATGTCTGAATTGTGGCAATAATCTGTTTGGTCTATATATACAATTTTCATTCATTTTTCATCACTTTTCATTATGCTCATTTTACGGTAGAGCTCATTTCGCTCCCGATGGCTTCGCTTTTATGGTATTAAAATATAATTCCCCAAAAATATCATGGGAAGTAATAATTATTTGGACTAAAACTAGCGGTAAGCATGTCTTTTTTTAATTTCAGAGTTGAAGGACACTGATACATCTTTGAATAAAACTGTGAAAACAGTGGAGAGCACTTTCAGTGATTTATGTGGAAATGGTGTCCTTCTTGACTATATTAAATCTTTACTATGTGTATTGGATGACAGACCTCAAACATTTACAGAGTTTGTCTAAAATGATAGATATAGGCGTGTTCGTGGTTGACCTTATCGATAAAGATTCAAAATTGTCACTTCAAATAATGAGAAAATATGGCGCCCATATTAAATCACAGTATCAGCTAAGGAAATCTGTTGAATTTGTGGCGCAGCAAGTCATAGATGGTAAAATAATTGTGGTACCCTTAGGCACAAATCATTTAATAATTTGGGGTGGGGATGGGATTAAAAATAAATGCTGGTTTCAATTGTGTATAAAAAAGTATGCTGACACAGTAATAAAGTAATAAAATGGAAGTAATGATTGTGCATTAGTTCCTTGTAAATATAATGCTTTTATATTATAGCTGTTTTGTTTTGTGAGTTATATAAATCTAATTTTTACAAATAGGAGTAAATTTTATGCAGTTTGTATGTTGTGGATTATATTTAATGTAGTGATATTCAAATGATGCCAAGTTTTATTTAACAATATTTTTTGCAGGAAAGTCTCCTTGGATACATTTATACATACAAGTACAGATACAGATTTTACTGATAATCTAAATAAAAATTTGATAGAAAACATGAAAAGTAACTGTTTTAAATGTTTTTTGCCGAGCATTGCTCGATTAATTAGTTTCAGTGTACTTTTGAACTTATTTTTATCACTTTTGTTTCCAATCCAATAGTTGTATTCTCTTTCTTCATTGAAATTATATTTGCAACAGCTTTTGATAGCTATTTTGTGTTAATTAACAGACTTATATAGCTACAAGAAGGCAAAGCGAATTAAAGTCTTGGTCTTGCTACAGTCATAGCATACCATGATAGGTTCTACGTATATCTTGGTCAAACCATGATATGTTCTAAGTATATCTAGGCTATCGTGCATTTAGACAACAGTACAGTTAATCAAAGATTATTGTTCTGTGTTACTTGTATATCATTGTAACGTCCCTCTGACCTAGAAGAGTTTTTGATATTGTTATTTATTGCAGGGTAGACCTCACTGACACCAGACACTGATAAAAACAACAATAAGTACAGCAATGACATAGAACACGTGGCAGGTACTTATGTTTATTAATAACGATTCTGTTTTAAAGTAAATTTATGACCGGTGAACTATCTCTTGATATCGTTGAATGACCCCTACCATAAATGTCATTATGAATAGAAGTAAAAAAAAAGATATGGTGTAAATGTCAATGAGACAACAACCCATAAGTTCATAACCACCCGAATAAAAAATGCAATTAAACACAAAAACAGGTTACAATACAGCCTTCTACAATGAGTAAAACCCACCCCGTATGGCAAGCTTTTGATAGCCCCTTAAACAAAGCAAACTGTGACAGATTTCGTCCAGCACCACAATCATTCTAAATAAAAACATAATAAAAATGTCAACAATAAACAATAAACAAGAAGCACCAGGACAACCATTGACAAGGTTCCTGACTTGGAACAGACACACGTGAGTGTGGCGGGGTTAAATTAGTTTAATGAGATCTCAACCCTCCCCCTTTATTTACCTGTACCAGTGGCAGAACAAATATAAACACACAAGTGACGCACTATAAAAAGCAGTCGGAAAAAGCAACTAATTCATCAAGTATGGTACTATATACAACGAACAAATATATATATAGGTAGAAACTGTAAAATGATTAATTGTTTCCGTTGATGGAAGCGGTTTCAAGAAGTCTGTTACAGAGACATCAAACAACACGGAAGACGATAGTAATTTGCAAACATCTTGTACTTCTCAGACAAGTAAGATTTGGAAGGTTGCAGAAGTAAGGAAGATCATTGATCTACATGCTGTAAATGAAGAGAAATTTACCAAACAAGGATGTAAAAAAAAGATAATATGGCAAAGTATTGCTATTGAAATAAACAAAATGGGGAACTCTTTTACCTCCTTGCAGTGCGAGCAGAAATGGAAGAACCTGACCAAAGCTTTTCGCGATACAGTAGATCACAATTCAAAAAGTGGCAACGAGAAAAAAGAATGTCCTTACTTTAAAGAACTTGAAGAATCATATGGTTTTAGAGCAAATGTGAAACCTTCATATACAATGGGTTCCCTTAGTGCAACAAAATCGGGCAATACATGCACCGATACTGAATCTGCTACTACTGAATCTCCTGATGATAGCATATCAGATGATCAACCAAAAGCAAAACAGGCAAAAAAGAAAGAATCGCAAAATAATTCTCAAGTATTTCAGCTCCTTGAAAAAATGAGAGAGGAAATGAAACAGGAACAAGAACTTATCACAGAGATGAAACAACAACATAAGGATAGAATGGAGGAGGAAAAGAAATCAGACCTAATGTCTCAGATGATTTCCTTTATGAAAAGGTAGACATATTGAAATCCTCTGACACATAAGTATTCATTCATCTGAAACTCTAAAGTTAAAAAGACTTGTTTGTTTGGTTTTTTGTTTTTGTTTTTAAGTGGCATGACCAAACAGGCCAGGTAAAATACTGACATCATTTTTTATAGGAAAAGGGCCGTTCGAAATATTTTTTTTTATGTGATCACATAATTCCTTTGATATTTTGTTAGTCATGTTTTTTCATGTGCCAAGAGGACATGTTGAAAGTTAATAAATTTTGTTTCTAGTTTTATTTTTAACTGAAATGGTAATTTATATTTGAATCACGATTCATCACATATTATAGCTACCTACCATGGTACTAGCAATTTGGACTTGTCCTACTGGACAATACGACGAATGTGTCCAATGAGAACATGTTTCTTCCTCGGAGAACCTGATGTCATTTTCAGTTTTCATGGGAGTTCATATTGCCTATGCTTTAGTTTTGAGTGTCTCTTGTTTGCTTAAGTGTTTATAGTTTAATAAAAAAAAATGAAGGGATATGGAGTAAATGTGCATGAGACAAAATTCCAATTTATACATGGTAAACAAAGCAATGGAACAACGCTTTTATTGATGTTCTTCATCTTGAAGTCAGCATGAGGCCTTCAACAACCTCATAGGAAGTTCAAGACTGCCCCTAGCACCGGGTTCAGCAGAATTCATTGCTAGATGTTGATCAAAGCAAAACTACATCTGTGTTTTTAATTGGCCATGGATGCGGGATTGTCAACAAATATAAAAATAACAGGTGAAGTACTCTTACAAACGCTGTCATCCGTTGCCAGACAAAAGGACTAGAAGACAATTACAACAGTATAGTTTGTCTCTTTGTCACCTTGTCTGCTGGATGCATAACTTGTCTAAGATTTTTGCTGGTTCTAGTTCTTCATGCACTATTGTTAATTGTCTTAATTACCAAGATTGATATGGAACTTCAATATTTTGAATATTTTATTCACATTAACATTCCTTCCAAATCAGGGAACACCAAATATGCCATCTCAATCGAAAATGAAGTTTTTTCTTGCATGTCACAAATTGCAAAACAGAGAAGTGTTGGTTATTCGAAAACACATCTATTTAACTATATTCACAATTGACTGTCGTTTCTATTCTGCAGTGTTTGTCCTTGGTAAGAAGTCGTGAAAATCATTGACTTCTTCATTGCCTCTTAATACTTTTTGAATATATTCATCAAACTCGTCATCATTCAATAAACATATTTCATGCAAAGCACAACAACTTAAAACAAATTTCACCATTTCAGCAATATCCAGCATATCGATGTACTTCAAACGTCTAAACCTACCATTTAGAGCTCCAAATGCCCTCTCAATGCACATTCGGCTAGAACTATGGATGAAATTGCATCTTTTTTGCTCTACAGTCAGATTCCCAAAATCCTTAAAGGGCGTCATTAGCCATACACTTAAACTATAGGCAGCATCTCCTATCAGGTGTGTGTTACCAGGAAACATCATCTCTTTATTTTCTGATGTTTTGATAAACAAAGGTGATTTTTTTTAAAACTCTTGAGTAATGGACTGACCCCGGTCATCCACAAAATGTGCTGGTAAACTTTCTCAACATTTTCTTGGACTTTTAATACAGATGGCCATGTAATTAAATTGGACAGCATATCTGCACAAATCAACGATGATGTACGATGTATTATACAATGAGCCGTACCTTCACAAACTCCATAGGTGTCAGATATTTCTGTTAGTGTTTGCTGAGAAGAAGCATATTTTATGTAAATCAGCAGCTGCTTTTCTACAGACACTTTCATTTTACCTCCCGTATTTCCAATAAGAAGCTTGGGAGATAAATGACAAACTAATTTATCAAAAGTAGATCTGTTCATCCTATATTGTTGTCTGAAATCTTCATGGTTATATAATGGCAGAACACTTTCAACAAAATTTTCTACTCAGCCTTTTTTCTACATTTTGAAATTAATAAAGGTAAAATTGCTTGAAACAGCCCTCTACTAATGGAACGTTCAGCAACATGACCAAGGAACAAATCAGTAGTTTCATTTTCACTTTCTACCAACGAATCTATCATCAATAGTAAGTCGGCCATATTTGATTTGAAACCCTCCCTTAAACCATCTATTTAATGGGACAATAAAAACCGTCGGTTAGTTTCAAACCAGTTTGTTAAATCATAAACCTAAACTGTAACTAGTTTTGTGGCATTAAATTCGCCCTTCATAATGTTTGGCCAAGGAAGAAGAAACTAATTAAAACCAGAATTACCGGTTAGAATAAAAAGTAAGACATTTTTACTTCCTTGCCAAAGGATGGTAAAATAAATGATTATATCTCATCTTACAATGATTGTTGTTTACTGGGGAAAAAACAAACAAACAAAGCAAAGTCATTCATTGCTAAAGATTGATTAAATATGTATACTACTATTTTAGTAATCACATCTTATAATAAATAAGTCCATGATTTGTATATGCAGCTTTGGAATTTGATTCGGGAATTTGTACCACAAGACAAATAAACGTTAGAGAAAACCTAAGGGGCAATCAAGAAAGGACAATCCATGGAAACTTACAACATTGGGTACACAAGACACAAGACGAAGACAAACAAAACAAAAAACAACAACACAATATGCATTCGACACCACTATATGCAAACAAACACAAATAACGTAAATAACTGTAGGAAAAGTCGAACCGAACATAGTTTTCGAACAAAATCAGATTAACTTCAAAATTTTAGTT
This sequence comes from Bathymodiolus septemdierum, assembly GCA_963383655.1. Classification (NCBI taxonomy): domain Eukaryota; kingdom Metazoa; phylum Mollusca; class Bivalvia; order Mytilida; family Modiolidae; genus Bathymodiolus; species Bathymodiolus septemdierum. The sequence continues at coordinate 71,187,227 of OY726522.1, read as the reverse complement.
TTAGTTATGAAATTTACTGTTATTTATCGCTTTTTTTTTCAATAGTATATTTATTCCTGCACTACAACAGAAACGTCTACACGTCTCAGGTACTTTTTAAAGTTTTGTATTATACATAAACAGATTTCTTAATAACAGGACGATAGAGATACAAAACAACTATATTACAAAGCGAATCCAATAGAATTCGAAATTTTGAATTAATTTTGTTTTCATTTTTCTGTCTTAATGGAATTGACATTTTATATATATGTATCATATAGCACTAGTCTATCTCATTTACATTTTTGCCTATGATATTCTTACCAATGGGAATGTGGTAGAAAGTAGAAAGTACTCACTTATTATATATAAGGTGATATTTATTGTGTTCTTATTTCATTGTCAGTTCAACATGAGACAATTAAGAACAATTTGGATTATGATTGTTTTTCAAAAGGGGTAAAATACTACCAATTCGTCGTGTCTACACAAATAACGTGCTATTTCTTTATAAACACGTTTCGAAGGCACTGCGCACGACACGTTTTTTTGGAATAAACTGCATCAGGTACACGCATAATCAAAGATTGGAGAGCCATATAATTTAAAAGTCTTTGGGAACAAGTAAACCAACGGGCCTAAACAGAATAGTCAAATTACCTATGCCTGAAGAGAAGAACCTTATTTTTATTAAGGGGGTATGGTGTTTAATAACACTTTCAACTCTATTTCAGCTATATAGGTGGAGGAAACCAACGACCTATCTGCCTTAGCTAATTCACTGAAACAACTTTATCACATAATGTTGTATCAAGTACACCTCGCCATGAGCGGAATTCGAACTCACAACGTTAGTAGTGACAGGCACTGATTGTATATGCAGTTGTAAATCCAACTACCATACGATCACGACCACGGCGGGCCCTAGTTTTATATATAATTACATTAATGGGAACTGCACATTTCAATATTAGATATATATCATAAGCCAAATCGTAATAAGGACAATCTCTATGACAGGTGATAATTTGCATTTTAATAATTTGCTATTTCCTATGAATATAGCAAAAATGTGTGAAATTATATTGTTAACGTATTCTCCAATATTTCAGATCTAACGCTTTTCTTTTGAAATGTCAGAAATGATACTATTGCTTAATGAGATTATTTTGAGTCTAAAGGGGGAAAACAAATATAATCTGCACCAAGACATATATATATCCTCTGTATTAAAAATTACGATTGTTGCATTTGCAATACTCATATTCCATAAAGCAATGTTTCAGATTTTCATCATTACATCTCAATTTTAAAGTGTAAGATGCCACAATTGTTTTTAATTAATCTTAACGTTTATTAGTGTGCGTTTCAACTCACAATCGGAAAAAAAGGGGGGTTGTATAAATCAAGTGAAAGTCGATCCATAAACTTCGCTATATTTCAGATATCTATGTAAAACAGAAGGCTATAATGGGATAAAACGTCGGGTTATTTGCATGTTTTATGACAGAGGTGATGATGTAGAAGATATCATAAACAGCTGACAGTTTTAACCAACCCAATTAGTTAAAGCTAGCCTTTCAGCGTAAAAAATCTCTATTCTTCAAGTCGTTTACGGTATAATTGGTGAAGAGACTTTTGATGAAGTTGACCAGAGAATTGATTTTGTGTAATTGCGTACAAACATTTTTAGATAAATTATCTCATCTATAACAATTTTCTTGCTATGATTCAGGACAGTTCCTTATTGATTTTAATGTGCAGTTTCCTCTTTCCTCAAACTGCATTTAAGACAAATTATTCACGAGTTAATAAATGTCCCGTACGTACACGCAGAATTGGCGCCAATACATTGTAATTATTTCCACCATATCTGTTTAATACATGCTATAGGCTTCTTTAAAACAGTATCTGTTCTTACACAAAGAAATAAAATGCCATCTTTAATGACAATTTAACATAATGTCTTTAGTATTTGAAATCAATTATGAAATTTTTGTGGTTTATTTTTTGTTTTCTTTATAAAATTAGCAGTATTAAACTGAAAAAGATGTGTCAATTAAAATGATACCTTACGGAATGAAGATGTTTAAATAAGTAAAATATCTTACCTTGCTTTTCTGAGAAGATAAGGTGATTCCGGTTTGTCTACAGACGTGGGACTAAGACGAGAGAGAATAGACTCAGTCGACTGACAAAGCGTGACCATTTCTTAATATTCACGATTTAATCTAATGAGCATGCTTCTTTTTCTTTCTGTCACTAACAGTAAATTTCAATGAATCTTAGTTTGGTCAATTCCTGTGCATGCCTTGTCGATGACTGTCAAGCTCTATTATAGAAAACCTTTCGATGAATGTGATTATTCACAGCAGACGATTTTTGTCACGTGCCTTTGAAAGCTAATGAGCAATAGTGTCTTTGAAGTTTTCAGGTAGCTATTGCAGCATTATTGATTGCCTAATGTATCATAGATGAATATCTTCCTAAGTTCTTATTAACCTATTAAATCTGGGAATTAATTGACTTGATTTGACTGTTTCAGTATAGCTTTAATATTGTTCTAAATCAAAAAAGATGACAAATTCCTTTTTAAATGTTGCTTTTTATCCCACGACTAAATGTGTTTCGGAGGAAAGTACCTTATTATCCTTTTTCACGACATAATTTAATTTTGATTCGTTTTTATTTTGGAAACTGAAATAGTGATAATAGCTTTATTGAGCTAATATGGTCACATTTTCAATTAATTGATAATGAACCGTTCCTATGCTATATTTTTTATGACGTCTTAATGGTATTAAGGTTTTTCGCTAATGATGTTCATAAATAGTATCTTTATAGTTTTAACTCAATATTTGAGATTGAATTTTGTCGCAATTTTTTCACATTTGTTACTTGATCTAACTCTGTTCTCTCAAGAAGACCATTAATTTCTTTAGATATCGACTAATTATTGATGCAACAAGTAAAGTCAACATTTGTAAGTGATAATTATTCTGACATCAAAAACTTCACTAAATGATGAGGATATAATTGAGTGACATAAAATCAATGAAAGATTAAGAAGAAACAGAGGGGAAGGAAGCACATTTCTATCACTGATATTCAACTCACAGTCCGCATTTATGCTTTTCTCTTCCACTTGCATGTTAAAATATTTCTATCAATACCTTAAACGGTGGACACTTAAAAAACATTTTGGAACTGTTCCGATAGTGTGGCATTTTTTGCTTTTCATTTTATTCTAATCTTGTCCAAGACCCTTGTATTAAATCAAATGGATCCGATTAGTTAAAAATTTCATAAAAGGATATTGGAAGACAGCAATAGGATTCCATAAAAAGAAGTTCAGAACAATTCAGGCGAAATGCAGAGATGTTTCAATTAGCAGTGCGAATCACCAAAACTAGTCTGAAGATACCACAGGTGTAATCAGAAGTAGCAAATCGAGGGAGACTACGATGACTAAAAGAAATTGGTCAACAATCATCTAAAAAACACAGAAAAACTAAAGATTGATTAATACTAACTCATCAATAAATCCACAAAACTCTTTTTATTTGTACTTGCAATATGTACTGTACATTGTACATAACATTATATGAGATCTAATTTTATGTTACATGTTTTAAAGTTTTGCCTTCATTTGAATATATTAATTTTCATTGTGGTTATCATTTGAACTATTAAACTGATAGCTTCAGTGAACATTAACATATTTTAAAAAAGGTAAAGCTCAAAGTGGTAATCAGAAGCAGCACATGTTCACTGTAGTTATCATATTAGCTATATCTGACACTACTCGTTATCGTTCCAGGAGCGGACGTCCGGGTGTTACGTAGTATCGACGGATACTGCGATGCATGTCCTAGACCTTATGACCGCCAGGTATGCTCAGGAACAAATACAAATCGGTTTCGGAAGTTCAATTGAAGTGCATGATAATAAAGGGCATAGTTCCACAACTTACATCCTGGTTCGTCTTTACCTCCATGTTGTTTGTAGGAAGACAAATGTCTTATTTACGTTATTTGTGTTTGCTTGCGCATAGTGGTGTCCAACACATATTGTGTTGTGTTTTTGTTTTATTTTTATTCGCTTTATGTACCCTATGTTGTCAGTTTCTCTACATTGTCATTTTCTTTCGATATTCCCTAACGTTTATTTAGTCTACAGTGATCACCAACGGACATTTCTGTGACCAGTTGGACAGAACGGTCACGACACACATGAACACAACAACTTCGCTCAACGAGTCCTTCCGTGTGAGTGGATTAACATCCCATTAATGTCCATAAACAGCTTGACGGGTCAATGGTATGGAGATTAAGAACACCGATTGCTGCCAGGTGGACTTGCACACTATTTATTTGTACAATGCATGATGAAATGTCGAAAGGTACTCATGTTTCAACCTTATCCAAGACAACAAAGCTCGTCAAGGCTTAAGTAATGAAGAAATAACCTTACATCCAAATCAATGAAATAATCAACCATAATACATTTGGCGTATTTAACACCATACAAAAACGTGTGTTTTTTCTTTCCTGGAAGTGTATGTACAATAGACGACCACATAGTACCCAAGTTAGAAAGGTTGCGCGGATAACAACAACGATAGGAAAACACACAGGTAAAACAACTACAGAATAAAGTGTTGAATAGCATACGCTGTCACAAATAAGGGTAACAACAAAATTACCGAACTCCGAACAATCTTACAAAGGGAAAGTCAAAACTCATAAGTATATACACAGACAAAATCAGTCAACAACCGGAAAACTGTGAAAACCGTAATGACCCTGATTTGGTACAGGCATTTCTAAAGAAATGGTGGGTTGAATCAGATTTTAAAGCGCCAAATCCCCCCCCCCCCCCCCCCCCCCCCCCCCCCCCCCCACCTTTTCATTACGGCTCAAAGTTTCCGGCTGTCACTATAACAGTATTTATAACAATACTTGAGCAAAACAGGTAAAACAGTTGTAAAAACAGCACCAAACTCAGTGAAGTAAATGTCAAAGACACTCTTACGTCACACATTTTTTGACATTTTTGTAGGCGCTTTATCTTTATACATGTTCACTATATGAAAATCCATCGTTTATAATCTTTTCTATAATATTTTGCTATTTTTTGTTTTATCTAATTTGCATATATTGAATGTTACAATGGTGTTGTTCAGAAGTACGTATATTGTGATTCTTAATGTTGTGCTAAGAATTAATTAACCCCATTTTTTTTCTATTCATCTATATCGTCTGTTATCATTGTGATGTAGAACAACCTCAACATAAAGTTCAGTTGGTACAGTAAACATTATATATGTGGTCTACAGAAACTTAATGTAATCTTCATACACATTTAGATACTAAGCTTCTTAACTAATTCTGGTTTACTTAAAGTAGATATTGTACTGACGCTATCATCTATATATAGACATAATACCAGAAGATACAGGACATTTTCTGCAAATGTTCACTGTATCCAGAAACGAACAATTTATTAATCTGTAATCTCAATCTTATAGTAAGCGAACATGACATTGATATTAATAATTATATATGTGGCACGTCAGAATTATTAACATAGGAAGCTGGATTCATGTAATTTCCTTTTAATGGAAGATTGAAATGTTATTATCGTAACTGTACTTTCTTTGTTTTGTTTTGTTTTCTTATCTCACCAATTTTGCAGCCATATCATGGCGAGAACAAGTTAATTTTCAATGAGAAGATGATGAGGTTCGCTTTGTACCAGACCAACACGCTTAGTTGGATTTTTATGGTGCTAGCTCATTGAAATAGCAGTCCGTGGATAGACAATCGGTCTACTCGGACACATCATCGTGATTCCGAGTCAACGGGTCCTTGTTCGTTCTCCTTAACGCTGCTTGCTATTCGGAGTAGCAATAAATACTAATTTCATAGTCTTTGGTTTGACCCGATCGGGGCTCGAACCCACGATCTACCGCACTCGAGGCGAGTAAGCTAACCATTACACTGCCGATGTGGTTTAAAATATCGTGGAAAATCATTTATGTATTACATTTATTGGTTATACACTGTAGTCGAAATAAACTTCATAAATTTGAATAACATGTATATCTTTGTGTATATCTTGTGTTCATGAACTCTGTAGAGTATATACTAATTAATAAGCAAAATAATGTGGTCGTCGGTCGACACACTTCTTATTGATAAACTTCTGCATTGCTAAACATTAGTGAAAAATGGTTTCTATTGTAATATCCACGGCGCTTGTCATACATTGCAGAAAACTGATAAATGGTAAGCGTCTGTATTTGGCCCCATGTAATGTTAAGCGTTTGTATTCGTTCTTATGTAATGGTAAGTGTCTGTATTCGTTCTCATGTAATGACAAGCGTCTGTATTCGTTCTCATGTAATGGTAAGCATGTGCATGCTTCTGTTGTATTCTTATGAATGAAATGCATACAGGAAAAAATGAGAAATAAACATTACCACGTTGTTGGGATATTTCCAAAATTCAATAGAAAAATCGTAGAAAGAAAGAGACAAAATTGATACCCCTGACACACAAATAAACAGACATAAATTGAATTTAACAGTCAAACTGATGTCATATGTGGCTACTAATAATCTTTTTAAGATCACTTTATGAAATTTATCATTGATTTTGTATTGATTGTCATACAACCTTAATAGAATATAATGGATATGACCTTGGAAAACAATTGTGCAAAATGACATTTATATTTTTGATTAAATAAAAACACTATTAACAAAAGCTGTCGTTTCATATCACACATGTACTATGAATACTTATTGTTTTTTAAATACTGCCAATAAATATATATATATCATCTGATAAACTATTGGACCATAAACTCTCTCAGCTAAATTCCCCCATCACATCATTTAATTGCATATACCATTTTTGGCATAATAACTTATACTCCAAACGAAATCAACCAAACAGAAAATTTAATAAAAACAGAAATCTGATAAATACTGAATCACAATTGGTACTGAAACAAGAAATCTTTAGCATATGATTCATCTTAGAGATAACACATCATACAGGCGTGTTGTTATTTGTCATTTTTGAACTATATTGGTTTATAAAACAGTAAACATCAATAATGGAGAAGGAAATGGAATCACTTATCGAGCAGATTACAGAAGGTAAAATGACGTTACAGTGGTGTAGTAATGGATTGATAATCTTATGAGATCATGCTTTCTTTGGTAGATACCTTATCATCATCGATTTCATTCATTATTTATTACCTATAAATATATATAGCTTAATTTTCATGAAATTATATAAAATCAAAGAATTGTTATTATAGTAACTTCGTGTATAGACCATCATGTATTCATATTCTTTAATGACACTTTATTTTATAAATAAGTGCCAAATGTTGTCTGTGTCTCTGAATTATTCATTCTTCACTACTCTTTCGGTTTTCTCTTGCGTTTATATTCAAAACAATTTGTCTGAACGAATTCATGTAATTACTTATTCTGCCTGTATGGAATAAAGTATTTTTTTAGAATACTTGAGGTGGCTAACTGGGATCTAACCCATGTCACGTAGTTCTAAGCTTATTATTCTACTCTATAATATTTATTCTACTTATATAGAAATTCGATTGGTCGAAACAATCCCACGTGACATTTATCAAAACATCGTATTTCCCTCTCAACAACATCGTATTTCCCTCTCAACAATATCGTATTTCCATTATTCGAAATTCTCAAGATTTAACGCTTTGGTCATATAACGGTATTCCATGTTAGTAAAGATAACTCCAGAGATGTTCCGAAATAATAATTTTGTAAACAAAGATGGCCAAAAGATTTCATTTGGCAGAATTCACCAAAACGTTGTCCTGGTGGAATAAAACATTTATTTCCCTTGCATAAGGGAGATATGAAATTTGTTCCCTCTCGAAATATGACTTTTCTCGGGTGAACAAATCTTCATATCTCCCCTATGCAAGGGAACTAAATGTATATAGTCAGAAAGCAACGAATGCAACATCAAAATGTTGAGTATTTCTGGTGTGTTAAAATATTTCATTTTGATCGATATAGCATTCCATATGCATTTTTTGTTCTTTCTTCTTCATAATTTGATAAACCATAAAGAGGTTCCATATGAACGATATGTGCACCTGAGCAGCAATTAAGAAGACAAGAAAGGAAATATGGCAGAACCAGAGGGTCATTGTATCATTGTTGAGATGAGAGAAGGAGCGAAAATCTAATAAATGAAATATGTGTTACTATACTGCAAGCTCGTGTAATATATAATGTACTGTTCGATACGATATTCCTTAGTATTAAGTGCAATACATGTAACCCTTTAGTATAAGATTTTATCATGCACTTGTTCCATTTGAGCAGTACAATTGCATTGGCTACATGATTTTTGTTATATACACGTACTGTTACTGACTAAAATATAGCTTTTTCTGTTACCCCTGTCACATGTTAACTATGGAGCTTGGGAAACTAGTTCTAAATCATGTTCACTTCTTGTTGACAGAAAATATCAAAATGGGAAATCAAGGGATAATTGTATAATTTTATCATGTAATTCAGAACATAAATGTCGCTGGATTCATGTGATTTTTCTGCAGGATAAACACATTAGTAATGCAGTGTCTTCAAAATATAAAGTTTTTGTGTATTCGATGCAAAACTGGGGAAAGGCTCGAATAACCCAGTGTTTAAGCCTCAAACACATAAACTGTATATTTTAAGACACTGAACTAATATTATCTATATATTGTAATGGTATTTTATGTACTGTAATAGAAATGCACAGCCTTTCGCATGTTGTAATGGTATTTTATGTACTGTAATAGAAATGCACAGCCTTTCGCATGTTGTAATGGTATTTTATGTACTGTAATAGAAATGCACAGCCTTTCGCATGTTGTAATCGTTTAACTGATTATTGTTTAATGTCAAAGGAGCAGTATTTGAACAGCATTAAAACTTTAGCAAATGGATAGAACTGTAAAATGAGCATATGCGAGAAAATACTAATAGCTGGAAGTAAGCTATAATAAATGGAGAAAATCGGAGACTGAAGTCTTGTGCTTGGTTATCAGGGTTACTCGGAACCGACTGTTGGTCGATATGATCTAGATTACAAAGCTTCTTTAACGTGCAAGGCGCCTTGTATTATATTTTGAATATTTAATACATTACGACATATATACAAAAGTGAAATCAAATACTGTATGATATTTGTATGTGTTCTATAACAGATATTGGGTTGTATATCGACAATGTTATTACACACGCAGGGCAGTATGGACAAAACTGATATTATATTTATGGTAGAACTATCCATATGTTGTGTTCTCGTGTTGTCATTTTCGTTTCTTTCTTTTTTTCTCCTTTTTATATATCTTTATATGGTTAATAAATTTACTGATTTAATACCCTCTCTTAATATAATTATTTTCAAAGTTTTATAACGGGTAATGTTATTACATTAATTCCATCATGTCGTTTCATAAATCACTATACATAACCATTTGTTAATGCAAAATACCTTTCAGTATGTCGGTTACAGCAGTTAAAACAAGTCAAAATAACAATTTAAATGCAGACAATAAGGATACGAGGAATAATAATCTATGAATTTGTATGTTAGTCGTGTAGTTGTAGTGTAAAAGGGATACTATGCTTTATACATCCGACGAACTTATTTTATGTTTAATAAAGAATAACCTACTCCGATCCAGGAGCTTACAAATGATCTGAAGCAAATTACAATCTCATAAAGATGCAAAATATCTGATCATTGGAGTTCCATGTGTGTCTGAAGGGAAAAATCAATGGTCTTTTAATGCTTATATAATCTGCCATTATATTCAAAGTCAAGAATCCCATTTATTTTTGTTATCCTTCAAAATACAGATCTCGTACCTAAAATCATCTTTGAGAGACTCGCCATAATTGGGAAATATTGATTGTACCTAGTGAGAGGTTAAATTTTCTATGTAATAATTGTCCTGTCGTGAGTGGCCGAATATAATTGACCAACAGTTCTACGTTATATATGGATTATTTAATCACACAACTCTCTTGAGATCCGACGAGACTTCAAAGAGCAGAAATGAGATCAGAAAACGGTCAGATTTAAGTACCTCTGGTAAGGCATTCTTCCCATCGTTTAACGGATTTGTCCTCATAGTCATCAAATTTAACAACAAACTGGTGTATAATATAATAAACGTATTGTATAACTAATATATATATTATATAGTGGAAACGTTAACACATTAATGTATTCCCTATAGCTATTTGAGAAATTAAATCTTAACTCCAACAGTGTAATAAGTGACAAGGTGTCACATCTTCTGAGCATCATTTGAAACGCTCTCTTTCAAAAGTACATTTGTACAATAAGTTGTATTTATATATACACAAAGAAAAAGGTTAAGCACCCGCATGTTTTTTTTAAATGACAAATGATACGACAAGTATCACGAGATTACTGACCAGATAATCTCAAGAACGCAATGGTGACCTGTTAGGCCATTACATTGGCTGTAAGAAACCACCAAAACAATTCAAGAAAAATGTTAATTTAATGAATATTTAATCACAATATCACAAGGCCAGTTTTTGCAGTAAAACATGTCCATTTTAAGTATTGACCTTCACAGTTCAAAAGGCACTATAAAATTGTCATTTCACTTTCAAAACGTCACTTATGAATCACTTGACGACATCTATTGTTCAAAGTTCAGTACCGAGTGTAACTCCCACGTGCTTGGATGACGGTCTCAACCCTGCGTCTCATCCCTACAGTTAGACGTCGGATGTCCTGTTGTGATAGCTGCTGTCATTCCCGATGCAATGCTGCTTCCAACTGACGAATGTTTTGCACAGGAGGTTCCCGAGCATGTATATGACGACCTAACATGTCCCAAATATGCTCTATGTGATTCAAATCCGGGCTCATGGCTGACCAAGGAACAGAAGTCACGGCTTCGCTTTAGAGGTAGGCAGTTACTGCTCTTGAACGATGAGGCCTGGCATTGTCATCCATATGCACAGGCCTTGTAGCTAGTGGGTGGTTGTCGAAATGGGGACAACAACTGGTTGCAAGACGTCTCTGATGTACTGATCACCAGTTAGGTTGCCTTGTATGGTGACTAAATCCAGCTTGCAGTCATGAGAGATACACCCCCAAACCATTACTGAGCCTCCACCGTAAGGGATAGTTGGCTGGATGTTCCTTGGGGTATAGGCTGTATTTTTGTGTCTCCAAACCCTCATCCGGCCGTCGCTTACATGAAGCAGAAACCGGCTCTCGTATAACCAATGGATCTTGCGCCATGTCCTTAAATTCCAACCACGTCGTGCTAAACACCATGCCAAACGTGATCGTCGATGTCGGTCTGCTAACAGTGGACGCTTAATGACTCTCCTTGACTTAAGTCCCGCTGATTTCAGAGGGTTTCTAACTGTTCTTGTTGACAGACGTCTATTGGGCAGTCAGTGTTGTTTGAGTACGGGACTGGTTGCGAATGGCATCCGTCTAACCAAACGCTGCGATGCCCTGTCGTCACGATCAGATGTTACCCGTGGTCTGCCGGATCTTGGCAAGTCTTTCACATTGTTGATTTGTGTGTGTTTTCTCACCAGTCGACTGACTACAGTATAGTGGTAGCCCATCTGACGTCCAATAGCTTTGAAGGACATCCCTGGTGTATGCATGCCGATTATTTGCCATCTTTGTGCTTCTGATTTCGAAGCGTGAACATACTGAATTTTGAGTAATGCGTGAGAGGTATGGTTCACGTGCATGACTAATCGATATTAGACATAATGGTCACACCTGTTTGAGCACATCTTTTTAATGGAACATTGTTCTTGCTATGATCAATATAAATATTAGAATCTAAACTTAGTGTAACTTATTATGTTTTAATATATCAGGGGGTGCTTAACTTTTTTCTTTGTGTATATATAGAAAATACCTTCGATAACATTCTACATTTTGCATATAGTATTAGAGTTTGATGACAAACACAAAGCATCAAATAAATCCGAAGGATTTTGTAGTGTTAAAGGAAGTTCCCGATACAAAGCAGGAACTGTACAGCACAAAGATAAAGAAAGTAACAAAAATAAACACGGATCAAACCCATTATACACTCACAAGAAAATTGTATCACAGTGCGAGGGATTAGAATAGCTTGAACCAAGTGTATATGAAATGAACTAAGCAAATCTGTAATGAGATATGCCTTAGACTAAAAGAGATAAAACAAAGTACCACAACTACGATGGAAATCTTTTATATCAGAATGTTAGCCGTAACTTATACACATTATCCATTTTTAGAGAATTATATGATGCATAAAAACGTAAATATCTAATTTTCTGCACATGATCCATTTCTGGAATAATTGTCATCAACAGGTCATTGTCAAAAGATTGGAAAGATAAATAATTTAAAAGTCTTTGGGAATTAAACCAGAGAGTCTATAAAAGATAGCCAAAATCATCTAAGATTACCAATACCTGAGAGTCTATAAAAGATAGCCAAAATCATCTAAGATTACCAATACCAGAGAGTCTATAAAAGATAGCCAAAATCATCTAAGATTACCAATACCAGAGAGTCTATAAAAGATAGCCAAAATCATCTAAGATTACCAATACCAGAGAGTCTATAAAAGATAGCCAAAATCATCTAAGATTACCAATACCAGAGTCTATAAAAGATAGCCAAAATCATCTAAAATTACCAATACCAGAGAGTCTATAAAAGATAGCCAAAATCATCTAAGATTACCAATACCTGAGAGTCTATAAAAGATAGCCAAAATCATCTAAGATTACCAATACCAGAGTCTATAAAAGATAGCCAAAATCATCTAAGATTACCAATACCAGAGAGTCTATTAAAGATAGCCATAATCATCTAAGATTACCAATACCTGAGAGTCTATAAAAGATAGCCAAAATCATCTAAGATTACCAATACCAGAGAGTCTATAAAAGATAGCCAAAATCATCTAAGATTACCAATACCAGAGAGTCTATAAAAGATAGCCAAAATCATCTAAGATTACCAATACCTGAGAGTCTATAAAAGATAGCCAAAATCATCTAAGATTACCAATACCTGAGAGTCTATAAAAGATAGCCAAAATCATCTAAGATTACCAATACCTGAGAGTCTATTAAAGATAGCCAAAATCATCTAAGATTACCAATACCAGAGAATCTATAAAAGATAGCCAAAATCATCTAAGATTACCAATACCTGAGAGTCTATAAAAGATAGCCAAAATCATCTAAGATTACCAATACCAGAGAGTCTATAAAAGATAGCCAAAATCATCTAAGATTACCAATACCTGAGAGTCTATTAAAGATAGCCAAAATCATCTAAGATTACCAATACCAGAGAGTCTATAAAAGATAGCCAAAATCATCTAAGCTTACCAATACCAGAGATTCTATAAAAGATAGCCAAAATCATCTAAGATTACCAATACCTGAGAGTCTATAAAAGATAGCCAAAATCATCTAAGATTACCAATACCTGAGAGTCTATAAAAGATAGCCAAAATCATCTAAGATTACCAATACCTGAGAATCTATTAAAGATAGCCAAAATCATCTAACATTACCAATACCAGAGAGTCTATAAAAGATAGCCAAAATCATCTAAGATTACCAATACCTGAGAGTCTATAAAAGATAGCCAAAATCATCTAAGATTACCAATACCAGAGAGTCTATAAAAGATAGCCAAAATCATCTAAGATTACCAATACCAGAGTCTATTAAAGATAGCCAAAATCATCTAAGATTACCAATACCTGAGAGTCTATTAAAGATAGCCAAAATCATCTAAGATTACCAATACCTGAGAGTCTATTAAAGATAGCCAAAATCATCTAAGATTACCAATACCAGAGAGTCTATAAAAGATAGCCAAAATCATCTAAGATTACCAATACCTGAGATCCTATTAAAGATAGCCAAAATCATCTAAGATTACCAATACCAGAGAGTCTATAAAAGATAGCCAAAATCATCTAAGATTACCAATACCAGAGAGTCTATAAAAGATAGCCAAAATCATCTAAGATTACCAATACCTGAGAGTCTATAAAAGATAGCCAAAATCATCTAAGATTACCAATACCTGAGAGTCTATAAAAGATAGCCAAAATCATCTAAGATTACCAATACCTGAGAGTCTATTAAAGATAGCCAAAATCATCTAAGATTACCAATACCAGAGAGTCTATAAAAGATAGCCAAAATCATCTAAGATTACCAATACCTGAGAGTCAATAAAAGATAGCCAAAATCATCTAAGATTACCAATACCAGAGTCTATAAAAGATAGCCAAAATCATCTACGATTACCAATACCTGAGAGTCTATTAAAGATAGCCAAAATCATCTAAGATTACCAATACCAGAGAGTCTATAAAAGATAGCCAAAATCATCTAAGATTACCAATACCTGAGAGTTTATAAAAGATAGCCAAAATCATCTAAAATTACCAATACCTGAGAGTCTATAAAAGATAGCCAAAATCATCTAAGATTACCAATACCAGAGAGTCTATAAAAGATAGCCAAAATCATCTAAGATTACCAATACCTGAGAGTCTATAAAAGATAGCCAAAATCATCTCTGATTACCAATACCAGAGAGTCTATAAAAGATAGCCAAAATCATCTAAGATTACCAATACCTGAGAGTCTATAAAAGATAGCCAAAATCATCTAAGATTACCCCTGAGAGAGATTTACCTTAGTTGTAATAAATTACATTGTTTGGGAACTGTAAATATCACACATAAATGTATCTAATAAACTATGTCAGGACCGAAGTATTGACTACAACTACGATGGAAATCTTTTATATCAGAATGTTAGCCGTAACTTATACACATTATCCATTTTTAGAGAATTATATGATGCATAAAAACGTAAATATCTAATTTTCTGCACATGATCCATTTCTGGAATAATTGTCATCAACAGGTCATTGTCAAAAGATTGGAAAGATAAATAATTTAAAAGTCTTTGGGAAATCATCTAAGATTACCAATACCAGAGAGTCTATAAAAGATAGCCAAAATCATCTAAGATTACCAATACCAGAGAGTCTATAAAAGATAGCCAAAATCATCTAAGATTACCAATACCAGAGAGTCTATAAAAAATAGCCAAAATCATCTAAGATTACCAATACCAGAGAGTCTATAAAAGATAGCCAAAATCATCTAAGATTACCAATACCAGAGTCTATAAAAGATAGCCAAAATCATCTAAAATTACCAATACCAGAGAGTCTATAAAAGATAGCCAAAATCATCTAA
Source organism: Bathymodiolus septemdierum (assembly GCA_963383655.1). NCBI lineage: Eukaryota > Metazoa > Mollusca > Bivalvia > Mytilida > Modiolidae > Bathymodiolus > Bathymodiolus septemdierum. The sequence continues at coordinate 71,171,870 of OY726522.1, read as the reverse complement.
GATTACCAATACCTGAGAGTCTATAAAAGATAGCCAAAATCATCTAAGATTACCAATACCAGAGTCTATAAAAGATAGCCAAAATCATCTAAGATTACCAATACCAGAGAGTCTATTAAAGATAGCCAAAATCATCTAAGATTACCAATACCTGAGAGTCTATAAAAGATAGCCAAAATCATCTAAGATTACCAATACCAGAGAGTCTATAAAAGATAGCCAAAATCATCTAAGATTACCAATACCTGAGAGTCTATAAAAGATAGCCAAAATCATCTAAGATTACCAATACCTGAGAGTCTATAAAAGATAGCCAAAATCATCTAAGATTACCAATACCTGAGAGTCTATTAAAGATAGCCAAAATCATCTAAGATTACCAATACCAGAGAATCTATAAAAGATAGCCAAAATCATCTAAGATTACCAATACCTGAGAGTCTATAAAAGATAGCCAAAATCATCTAAGATTACCAATACCAGAGAGTCTATAAAAGATAGCCAAAATCATCTAAGATTACCAATACCTGAGAGTCTATTAAAGATAGCCAAAATCATCTAAGATTACCAATACCAGAGAGTCTATAAAAGATAGCCAAAATCATCTAAGCTTACCAATACCAGAGATTCTATAAAAGATAGCCAAAATCATCTAAGATTACCAATACCTGAGAGTCTATAAAAGATAGCCAAAATCATCTAAGATTACCAATACCTGAGAGTCTATAAAAGATAGCCAAAATCATCTAAGATTACCAATACCTGAGAATCTATTAAAGATAGCCAAAATCATCTAACATTACCAATACCAGAGAGTCTATAAAAGATAGCCAAAATCATCTAAGATTACCAATACCTGAGAGTCTATAAAAGATAGCCAAAATCATCTAAGATTACCAATACCAGAGAGTCTATAAAAGATAGCCAAAATCATCTAAGATTACCAATACCAGAGTCTATAAAAGATAGCCAAAATCATCTAAGATTACCAATACCTGAGAGTCTATTAAAGATAGCCAAAATCATCTAAGATTACCAATACCTGAGAGTCTATTAAAGATAGCCAAAATCATCTAAGATTACCAATACCAGAGAGTCTATAAAAGATAGCCAAAATCATCTAAGATTACCAATACCTGAGAGTCTATTAAAGATAGCCAAAATCATCTAAGATTACCAATACCAGAGAGTCTATAAAAGATAGCCAAAATCATCTAAGATTACCAATACCAGAGAGTCTATAAAAGATAGCCAAAATCATCTAAGATTACCAATACCTGAGAGTCTATAAAAGATAGCCAAAATCATCTAAGATTACCAATACCTGAGAGTCTATAAAAGATAGCCAAAATCATCTAAGATTACCAATACCTGAGAGTCTATTAAAGATAGCCAAAATCATCTAAGATTACCAATACCAGAGAGTCTATAAAAGATAGCCAAAATCATCTAAGATTACCAATACCTGAGAGTCAATAAAAGATAGCCAAAATCATCTAAGATTACCAATACCAGAGTCTATAAAAGATAGCCAAAATCATCTAAGATTACCTATACCTGAGAGTCTATAAAAGATAGCCAAAATCATCTAAAATTACCAATACCTGAGAGTCTATAAAAGATAGCCAAAATCATCTAAGATTACCAATACCAGAGAGTCTATAAAAGATAGCCAAAATCATCTAAGATTACCAATACCTGAGAGTCTATAAAAGATAGCCAAAATCATCTCTGATTACCAATACCAGAGAGTCTATAAAAGATAGCCAAAATCATCTAAGATTACCAATACCTGAGAGTCTATAAAAGATAGCCAAAATCATCTCTGATTACCAATACCAGAGAGTCTATAAAAGATAGCCAAAATCATCTAAGATTACCAATACCTGAGAGTCTATAAAAGATAGCCAAAATCATCTAAGATTACCCCTGAGAGAGATTTACCTTAGTTGTAATAAATTACATTGTTTGGGAACTGTAAATATCACACATAAATGTATCTAATAAACTATGTCAGGACCGAAGTATTGACTACAATGCGGATTAATAACAGAAATTTTGAAATATTTCATAAACTCTTGGGGGAATAATGGGTCGTTTTACAAATCACAACTTTACATGGTGGTGGTCAAGATCCCGACAGATGGAAAAACAAGCACTTAAAAAATTAAAGGGAAGCAAAGCAAAAACTAATATGTTTGAATCAGGATTTTACTGACGTCTAAATTGTTAATAATTCTCTCGCAACTGTTATGGGAAGAGACAATATAGAATTTACACAAGTCCTAAAATCAATGTTTGTTTTACATATATTATCACCTTCCTCCTCCCATCCACACGTCACTCTGCTCCTCCCATCCACACGTCACTCTCCCATCAGCAGAATGATTGGGAGGAGGAGTAAGCAGACTGCACATAAAGATTGATATTTCCAAACATAATATTACGTGCAAGGTTCAATGATACATGTGTTTTTTCGAGACATACCCAACAAAATGTCAAACAAAAAATACCACACCGTCAGAACAGTTCCTAAATCCAATCCCAAAAATTGTACAATCAGAGGTATCATCTATGCATATAACACACATATGCATAACCGCTAACATTCCTGGCTTGGCACAGGCACTTCAATAGAAAAAAAAATGGCGGGATGAACTAGTTTTATTAACCTAAGACTCCCTTCTTAGTGACATATTACGGCCAAGCAAGTGTTTTCCACATTGAGTAAATGCCAACAATTATTTATGGACTTATATTTTGTCTATCTGTTCATGTACCTTTACAAAACTCCTTTGAAGTTCATGGCTTGTATGCTTACTCAACATATAGATAATATGTTGTGTTTAGATCATTTCTTTACTAGGCTGTAGGGTCAATAATGTTGTTTCTAGAATGTTCTAGTACATGAAGTTCAATATAGATCCTTGCCCGACATTTTTCCTCAGAATTGTTTTAGCAGTACATTTTTTATTAGAATTGATTTTTTACATAATTCGAATTAAATTCTGATTTATAGTCATCTTCATCTATACATATTGATAAAGTATGAAGTGATATATAAGCTGTATGGATTTTAACGACTATATTAAATATTATCATCATAGAAAAATACCTTCAACGCATATATATAAATTAATGCCATGTTTTTCAATTATGTATGTAGTTATATGTTATACTTATAATGATATACATTCAGATAAATGAGAATTACAAATCAGAGACAACAACACACATATTGGCCTTTGCAAAGCACAAAACGTAAATTAATTACAATTAGCAAAACGAAAACTAATTCATAACACGGAAACCGCGAAATATCTATCGAAATCTGAATAAGTCTCGGGTATTTAGCATAGCATGAAAATTTTTGAACTGTTTCTATGTTTTTTGTTGGTTTTGATCATCATTTACCCGACTTGTATAATACTAGTATTTTTAAGTTAAATATGTGGACGGGAGGGATCAAGTAGGGAGGTATAAAGCAAAATTATATACCCATATAATAACATCTACAAATTAGTGTAATTTTAGTATTGAAGTATTTAATGGCATTAAGTATCGTATCTAATCTTTCTCTGTCCAAAAATACTACTTGCAGCATATCTACTTGATCAAAGTGTGTTCACTTGTAATACGTTGAAAGACAATATTTTTCAATCTGATCTAATGTCTCCTCTTTTCATACTGACATTAACACACCCGTCCGTACACCCATTCCTTGATTTGTTTTGTAAGCTGGTTTTCGTCATATAATATTGCTAAAATACAGCTCACTTGTTTTTCAACTATCAGTTGATCTATCTAGCTAATTAATACATCATTACGGGGTATTTTTCTACCAGACGTATCCGGATTAACATTACTATGACTCGTATTGTGCGCATTCTTTTAAAGATAGCACTTGTATTTTAGGAACTTCCTTATAAAGCGTTCACATAAGATTTTGTAGTGATTCTGTTGATGAATCTTAGGCTTTCGAATCAGCCTTGTTTTCTTTTAATGATGTGATTTCGTTGGTTAAATATATTTTATTCATTTCACTGTTTCCCGTCAAGATGACATCGTTGCTCTCCATAATGATTTCATATATTTCTTACATATCAACGTTCTTTTTTAAACTACATACATTGTATAAAGTTAGCTACTTTTGTGTCTGTTGCAGATTAGAATGGCACACCACGAAGACATCAATTGCATACTCGGCCAAATGTATTTATTTGAATTAAGACTTGGTAACCAGTATTTACATTACTGATGAAGAACGACCGATACAATAGTTAAAGACATTTTCTTGAAATCACTATACAAGATGTTTGGTTGATATTCAAATCACAGCCAATAATAAGAAATCCAATATACGTCTTCGTTATAAATCTATCTAACAAGAGATAGACGTAGACGATTGTTGACAATGCATGTCATCTGATAAGGTTTTATTTTTAGATGTACCAGTAAGTTAGAATTTTGTAACTCGTGTTATACAATAAATTTAAAAAAGAAGCATATTAAGTATACCAATAGGAACAGATTTTAAATGTAGGTTAGAATTTTTGTAAGTCGTGTTAGACAATATGTTGTAACATGTTTCTATAAAAAAAACATATTACACAAAAAAATGTAAGTATACCAATAGGAGCACGGAGCCGTAGTGGCCGTGATCAAATGGTAGTTGGATTTATAACTACATATGCAATCAGTGCCTCTCACCACTGATATTGTGTGTTCGAATCTCGATCAGAACCGGGTGTGCAACATTATGTGATACAGTTTGTCAGTGACTTGCGACAGGTCGGTGGTTTTCTCCGAATCCACCGGTTTCCTCCAAAAATAAAACTGACCGCCACTATATAACTGAAATATTGTTGAAAGTAGCGTTAAACACCATCACTCAAACAAAACCCATCAGGAACAACTGTTATCAAAGGATATTTGTTATCAGTGGGTACCTACTATAAAACGGGTATCTGTTAACAGTGGGTACATGCTTTAGCAACAGGTATCGCATTCTGTTGTCAACGGGTACCTGTTATGAACCGGAATCTGTTGTCAGTGGGTACCTGTTTTAACAATGGGTGCCTGTTTTCAACGGCTACTCGATATCAATTGTATGTTTACAGTCAATTATTTAGCGATACAGCAAGAATTTGCTTTACTAATGAACTAGAGACAATTAAGTATAAACGCATAACGTGCATCGTACCGAAATCTTTTCTCCATTTGTTTTTCTCGTCTATAATTGGATATAGTGTTTTATACAAATATATCCTGTTAGTGAGGGTTATTTGCGAAAAATACCGGTTTCGAGGACAGTCAAATGTCCCGTCCTCGAAACCGGTATTTTTCGCAAATAACCCTCACTAACAGGATATATTTGTTTAATTCCGTCGAATATTTAACAGCAAGTAAAACAGTGGCATGCAAGCAGGTTCAGAACTTCAGACCACCTCGATCATTTGATTTTCAACTGTGACTTAAAATCAATCTACGGAAACAGGAAAAATCTTTTCAAAGAAGTGACCAGTGTATAAATTCTGGAACAAATTCAAAAATAAAATAAATCACGGTTTTGCTTTAATATACAACACGCTAAAAAAAAATGCAAATGAATTTGAAATATATACATTTCAACGATTTCAAACATAACGGCTGACACTGTCGTCATTTTCTTTACTTTAGCGTTGGTTGAAAGAAGAAACCCGAGTAATTCGAATAACATCCGTGACGTCATAAACTATTTAAAGATGGGATTTCGTCTCGAGCGGGATATTTTCCTATAGTACCGGGATATTTTTAGGCAAATATCCCGGCAATGGTGGAAAAACTGAAAAAACGAAGAATTGGTAAAAAAAAAATACCCTCTCTCGTACGTCAGATACCACTGAAACCCGGAACCCGTGTGTAATAAAAGTCATTTTGTTAGCTTGTTTTACTTATATTGATATTTTTTAATTTATTAAATCTCTTCTGACATACTGACAAGAATTTTTGTTTCTACGCGGAAGTTAACTTTTGAGATTTCGTAAGGAACGATAACTCCAATAAAGGAACGACAGCTCGATTGAATCAATCGTAACTACTCGGCCATTCTCGCTACCCTGCAAATAACCTCGTACGTACATAGTAGAAATTCTTCTTAAATTGTTTGCCGGAAGTTAAGTTAAGTTAGACCGCACAAAAATATAGTCCACGAAAATCCAACATGGAAGACATACAAAGTAAAATCTAATCATGCAAAACTAGTTAAAATTTTAATTGAAATATAGAAAATTGTTTAAAATATAACTTTATCAAACTTTCATGTAACTGACATGTGAAAAGTAGTGCGATTTATACGCCTAATGCATACGAGGTTATTTGCAGGGTAGCGAGAATGGCCGAGTAGTTACGATTGCGATTGAATGAGACTAGATTCGGCCCTAAAAAAAAGTCGTCCCCAATATATCTCGGCCCAAAAAATCTCGACACTTTTTGATGCACTGGATGAGCGTGAAATTGCCAGATGCGCGAGCATTCATGGCCGTGCCGGTTTCATATTATCTATGACATTATAAAATACCGTAAAATGATAAACATTTAAAAAAATAATTTCTCACACCCCGCCTATATCTTTATTTCTGATAACCTTTGTTAATACAATTACGTATCCAAATTTTAACAGCTTAAACCAGCAGCTGTGGTATAAAAGGGATTGCTTTCCCTGATATTTGAAAATCATGTTTTTTTTTTTTTAAAATGGCACAATTTAGCACCAATTATGCACAATTTTTGTTCTGTATATTGGAACAATAATATTAAATCAGGGGATAAAATTTTAAGAAAAAAAAAGAAAAATTTAAGCAGAAAAACTGTTGTCAAATCCTGAAGTGAAAGATTTTTGTATGAATTTGAATGTAAAGGGGGAGGAGCTTTCTGATAGTTCCACTGTTTCAACAAACGGTCGTCAGATATCTGTTAAATATAGCAGGTGTGTGTGTGGTGTAGCGATCGACTTGAAGTCTAGTAAAGCATTGATTGTAAATCAGATCACTACTAAGAGAACTATGGCTTGGTATAATAATTTAGCGGATACCAATCATGCTATAGACAGATCTTATCTTTCATGCTATAGACAGATCTTATCTTCTATGGTTTGTCTTTGACATTTCAAGTATAAGCCTTAATACGTTTGTATTTAAAGGTTATTATAACTTGTAAATTATCATGTTTTTCAATGTTGTCAGATTAGATAAAGCTAAAGCAGGGAAAAAAGTACGAATCCAAAATCTAGATTAAAGGAACAGGAGAAAAATGGTATATTTGGATCGTTTGTGGTTGCTGGTGATATGATAAGTTTGATAATGTAATAAAAACGTAGGTTTTAGTACTCACGACCCCTTTCTGAAAAAACCTTCATCAGATACACTCAAAATCGAAAGATTGGAAAGCTAAATAACACAAAGTTTTGGGATCAATAAAACCAAAGGGCCTAAACATGATGGCTAAAAATTGGCTAAGGTCACCTATGCCTGAGGGAGGGGAACATTAGTTTTATTAATAATTACATTATTTCATCAAAACTAAGGTCAATCCCCTTCATACACAGGTAGCTGTAGCTGGTTGTGGCTATCCTGTTAATGTCTTTTAACTTACTTGCACATAAAGACTTCTAAAGCTCCTGTTACACGGTATACCAAGTATCATGATACTTGTATCGTAAACCAAAAAATACAATGTACACAGCGCTACACGGTGTAGTTGCGCTATTTGAGCGTTCGACGGATGAGTTGTTTATTGTACGACACACGCAGATTTTCGGCTTGTTTTCACATAAAATGTGCAATATACTTTCTAATTAAAGCTGAAATTATAGATAATTGATATGGGAATCCAACAAGCCATGTAAACACTTTCAGTAGTTCTTCAAAAAGTCATCATAGTATAGCACCTCTTTTGTCGAAAATTGTGTGACGAAACTTTTGTGGCCCAGAGTCATGCCAGTTTTCATCTGTTTGTCTTCGAACTTGTAAATACGATCCAACGTCTCGTACTCTACAAAAATTTGTATTTTTTTTTCTCGTTTGAAGAGCATGCAGTACTTAGTTTGAACGAAATCCTCCAGAAACTTTACATATGAAACTACATACTGCAAGGTGTTACGACACTGTGGTACAACATTCACCTGTAATCGTATGCTGTATCTTATAAAAATTGTCTGAAGAATATAGCTAACATTTTTGCTCATTTGACGACAAAATTGCAAAATGTTTGTAGAATATGATACGCTGGGTCGACAATACTCAATATCTGCATTAATGAAACAATAACTGTAAAGACAATATTACAGAAATGCATCTTTACGTGAAATATGAAATTGTTTCTTTCATGCGCAGGCAATTTTCCTGTCTCAAAGTTTATATAAAAAATGGCCAAAATCGAAAAAAAAACAAAAACAAAACAAAAATAGGGATTTGCACAAAGACTGTGTGTCATTTTGATGATGGCTTCTGCCATACATAGTAATGTAAAAAATTTGGGACTTTTCTTCATTTATGACAAAGTAGGTATTTCAAAATGAAAAAGAACGGATATGGGTAAATGTCAAGGAGACAACATCCCATCTCCATAACGAGACGATCTAAAACAATACATCTAGAGGTCGCATTACGGTCTTCAACGCAGTGAGGAACCTCACACCATATAGCAAGCTGTAAATGGCCCACCAAGTCAAAAAGTGAAATAAATCAAGGTTACTTTTACAACTACCAGTATATCATTCTGCTTACTTGGATTTTCATTTTTGCTCATATTTATGCCAAAGAAGGCCCTTATTGCACCTTGTCCTTTGATATCCTTTGATGTTTTCATTTAACACCATCCGGTAACCCTTTTTGTTGCCAGCCCTTTTATGAGTTATTTTTAGATTCTTTAAACCCCTTTGATCCTTCTGATCTCTTTGATGTCTCGAGGACGGAATATTTCCTTGGTCTTGATTTCTATCCCTTCTCTGGTCGAAACTTCTAATCGAGTAACACGACGGGTGCCACATGTGGAGCAGGAACTTCTTATCCTTCCGGAACATCCTAGTTTTTGGGCAATTAAGAAACTTTGTAGTTTCTCATGGACTTTTCCTGAAAATTCAAGGTGGCCAGGCGGTTTTTATTTTTATATGATGTTCATGATACCTGAAGTTTTGGTAAATTTTCGATGAAAAATTTGCTGAAGATGTTTTGACAAAGGCGGTCAAAATCAATAAAATCTATTAATTCATTGATCTTAAAACGTCGAAAAAGTTTGAGGCGGAAGGCAATTTTGGGGCGGGATGAGAAACTAAAGTATTTTGATGGGTTTTTTAAGTGGGTTGCTCTTTTTTTTTCAGTTTTCAGTGCATTTGGATTGTGTGCATGGCGTATGGTATTTTTGGAAATGATATTGACTTCCTTTCCTCTCGAAATATCGGTATATGTCTGTGTTGGCATTATAGAGCAAAGTATGTAGGAAATGATAATGATCGGGATTTTCTAGTCTTGATATTATAAGAGAATCGCAGCCATATGGGCTTGTCTATAGGATATACACAACTTTATTTAAAAATACCAACCCCTGTATACTAACCTAGGGGGTAGTATTTTTAAATAAAAGTTATATATATCCTAAAGACAAGTCCCTGTGATCGCAGCTTAGGTCTAATGTGAACCACAGCCGCATGGGGCATGGATTTCGTTTCCTTCTCCCCCCTTTTCTCTACTACCCCCTCTTTTTTCAAAATTTTCATATAAATCATTCCTTTTTCAAAATTGTCATAATCATTCGTTTTTTCTTCATTTGACAATATCAGTAGACGTCATACATCATGAATAATACGTGTATTCTGTGTCCACAGTTTTTCGACTGATACAGTATAAGAGAGAAGGTAAACAACTCCATTTTCATATTTCGCGCCATATCGCTCACCTCGGTTGGGAAACCCCCGTGTTTTTTTACACTTTTTACCTTGTCTACATATGGCACTGTCGTATCAAACTGTTTCTAAGACACTTACCTAATTGCCCATGTTCGAATTTCAGTCGGACGTCGATCTTTTCCAAGAAATCTCGCCGAGAATAGCGAAGCAGCTTCGTTTCTAGGTAAAAATTACATCATATTAGACGGAAGTGCAAGAACGGGAACCCTGGGTTTTTTACGAATGGATTACCTGCAATGAAAAACCCAGATGCGCTCCGAATATTTTTCCCGGAATGTTTTGACGGGAAATATAAACCGCTGAAAAAACATAACAGCAGACGGATTATTTCGTAAAAATGGCACAACGACCATCTGAATATGGAAACATTGAAATAATTTGATGGTAAATAACTGTTCAAAAAGAAATTCAAACTGAGAAATAGATATGATTGAATGGTTAGAACTGAAGTCAAAATTTCAATGAAAAAGAAATATTCAGCTTGTCTCTACTTCAAATGATTAAAATCATACTCAAACAAATACATATACAACTAAAAAAAAGAAAAAAAAATGAATAAAAAAAAACAAAGGAAGAAGAAGCTGAGAACAGCTATTGAATGGGACTATGGCATTTTACCCCCTTCCTCAATAAAAGGGCTCCCACTGAACTGATAAAAATGTGTAAGGGGGCCGGAGAGACCATTTAACATTCGTAAAAAACCCAGGGTTCCCGTTCTTGCACTTCCGTCTAATATGATGTAGTTTGACCTAGAAACGAAGCTGCTTCGCTATTCTCGGCGAGATTTCTTGGAAAAGATCGACGTACCGACTGAAATTCGAACATGAGCAATTAGGTAAGTGTCTTAGAAACAGTTTGATACGACAGTGCCATATGTGGACAAGGTAAAAAGTGTAAAAAACACGGGGGTTTCCCAACCGAGGTGAGCGATATGGCGCGAAATATGAAAATGGAGTTGCTTACCTTCTCTCTTATACTGCATCAGTTGAAAAACTCTGGACACAGAATACACGTATTATTCATGATGTATGACGTCTACTGATATTGTCAAATGAAGAAAAAACGAATGATTATGACAATTTTGAAAAAGGAATGATTTATATGAAAATTTTGAAAAAAGGGGGGGGGTAGTAGAGAAAAGGGGGAGGAGGAAACGAAATCCATGCCCCATGCGCCTGTGATGTGAACTAATGGTAAAATAAATATAGAAAGTAGTGTGTGTAATTTTACTAATTAAAGAAACGAAACGGAACAGGAACGAAACGAAACAGTTCCTTGAATTAGTAATTACACGCAGATAAATACTAAAACAAGAAACGAAACAATTTCGTTTCGCTTCGTTTCGTTTCGTTTCATTCCGTTTCGTTTCGTTTCTATTTCGTTTCGTTTCGTTCCGTTACACGTTTTAGATTTGCCCTATTCCAGAAGCGAGTCGTGTACACAATATTAGATATCTGTAACGTGTTTATTACAGAACAGAACATTGAATAGGCTTCATAGTTTTTTTATTAAAATATCAATGAACTCGGTGACAAGTCTGTCTTTGGTATTATGGTAGTGAATCGTTTCTATGTAATTTATGGTAAACTGAATCAAATACACGATGGGGTATCGGATTATTTAATATTATTTCGGGAATTAATATAAATAGTAGAGCTTAACTGTAGTCTATGGTTTCACACTCTGTTTTATGGTACGAGTTTCGTTTAATATTGAAGTCCTACTGTGACCTTGAACAAAAACAAAAATACCACGCAGTGGGAACAATTCCAAAGTCAAATATCAAACCTCCCCTCTTAGTGAAATGATACGGTCATGCAAGTGCTTTCTACATCTGAATAAAATATCAACCCTCATATATTCATAACCGGGCGAGAACAATGTTATTATAAAGAACGCTATAATCTTATATAATATATTTATTCTTCGTGGCAGAGAAAATGTCATATGTACAATATTAATTATATTAAAGAAAGGAATACAGACAGATTTTAATAGAACTCATGTGTATAGACCAACAATCTAAAAAAGACAAGTATCTATGTTACAAAGAAAGGAATACAGATAGATTTTAATAGAACTCATGTGTATAGACCAACAATCTAAAAAAGACAAGTATCTATGTTACAAAGAAAGGAAAACAGACAGATTTTAATAGAACTCATGTGTATAGACCAACAATCTAAAAAAGACAAGTATCTATGTTACAAAGAAAGGAATACAGATAGATTTTAATAGAACTCATGTGTATAGACCAACAATCTAAAAAAGACAAGTATCTATGTTACAAAGAAAGGAAAACAGACAGATTTTAATAGAACTCATGTGTATAGACCAACAATCTAAAAAAGACAAGTATCTATGTTACAAAGAAAGGAATACAGATAGATTTTAATAGAACTCATGTGTATAGACCAACAATCTAAAAAAGACAAGTATCTATGTTACAAAGAAAGGAAAACAGACAGATTTTAATAGAACTCATGTGTATAGACCAACAATCTAAAAAAGACAAGTATCTATGTTACAAAGAAAGGAATACAGATAGATTTTAATAGAACTCATGTGTATAGACCAACAATCTAAAAAAGACAAGTATCTATGTTACAAAGAAAGGAAAACAGACAGATTTTAATAGAACTCATGTGTATAGACCAACAATCTAAAAAAGACAAGTATCTATGTTACAAAGAAAGGAATACAGATAGATTTTAATAGAACTCATGTGTATAGACCAACAATCTAAAAAAGACAAGTATCTATGTTACAAAGAAAGGAATACAGATAGATTTTAATAGAACTCATGTGTATAGACCAACAATCTAAAAAAAAAACAGGTATCTATGTCACAAAGAAAGGAATTCAGACAGATTTTAATAGAACTCAGTGTATAGACCAACAATCTAAAAAAGACAAGTATCTATGTCACAAAGAAAGGAATACAGACAGATTTTAATATAACTCATGTGTATAGACCAACAATCTAAAAAAAAACAAGTATCTATGTCACAAAGAAAGGAATACAGACAGATTTTAATAGAACTCATGTGTATAGACCAACAATCTAAAAAAGACAAGTATCTATGTTACAAAGAAAGGAATACAGACAGATTTTAATAGAACTCATGTGTATAGACCAACAATCTAAAAAAAACAAGTATCTATGTCACAAAGAAAGGAATATAGACAGATTTTAATAGAACTCACGTGTATAGACCAACAATCTAAAAAAGACAAGTATCTATGTTACAAAGAAAGGAATACAGACAGATTTTAATAGAACTCATGTGTATAGACCAACAATCTAAAAAAGACAAGTATCTATGTTACAAAGAAAGGAATACAGACAGATTTTAATAGAACTCATGTGTATAGACCAACAATCTAAAAAAAAACAAGTATCTATGTCACAAAGAAAGGAATACAGACAGATTTTAATAGAACTCATGTGTATAGACCAACAATCTAAAAAAGACAAGTATCTATGTTACAAAGAAAGGAATACAGCAGATTTTAATAGAACTCATGTGTATAGACCAACAATCTGAAAAAAAACCAAGTATCTATGTCACAAAGAAAGGAATACAGACAGATTTTAATAGAACTCACGTGTATAGACCAACAATCTAAAAAAGACAAGTATCTATGTTACAAAGAAAGGAATACAGACAGATTTTAATAGAACTCATGTGTATAGACCAACAATCTAAAAAAAAAACAAGTATCTATGTCACAAAGAAAGGAATACAGACAGATTTTAATAGAACTCATGTGTATAGACCAACAATCTAAAAAAGACAAGTATCTATGTTACAAAGAAAGGAATACAGACAGATTTTTAATAGAACTCATGTGTATAGACCAACAATCTAAAAAAGACAAGTATCTATGTTACAAAGAAAGAAATACAGACAGATTTTAATAGAACTCATGTGCAAAAAACCAAGTATCTAAGTTTTAAAGAAAGGAATCAGAATCTTGACATAGAATTGTCACTCAGAATTAGCGGTATAATTCTGTGTTAGAGCGTAAATCTGTCATCCACAGCTTTATCAGTACCTAATTGAAAGTGTTATATTACTAAAACTCGATGTTTATAGTTAGATTGATCCTTGCGATATGTCATTAATTTCTATATCCTGTTATTTCAAGCTGTGCTTTATTTATATCTTCCTTTTTAATAAATTTCAGACATCAAATTAAAAGAATTAAAATAATAGTTACACAAAAAAAACATTTTGCCAAATTCACTGACGTGTAATCATGGAAACACTGCGATAGGCATTGGTGTTACCTGTCTGAATCTACATTACTCTCTGGGAATTGAAATAATAGTTACAAAAAACCATTTTGGCCAAATTCACTGACGTGTAGTCATGGAAACACTGCGATAGGTATGGTGTTACCAGTCTGAATCTACATTACTCTCGGGGAATTGATTCCAAACATGCACAAAGTATTCGAACAACCATTAAAGAAAATACAAAGTAATTATCAATAAGATAATGATAGAATACTAATTGTACTGGAACAGGACTAAACATAATTACATATCAAAGTATGGAAAGCTAAGACAATAAAAAATGATCGAAAGAACTTAAAAACCAAATGAAAAACAGATAGGATAACACGAACAGTAATAAAAAGGGTGGGAGTTCTAACAAGTTCTTCAATAATTGCTTCTTTTGTGCTTCGTGCATCAATGACATCCTGAGTATTCATAGAGAGTGGTTTGTTATCACGTATTTAATTGTAACAATTGTAAGATAGATTATTTGAAGGGTGTGAACATCATTTAGTTTAAACATATTTTTATTAATTAATTCAATATAACATTACAATATTCAGCTATCTACATTACATAATAAGAAGTCATTAATAGGATTGGGAAACAAGTTACAAGAACTTATATTAATCTCTATCCGTAAACATCATTTGCAAACAATATTCAAGACAAACAATATTTAAGACAAATTCTTAAACAAATTTGTAAATACAATTGTACAGTTAGTTATATTTTGTTCATTCAGAATACTATTCACGTTCAAATGGAAAACTTTTCGGAAATATGTATGTTTGTATGTATATATGTTATTTGTTTGTAGAATATGTAGAGTAGATTTTTTTTTTTTTTTCCCCACTGTTTCATATTGAATTATTATGTGTTCGACTCAAATACTAGTTGTCTATGTTTTCTACCTAACCTTAACTACTTTTATGTATATAGAATATATATATATATACCCTTTCTCTGAATATGAAATTTATTTTTTTAAGCTTAGAAACTGTACTAAGTATTTCTCATTAGTTCCGTGCTGAATAAACATATTTTTTATATTCAGAAACAAGGTACATATATGTATGTGTTTGTTTGCGCATATTGATGTCAAATACGTCTTGACTATATAAGTAACATGGCGGGTGTCTTATAAGAGGTAGGAAGTGCTTACCATTCGAGAGTACCTGGGTTCATCCTCGGTTTTTGGTGGGGTCCGTGTTGCTCATCTTTTTAGTTTATTTTTGTTTGTCTTCATACTGTGTCTTGTGTACAGAAAACGTAACAAGTCAACAATAAAAGAGCAATTACAAAAAAAAAACGCAAAATCATAAGTTAAATGCTGAGACCAAATATTGTGAAGTCATTGTAAAATACTGTTAGCAAATGTGCAGTCAATGCATTAATATTGGTAAATTAGATGATAAATAACACACAATACATATTTATTTCATCTTTGTTTAAATGCCATTTTGTTTGCTCGCTCCCAAAGACTTTTATATAATTTGGCTTTTTAATCTTTTGACAATAAGCGTACTTGATGAAAATGATTCCAGGAACGCGTCGTGTGCACTAAATTAGATATCGACGTTTTTGTTGCTATCACTGGATCAATAACCTTTAGTCCCAATGAGTATCTGCATTAGCCCAGTAGTCCGTGCTTTGGCACTTTTATGGTTTATTTTCACGTTTGAAATTTACAGGTCGGAAATAATTGAATTTATTTAAATTCAGGTCAATCTCTCTCATGCATAAGTAACTTCATCATGCTTAGCGTACTTGGTGAAGGTTATTCCGAAAATGCATCGTGCACCCTATACTACTTCTTCATCTACTTCTACCAAATAATGACCGCCTTCAACAAGTTGAAGATTATGTCAGAAAATATTAAATATCCACATTTTTATTACAGGTATTATCCTACTTGCGTTCATAGAAAGTTGATGTGAACAAATAAATTACATGTTAGGGACCGACCATTTAACTTGCAGGGGGTTATGGGGTTTTTTTTCGTTCAGAATTTTTTTTTCGGACAACACGAGAGTTAGAATATTTTTTTTTTTGTCGCGCAACATTAGGTTATATGACAAAAACTCTTAATCAGATTATTATTTTTTCGTCCACCAAAATATTACCCCCCCCCCTCCCCCTCCCCCTTCAAGTTAAATGCCCCGTCCCTAAAACTGTATACAACTTAAGAAAATATTTGTGCATGTGTTTGAAAGTTGTTACTTCAACATTTAATCATATACAAATCGTCATACATTTGTACTATTCTAACTTAGACAAATACATATATGTATATATCCCATATACTATCTCCCTCCCTCTCCTTGTTTTCCGCCATGTAATTGAACCAGATAATAGCCAATGATATGTACTGATCATAAGATAAACAGGTATTGTATGTAACAGATATGGGGTAACCTTATATGTCAGTGTCACTGTAAAATGGTCGTAATAATTCCACAACAAAGCAAATAATTTGTCCTGGAACGTTTATAGAAATATAAACTGGCATTAATAAAAACATTTATACCACATGCACCAAGATAGCAGCGTCGATTTGAGAACAAAACGCGTATCGATTTACTTTATTTTAATGATTAAAATTGAAATTGAAATGATATTGACATTTGTTTATTGAAGAATTTAACAGCAAAAATAAACAACAAATACTGAAATATATATTGTAAGCGACTTACCTGAATCTTCTGAAGAGATATGGAGACGTAGATTCGGCAGAGGATGGACTCAGTCGTGGAGAAGACATTCGTCAGCTCTCATCATTTTTATTGATTAAATATTATTTATATTTCACTCTTTGTCGATTGATAAATAACTTTTTTTGTGATTTAATTCAAGTCTATCAATTGTAAAACAGTCACCAACTATAATATCGCGTTATAAATTCATACAAGATCCGTTGTATCTGATTGATGATAAACCAGGATACGGAGTAGGATATACAATTATAACCTGTCAAGATTGATCGGGACATATTCCAGCTTAGTCATTATGATTGGATCCAGAGGAGAATGAACTTTAAATTTCAATAGTAAGGATATAACAGTATCCATATCATACATAATTCACTTGCAAACTCTGTAAGATTTAATAAGAACAATTTAAAAACAAAATCCGTATATAAAGTGGAAGGAAATGAAACTGCGAGAGCAATGAATTTATATCACATTATAAACCCGTACTTAGCAAGCCTCTGTGTTTAGGAAAGACATGCAGTAAAGAATTGGTTGTTGACGTAAAATACATTGTTTTAACACTTGAAACGAATCTGCCTCGTCAATACAACCGGGAAAATTATACCATGAAAGACATGATACACAATCTCTGTATTATATACATGGTAGGATGGAAGCAGTAACCAATAGTCGAGTTTTGTCGTGAAAGATCTATGTGTGTAGAAAGAAAATGTTAATCTCAGAAAACAACATTTCCAGAATAGTTCCACAATCTAACATGAAAACAGTGCTTAACGTCACTTTCAACAATATTTCAGTTACAACGGACTATCAGTATTAATAGCGGAAAAACCGGCGTGGGAATCGAGCTCACAACGTTAATGGTGATAGGCACTGATTGCACAGGTAGTTGTAAATCCAACGACCATACGATGCATATACGATATATATGCATTTTGTATATATGTACCGCGTCGGTGGTGTAATGGTTAATATGCTTGCCTCGAGTGTGGTAGATCGTGCCCCGATCAGGTCAAACCAAAGACTATAAAATTGGTATTTGTTGCTTCTCCGGTAAGCGCGCAGCATTAAGGAGAAAGAGCAAAGACTGATTGGCTAGGAATCAGGAAAATGTGTCCGAGTGGGGCGACTGTTGTTTCAGTGAGCTAGCACTATAAAAATCCAACTAAGCGCGTTGGTCTAGTACAAAGAGGACCTCATCATCATTTCATTCAAAATTAACTTGTTATCGCCATAATATAGCTGAAATATTGCTGAGTTGGCGCTAAGCAACACTCACTCACTCACTCACTCACTCACTCACTATATACAAATGTATATACACAATCACTTATTGACTAGTGTGAGGGTAATAGCAAGTTTACTGTTCCCCGAGAAACCAATTATTGCTCGAGGCGAAGCTAACGGCAATAGTGGATGTCGAGGGGAACAATAAACTTGTTATCACCCGAATATCCAGTCAATAAGTGTTTTATCTCAGTTGATGCGAAATTCCAGGATTTCCTTGATAGCGGGTTGTTGCTAACAAGGAAGCTACTGAACCAGTGGTTTCTATTGGTTAAGTTGACTGAGGTTGTTACTTCGAAAGTTTTACGGTCGCTACCATGACGTGGTTGACCGTTATGGAATATCTGTGCCACAAATATGTTCCACTTGTAAACACTTCCGGGTCCCATAACTTGTGTTGCACACGATCTTTTAATTCTAAAGCCATGTTGACTATCATGTAATGTGTTATTTTGATGAATTCTTATACTGCTAGTTAAAATGTATTCTAAAATCTTGCAGCAGATAGCAGTTAAGGATACATGTCTATAATTTATAGCGCTGTGTTATCACCTGTTTTTTTTTAAAAAGAATGTACCATATTATTCGTCTGCTTCCAGTCAGTTTGTATGCAAAAAAATAAATACACGTGTGAATATTGGTTACTGTAACGCAGAGCGTTACAAACGTCCCCCAAACGAACAATACAAGTACTAGTGGTATGAATGAAGAATATAGTGTGAGAACATAGCAAGAAATAATTAGAGCCCAGTTTTTGACTATCATGTCTATATAGTAGTACCAAATTTCGCCCAAATCGGAGGATTTTTGTATTTTGGCGGTCATTTTGGATTCAAAATAGCCGCCATAGCAAACCGAAATGGTCACAATATGGTGCAGCATGTCTTACTCCCTGTAGATATCCATTTCCATTGAAATCTTTTCATTTTTGAATTTTTAACGATTTTTAAAATTTTTATATTGGCGGCCATTTTGAAAATTTTAAAAACAAAGAGCACAACTTTGAGTGATGATCTATTTTTGTGTCAAGTTTCAAAAGGATCTGCTGTTTGGAGTGAATTTAACATTTTTTGCAACTTGGTTATCATAGCAACAGCCACCATTTTGAATTTGTTCAACCTCTCAAGAGCTGCCACACACTACGGTGGATATTCCTACAAAGTTTCATGAAGTTTGATGAAAGGAATCCAAATTTTTTTTAAATCCCCCCTTTTTTGTTTCCATGGCAACTGCGACAAAGTTTGTCCAACAGATTCCGATTTTTTTGGCTTATCTCGTTCCACTAGATGTGGATGTTGTTCCTATCAAGTTTCATCAATTTCTGTTTGGCGAGTAATCTGCTATGATAATTTTTGTGTTTTTCATTTTTTTTAGCATTTTGGCCGTTTCCAAGGCAGCCATTTTGGAAAAATCAAACCTTAAAGGCATAACTTCACATGGCATATGATATTCCTACAAGGTTTCATAAAGTTTGATCAAGGCATCTCCGAGAAATGTGTCGGACAAACTTTTGACGGAAGAAAGAAAGAAAGAAAGAAAGAAAGAAAGAAAGAAAGAAATAATAATAATAATAATAAGAATAATCAGAAACGGAGCAAACACAATATGTTTCCCAAACTTCGTTTGGGGGAAATAAATATCAATATTTGTTTCTTTCATGTGATAGCCAGGTGATGCAATATATAAAGTACAAACAAACGCTAACTGTTTTATCTGTATTAAACATCTTTCCACTGCAGCGTCTTAGTTGAAGTGACTCTGACAAAATATATATTCTTTCCAACCAAGGATTTAAATAATAGAAAGGATACGAATCTCGTGTTTTCTCGCTTTATCTCGCGTGGCGATGTTTTATGCTACTCATACACGTAAAATAAAAAAGGTAGTTTCATACATCTAAAAACATATCAAAAATGATAATAAAACAAAGCAACCAATCACGCCAAGTTTTGTTCTATACGGCATCGAATACACTCTAAACTACACATTTATACACTTTTGGTATGTCGATTTCATGTAAACAAGGATTTGTATGCTAAATAGGCTACCCCCATTTTCGTCCAGAACGCTGCCATTTTGACAAATGATGGTAAACAATCCTTAATAAATACAAATCGGGAGCACAAAAATGACGGCTCCGCTTCAATATTCGGTATGATGAGAGGAGTTTGAAATTTAAATTCGAGTCGCGAAAGCCTATAATAGGCGGGATTATAAAGGTCAAAAGGGCAAATCGATTAATGTCAATTATTGATGAAATATGAGTGATACATCTACAAAAAGTCGACTTTATCAGTGATTGGTATTTAGGACAAAATTAATATTTTCACTTTATACCTGTAATTATGGTTTTATATATTTACAAATACTGGTTTAAAATGTTGAAGCGATTAAAATTTCCACCATAATCAAGGCAAACCTTGTTCCAAATTAAAAATCGTTTTTACTTACACTATTCAAAGTTGTGAAATTATTAGCATTTTTAAAAGATTATCCAGAGACGTGGATTATCAGTATCCCATTTCTATCATATTGATCCCCAGTTAAAAATAGCTAAAAAATAATAATCACCAAATATTATATTTTTATAATAGGCCAGCCACCTATTGGGTTATTCGATTGTAGGCTTTAAAATAAATACATATTGTAATTTGGCGCGATTTTAAAACCGAAATCGAAAGTAACAAGGGGATGTAATTCTATTCTAAAACGAGGCAACGCGCGCGACTATCAAGTTCTATAATATTTGTGAATGGCTGTTGTTACTGAGAGCTTTTGAAGCACATATTCTGTTAAGTTTTCCCGCTACTGCTCAGGTGATAATTTGTGTAGAACATCTAACTCCAACTAAAATTGAACTTTATTGACCATCAGTTTAGCAGGCACAAATTTACAAAACTTCAACTTTCACTTTCTCGACCTCGATCTGCGATGTTTTCATTTTTTGAATTTCAACAGTGTTCAAAAAAGTGTTTAAAAAACAACACACCAACCGTAAGATCAAAGGTGGTACTGTAATTGTGACAGCTTGTCATCATCCTCTGTTAGTGGTAGCCGTATAGTCATAAGAAGATCTGTGAGTATAGTCCTTTGGCTTTGTTGAAATTGATACTAGGGAAGTAGAGTGTTGGCAGTTTTATCAGTCTGAAGTTATATCGCCATCGACCTCTAACAGTCAATTTCTTTAGGACTTGGAACTTACAAGCCATTCGGGTCAGTGTCGATGAGAACATCGCTGACCGGAAAGAAATGCAACCGTTTACATGAATAAGAAACTGAAAGTACATTGTAATAAAGAAACATCACAATAAAATTGATATGGTGTTTATTCTCTGGAATAATAAAAAAAAAGTCTCTGTCGCGATCTCCTTCTCCTCATCGGTCACTTTCCACTCTTGGGACCTGCTAGGTATAACCCTTTCAAAATATTTGAAAAAGTTAACCACTTGAATCTGAAGATTGTTTGTTTACCGAAAGTAATGAAGCCTAGCATTTGATCAGAGAGATCAGCCTGTGTATAGCATGGCCCTTTTGTAGTTTTCTATGTTAGAAATACACAATATCTATTCACGAATGACAACGAACTGGAGCCGTGCTGCATAGTTTCCCTTCCCTTAGCATTCAATATTGATGGTTCCAGTTTTTTTCATTTGCATTATTGGTGCTTATTTTTAAATAGGGATGATATATAAATAGGTACAATACCGACCATTCTGCATGTCGGTGGAAGAAATGATTAAAATGTGAAATAAAAAGATATTCCACAGGTCAGAACTTGTGGTCTGGAAATTTTTGCTGGCCACAGGCCATTGGACCACCACTAATTTTGTACACTGCTCTAATCTCATTGAGATTTGACTCTCAAAGGTACTTTCTGCACAGGGTAGAAAATAGCTTCAAAAGTCAAATCTCAAAAAGATTTATTAACCTCAGACGGCTCAGACCTGGGATTTGCTCCCAACCACTAAGTTTGTCCCCCAGACTGTTGCTTCTGTGAGCTAGCACTATAAAGTTCCAACTAATGATGTAAGCATTGTTGGTATACTGGTATAGTACAAAGCGAATATCACCATCTCATTGAATATTACTGGTTCTAGCCACGATATAGCTGAAAAATTGCTCATTTTGCGTTAAACAACAATCACTCCCTCCATATTGCAACAAGAGTCATATTTAAAAGTTATTTTATGAAGTTTGTTCAACTTAAAACTGAAACAGGGTTTTGATGGAACAAGTCCATTTAATGTATTCAAATTAAAAGAAAACAAAGAAATTTAGCAGTCTAATGATGCATGTATACATTTTGTACATAATATTTATATCACACTAAGTTCAATTTTCACTACAAATAAATAAATTATGAAGCTATTTACTTTTAAATACTTGAATAGCTGCAGTCTGCACCAAAAATCACTAGCCCTATGCCCCAGTTTAGTAAAAATTGGTTTGGGCAAGTAAAATTTGCTTAAAATTTGCTTAATCAAATAGAAAAAATTCTTCTAAATTGCTGTTTGGGCTAGTTTGTCAATATGTTTTTGGCACAGACTGTAGATGTACTTGTATTAAAACTTTCATTTCCGGGGACCGTCATGGTCTGAATCTTATGGTAGATGGATTTACAACTACATGTACATGTATCTGTGCAATCAGTGCCTATCACACAAGTTGTTATGTTGATTCCCGCTCATGGAGAGGTGTACTTGGTACAGCAATATATAATAAAGTTTGTCAGTGACTTGCGATAGGTCAGTGGTTTTCCCCAGGTACTCCAGATTCCTCCATCAATAAAATTGACCATCACGATATAACTGAAATATTATTGAAAGTGGCGTTAAACACCCTAACACTAACCCTAAAACTTTGTTATCTTTCAGGATGGCACAGCCACACATTACAGATGCTGTACTTGAAATGTTGATACCAATTTTCCCAAACTTGACCCTTGATGTTTTAGAGACCAGTGTTCACCATCCAAGTAATCATGATGTTCCACTGAGTGTACAAGTACTGTTACAGAAATGTATAGATGATTTGTTAGAACTGAGAACCTTCACAGAAAAAACTTACAGAGAACCAGCAGTGACTATAAATTCTGATGGTAAAAATATCTTGTCTACTGATGATTGACTATTTTATTATTTGTCCTTGTATACATCATGATGATTATAAAATATCTTGTCTATTGAACAGTATAAAGTGTGGTAGATCATGGGTTTGAGCTTCGGTAAGTTAAGCAAAAGACTATTTAATTGGTATTTGGCCCTTGTACAAGGACATAGCATTACGGAGGAAAAATGAAGACTGTTGTTCGGAATTAGGATAATGTGTCTGAGTGGAGCGACATGTCTACTCGTGAACTGTTGTTTCAGTGAACTAGCACTAAAAAAATCCACCTAATCGTGGTGGTCAAATTGTACATCATCGTCATGTCATTATTGAACTATAACTTGTTCATGCCATGGTATAGCGTCATGTCATTATTGAACTGTAACTTGTTCATGCCATGGTATAGCGTCATGTCATTATTGAACTGTAACTTGTTCATGCCATGGTATAGCGTCATGTCATTATTGAACTGTAACTTGTTCATGCCATGGTATAGCGTCATGTCATTATTGAACTGTAACTTGTTCATGCCATGGTATAGCGTCATGTCATTATTGAACTGTAACTTGTTCATGCCATGGTATAGCGTCATGTCATTATTGAACTGTAGCTTGTTCATGCCATGGTATAGCGTCATGTCATTATTGAACTGTAGCTTGTTGATGCAATGGTATAGCGTCATGTCATTATTGAACTGTAACTTGTTCATGCCATGGTATAGCGTCATGTCATTATTGAACTGTAACTTGTTCATGCCATGGTATAGCGTCATGTCATTATTGAACTGTAACTTGTTCATGCCATGGTATAGCATCATGTCATTATTGAACTGTAACTTGTTCATGCCATGGTATAGCGTCATGTCATTATTGAACTATAACTTGTTCATGCCATGGTATAGCGTCATGTCATTATTGAACTGTAACTTGTTCATGCCATGGTATAGCGTCATGTCATTATTGAACTGTAACTTGTTCATGCCATGGTATAGCGTCATGTCATTATTGAACTGTAACTTGTTCATGCCATGGTATAGCGTCATGTCATTATTGAACTGTAACTTGTTCATGCCATGGTATAGCGTCATGTCATTATTGAACTGTAGCTTGTTCATGCCATGGTATAGCGTCATGTCATTATTGAACTGTAGCTTGTTGATGCAATGGTATAGCGTCATGTCATTATTGAACTGTAACTTGTTCATGCCATGGTATAGCGTCATGTCATTATTGAACTGTAACTTGTTCATGCCATGGTATAGCGTCATGTCATTATTGAACTGTAACTTGTTCATGCCATGGTATAGCATCATGTCATTATTGAACTGTAACTTGTTCATGCCATGGTATAGCGTCATGTCATTATTGAACTGTAACTTGTTCATGCCATGGTATAGCGTCATGTCATTATTGAACTGTAGCTTGTTCATGCCATGGTATAGCGTCATGTCATTATTGAACTGTAGCTTGTTCATGCCATGGTATAGCATCATGTCATTATTGAACTGTAACTTGTTCATGCCATGGTATAGACATTTCTGAATATTTTGGTGAATCAAACCATGTAAAAATCTAAAATTTGAAAACTTGGATAAGTCCCATCTGAAGATGGTGAGTCCAGTTGAATAGCAAAGATCTTTGAGCATGTTTATTTAATTTTAGGTAGTCTGTTGTACGTATTGGTTTAAGATCTTCTTTCCTTTTGAAGCTGAAGCTTTAATAAAAAGAAAAATATTTCTAAAGGTTCATAATTAATAAATGCAAAAATGTTGTCATATTATGGTATGGCCTTGTTCGTTGTTATCCATCTGTGGACACACGTGTGAGAATTCTAATTGACTGATCCTTTTGCAGTCTTTGCGAAAAACTTTTCAGACCACAAGCCAACTGGACCAGTAAACCATGAAAATTCACAGGCCCAAATTTTATTTTGCTGACCCGAAAAAAATTAGTAATTTTTCAAATTTTTTCAAACACAATTTACCCATCTAGTCGCACACATTGTAGATACATAAGTTTGTAGACTTTCGGGAAAAGTAAATATACCACATTCGTTTTATTGTCTGACATCATCACTTGCATGTTTTAACAACAACTTGAGGATTTCCCTAATACGCTAACCTGCAATATGAATCTGTTTGTTTCTAGCAGGGTCAGATTTATTCTTTAATTATATGTTTTACAAAATGGTGTATTTTTCTTATTCCCTAATTCCTACAATTTACACATGCCTGAATATATTTGATCCCAAGCTGCAATCCCAAATCCAAGTGTCGTCTGGCTTCTCCATTTTCTGGTAAACAAAGTCAAATGACTTTCTTGGAGATTCCCGGTCAAAATAAAAAATCTATGAAACACAATGAGTGCCATAATCTTGTATGTTTTTGAAGTTTTTAAGCAGTGTTCATCAAAGAGGAAAATAAAATTTGTAGGTTGGTTTCATGTACACAAGTATAATTCAAAATATGAATTGAAGCACTATCTTGAATAAGGAGATAGGGAAGTGTACAATATTAAATTATACAATTATCATAGTTTTAAAAAAATGCAATGCATTATATGTGTATTTCATTTATATCTTCCAGGTATCATTTAAAGCAGTATAATCAGTTAAATTGAATGTGAAAAGCTTAAGAAATAGACTTATATAGTAAATCATAGTTTTGTGGTCATCAATGGGCTTCCATACTGCTACTTACCTCAAGTTATTTTTAGAACAAACTATTTCCATGAAATTATGTGACCTACTTCACATGTTCTGCTGAAATTTGTATGCACAAAAACAAAGGTCAAAACTACTACTAGTGAATGACAAAGCTCTTTTAACCAAAACAACTTTATTTTATTAATGAATTTAATAGAAACAATGTAGGCATTGAAGAGAATTTCCAGGTTTCTAGCTTTACCACATTCATGTTGAATAATCTTATCTCCACGAACATGTGTGACACTACCGTAATAATTCAATCTATCTGTCCGTTTCTTGTCATGAAATAACCAGGGACGATCCTTCATTCAGCTCGTTTGAAATTTACGAGTCCTTTTTATATACCCGTCTCGAGACGGGCCGTATTATGTGATTGGGTATGGCGGGCGGACGGGCATCCACACAGGTTTCCACACAATAACTTTAGTTCTGTATATCAGATCTTTACCAAACTTGGCCACATGATTCCCCTGTGGAAAGGGAAGAACCCTATTTATTTTGGGGTCATTAGGTCAAAGGTCAAGGTCACTGTTACTATAAATAGAATTTTTGACAACAGGGTCGTTTCCGCACGATAACTTTAGTTCTGTATATTGGATCTTTAGCAAACTTGGCCACATGATTCCCCTGTGGAAGGGGAAGAACCCTATTTATTTTGGGGTTGTTAAGGTCAAAGGTCAAGGTCACCATTACTATAAATAGAATTTTTGACAACAGGGTCGTTTCCACATAACTTTAGTTCTGTATATTGGATCTTTACCAAACTTGACCACATGATTGCCCTGTGGAAGGGGAAGAATCCTATTTATTTTGGGGTCATTAGGTCAAAGGTCACTTACTATAAATAGAATTTTTGACAACAGGGTCGTTTCTGCATGATAACTTTAGTTCTGTATATTGGATCTTTACCAAACTTGACCACATGATTCCCCTGTGAAAGGGGAAGAACCCTATTTATTTTGGGGTCATTACCATTATAACGTTTGATAATTTATATAGACGGACGTATTTTGTGATGCACACATTTCTTGTTTGTTCATACCGCCACCTGATATCATAAATTTCTGCTGCCGATCTCTTTAGCAGCTTTTTACCTGTGCAGGCACCTTCGGTAAATTTTATGGAAAAAGCCATAACCTACATGTATCATGTTTGTCCTAGTTAAAATAATTATTCAATGTCAAATCGGATCTTTATATCAACAAAAAATGCATGTGTCATCAAACGTTTCAAAGACCAAGTAAATTTTTCGGAATCTTTCCATCGGATGACTCGGACTTACCTGTGCAATTCAATAGCATATGCGGTTATCCAAAACATGGAGATATTTATGACTGCAAATTTTTCTTTCTCGAAAGGGCGTAATTGTTTATCTTTATTTAAAAAATAATTGAAACAGCAACTTCACAAAACTTTCAATGGCTGAAAAAAATAAAATAAAAAATAATAATAATAATTACTACTTCTCAGACAAAAAATGCACAAGACTTCTGGTTTTGGGGTTTTTACAAGCATGAGACAAATTTTTTCGGCCTGGGGTACCGGACCACCGGCTAATTTCGAAGACTGCTTCTGAATTTTAAAATAAAGATTGGTATTAATTTTGGGTATTGTAGCCCTACCCATTTCCAAACAATAGGTCAAAAGGTACCAAAATGAGTGTTTCTGTTTTTTGTACTTGAAATGTAAATACTGTTCATCTGTTTTGGATAAGGGTTTTTTAATGAAGTCGATAATGAAAATCCATTTTAGAATATGGTATTATGTAGTTCTAATAATAAAACCCTAAATGCTCGCTTACTCGCAAGGGTTATAACGGGATGCCATTACACGTAATGGAGCTTCTAACGCCTGCATTTATCAATAATAAGACATAACCTTTCCTTTTGTCCATTATTATAACAAGTTTTTATCACCTACCAGTATTTTAGAATGTAATTCCCACAAAATAAAAATCCATGTTTACATTTTGAATTTCGTCATTTCCGGCCTCACTATTTGGATGTCGATACCATATTTGGCGATTTAGGCGTGAATGTTTACCAATCGTAACTACTCGGCCATTCTCGCTACCCTGCAAATAACAGGGTAGCGAGAATGGCCGAGTAGTTACGATTGGAATGTTTACATCAGCTTGTAGTAAGAAAACCATATTTAGAAAAGCTCCGCCTTCCGTAGTTTCCGGTTATGGAAAACGATCGATAAATTTGAACAAGGTTGTTGCTAACTTTGAAAAGCATATATTTCTCAGCCAAACCGATTTAACAAGGACTGGGATCATCAGTAATAGTTATAATGAAATGTTTGAAGCGTAAATAGTGAGTTTTTATGTTTCAACTGCAACTTTTTTTTTGCTCCATTGTGACGAATGGGACCGCGTTGTAGCTCTACCGAGACACAAGTTTGTCACAGGAGCTACATTATTGCAGCTAGGTATTATGGTTTTCTCCATACCATTTCTCTTTACTTCTAGTTGACCGATCATTTTGATTTTTTAACTCAAATTTGAACTTGTATCTTCATAAAAATAAGAAATGAAATATATTATCATATAATGAATCCTCAATAGTTTGATGTCATTATGTGATAAAGTTTGTCTGGCTTGCGGCAGGTCAGTGGTTTTTTCCGGGTACCCTGGTTTCCTCCACCAATAAAACTGATTGCCATGATATAACTGAAATATTGTTGAAAGTGGCATTAAACACCATAAGCCTAAACCTGTCAATTGTAAGCCTGGTGCACAGTTGCAGGCCATAGGAGCCTCTGGTGTAATGGTTGATAATAGATATGGTGGAACTATATCTTTAAATTAAAGTATTTATTTCTTTTTTAGGACTTTACTGAATTGTATATTGAAATTTGTCATACATTTTCAGATTCCATAGACAGCGTTAATGATGATATGCTCAATGAAGATATTATCTCTGTAAAGTCTGCCAGTAGTAGTGACAACATTCCAGTGAAAATTCATACTTCAGATGATGTGAAAATAAAAGGTCATATTCCATCTAAAATAATAAGCGATGATGTTGTAATCACTGATCATACACCTGCTAAAGACTGTCTTATTGTAACAGAAACACCTCCTGGAAAACAAGGTGTGGAAAACGTGCAACATATTAAACCTCTTTTGAAGGGAGCTACATTTGTAGCAGAAACCAGTTGTATAATAGATAATAAAAAATTTAACAACAATGAAGAAAAAGTTTCACATTCAGTTAATATAGGTACAAAGGTAGACCCTAAGAAAAGTTCTGCAAAATCAACAGACATTAACGGACGACCTAAGTCAAATGACGATATTTATAGAGTAATTGAATTTAGTTCAGATTCAAATTCAAGTAATTATGATTTGCCAACATTGAAGTATGAAAACTCAGACAATGATGACGATCTTCCAGTACTAATTCATCAGACGAAAAATTCACCAAAATTACAACCATCAAAATTTAATAGTCCAATAGGAAAACCAATAAACAGTCCAAACTTCCGTAACTGGAGAGATACATTACAAGACCAAAAACCTGGTACATCTGCTGTGAACACCGATAAATTAATTTTGCATGGACGCAATAAACTGTTAGGTAATAGTAGATCACAAATGGGTTCCAGACTTTCAACTAATAGTGGGGATTCTACGAGACATTTGTTATCGAAAAGTCATGATAGAGGTGTTACTGCCACTGTTAATGTAAATAATACAACTGATGTGAATGTTAACATAACAGTTAATGTTAGTGCTCATTCTGATATAAGGGATCAATCCACGGCTCCAAATGACATTCAAATTTCCAACAAGTCAACAAGAGAGGAGATGGAAATGGATGTCTCATCAGTTTCTAACTTGAGAAAATTAAATGTGCCTTCTACAAAATTACAATTACAAAATTCAAAATCTGTTGACCAGCAGTTGCAGTCAAACTCTAATTTACTACAAACAAAACTGCCAAATCCACTTTCGGGACATGATATTGCCCCGAAGCCTAGTGTGATATATTCTCCGATTAAAAATAAACAGTGGTTGTCATCATCAAGTATGCCAAATGTTACTACTGTCAATCCAGCATTAGTGACTAGACCTCCATTAACTGACAACCTGCCCAATTTTCAAGATTTTGTCTCCACAAACAGAATAGCAGGGGTGCCACCTGTTGCAAACATTGCTCAAAGACAACAAGATATTAACAGGCCACAGGTTGTTTCACAAGGACAGATCGTTAGACCCAGGTTTATATCACCTATTGTATCTTCACAGTCCAGCACAATTACCATGCCTCAAATTGCTAAAGTTGCTGACCACAAATTTCAAACTGGGCATCAGCTCCCAATTAGAACCAGGCCACAAGTACCATTAGCCAGAACAGTTGTAGCCACCTCGACCATACCAGTAGTCTCTTTACCAATAAACACTGTTACCATCCAAAATAGACCTCAGTTACTTCCACCATTTACGGTTGCCACTCAAGCTCTCCAACAGGTTGTAGCAGGAAACAATGTGGTCAATAGACCTGCAGTTACCACGACGACCAATCAAGGAAGAGCCCACCAGGTTGTAGCAGGAAACACTGTGGTCAATAGACTTCCGATTACCACTGCAACGAATCAAGAAAAGGCCCACCAGGTTGTAGCAGGAAGCACTGTGGTCAATAGACCTCTGATTACCACTGCAACGAATAAAGGAAGGGCCCATCAGGTTGTAGCAAGAAATACTGTGGTCAATAGACCTCCAGTTGCCACTACAACCAATCAAGAAAAAGTCATGTTTATACCACCAGCTGGAAATGAGGTGACTGTCACAACAGACAATCCTGTGATCGATATTGATGATAAGCCTGATAATACCAAATTAACATCAATTGCCAAGTAAGTACATGTATGTTATTTAATTATATTGGCTTTGAATGTTGAGCTTTAAATACGAACATTGAGTTGGATGTTTTTTTGGTCTTGGAAGACTAATAAAAATTGTAAAACCTTATAAAAGAGGTCTATTGACAATAAATATTTTTTTCTTTTATACAAGTGATTGCATTGTAGTGTATGTGATGTGATTATTGCAGGCTCGGGTGAGACTCTAGTTACATTTGCATAATAAGACCAAGATCAGTATTGGTTCCTTAGCCTTAGGTCCATTTAAGCTCATATTGAGAAATACAAATGTCAAACTAGAATTGTTTTATGATGTAATAGATAAGTGAAAGTGAAACAGGTTAATATTACATTGGTTGTTTTAATCAGCACAAGACTGTCAGTAAAACATGGTACAATAAGTGAAAGTGAAACAAGTTAATATTACATTGGTTGTTTAATCAGCACAAAAGACTCAGTAAAACATGGTACAATAAGTGAAAGTGAAACAAGTTAATATTACATTGGTTGTTTAATCAGCACAAAAGACTCAGTAAAACATGGTACAATAAGTGAAAGTGAAACAGGTTAATATTACATTTGTTGTTTTAATCAGCACAAGACTGTCAGTAAAACATGGTACAATAGGTGAAAGTGAAACAGGTTAATATTACATTGGTTGTTTTAATCAGCACAAGACTGTCAGTAAAACATGGTACAATAAGTGAAAGTGAAACAAGTTAATATTACATTGGTTGTTTAATCAGCACAAAAGACTCAGTAAAACATGGTACAATAAGTGAAAGTGAAACAAGTTAATATTACATTGGTTGTTTAATCAGCACAAAAGACTCAGTAAAACATGGTACAATAAGTGAAAGTGAAACAGGTTAATATTACATTTGTTGTTTTAATCAGCACAAGACTGTCAGTAAAACATGGTACAATAAGTGAAAGTGAAACAGGTTAATATTACATTGGTTGTTTAATCAGCACAAGACTGTCAGTAAAACATGGTACAATAAGTTAAAGTGAAACAGGTTAATATTACATTGGTTGTTTAATCAGCACAAAAGACTCAGTAAAACATGGTACAATAAGTGAAAGTGAAACAGGTTAATATTACATTTGTTGTTTTAATCAGCACAAGACTGTCAGTAAAACATGGTACAATAAGTGAAAGTGAAACAGGTTAATATTACATTGGTTGTTTAATCAGCACAAGACTGTCAGTAAAACATGGTACAATAAGTGAAAGTGAAACAAGTTAATATTACATTGGTTGTTTTAATCAGCACAAGACTGTCAGTAAAACATGGTACAATAAGTGAAAGTGAAACAGGGGTTAATATTACATTGGTTGTTTAATCAGCACAAGACTGTCAGTAAAACATGGTACAATAAGTGAAAGTGAAACAGGGGTTAATATTACATTGGTTGTTTAATCAGCACAGGACTGTCAGTAAAACATGGTACAATAAGTGAAAGTGAAACAAGTTAATATTACATTGGTTGTTTTAATCAGCACAAGACTGTCAGTAAAACATGGTACAATAAGTGAAAGTGAAACAAGTTAATATTACATTGGTTGTTTAATCAGCACAAGACTGTCAGTAAAACATGGTACAATAAGTGAAAGTGAAACAGGGGTTAATATTACATTGGTTGTTTAATCAGCACAAGACTGTCAGTAAAACATGGTACCATAAGTGAAAGTGAAACAAGTTAATATTACATTGGTTGTTTTAATCAGCACAAGACTGTCAGTAAAACATGGTACAATAAGTGAAAGTGAAACAGGGGTTAATATTACATTGGTTGTTTAATCAGCACAAGACTGTCAGTAAAACATGGTACAATAAGTGAAAGTGAAACAGGGGTTAATATTACATTGGTTGTTTAATCAGCACAAGACTGTCAGTAAAACATGGTACAATAAGTGAAAGTGAAACAAGTTAATATTACATTGGTTGTTTTAATCAGCACAAGACTGTCAGTAAAACATGGTACAATAAGTGAAAGTGAAACAAGTTAATATTACATTGGTTGTTTAATCAGCACAAGACTGTCAGTAAAACATGGTACAATAAGTGAAAGTGAAACAGGGGTTAATATTACATTGGTTGTTTAATCAGCACAAGACTGTCAGTAAAACATGGTACAATAAGTGAAAGTGAAACAGGTTAATATTACATTGGTTGTTTAATCAGCACAAGACTGTCAGTAAAACATGGTACAATAAGTGAAAGTGAAACAAGTTAATATTACATTGGTTGTTTAATCAGCACAAAAGACTCAGTAAAACATGGTACAATAAGTGAAAGTGAAACAGGTTAATATTACATTGGTTGTTTAATCAGCACAAAAGACTCAGTAAAACATGGTACAATAAGTGAAAGTGAAACAAGTTAATATTACATTGGTTGTTTAATCAGCACAAAAGACTCAGTAAAACATGGTACAATAAGTGAAAGTGAAACAAGTTAATATTACATTGGTTGTTTAATCAGCACAAGACTGTCAGTAAAACATGGTACAATAAGTGAAAGTGAAACAGGGGTTAATATTACATTGGTTGTTTAATCAGCACAAGACTGTCAGTAAAACATGGTACAATAAGTGAAAGTGAAACAGGTTAATATTACATTGGTTGTTTAATCAGCACAAGACTGTCAGTAAAACATGGTACAATAAGTGAAAGTGAAACAGGGGTTAATATTACATTGGTTGTTTAATCAGCACAAGACTGTCAGTAAAACATGGTACAATAAGTGAAAGTGAAACAAGTTAATATTACATTGGTTGTTTAATCAGCACAAAAGACTCAGTAAAACATGGTACAATAAGTGAAAGTGAAACAAGTTAATATTACATTGGTTGTTTAATCAGCACAAAAGACTCAGTAAAACATGGTACAATAAGTGAAAGTGAAACAGGTTAATATTACATTTGTTGTTTTAATCAGCACAAGACTGTCAGTAAAACATGGTACAATAAGTGAAAGTGAAACAGGTTAATATTACATTGGTTGTTTAATCAGCACAAGACTGTCAGTAAAACATGGTACAATAAGTTAAAGTGAAACAGGTTAATATTACATTGGTTGTTTAATCAGCACAAAAGACTCAGTAAAACATGGTACAATAAGTGAAAGTGAAACAGGTTAATATTACATTTGTTGTTTTAATCAGCACAAGACTGTCAGTAAAACATGGTACAATAAGTGAAAGTGAAACAGGTTAATATTACATTGGTTGTTTAATCAGCACAAGACTGTCAGTAAAACATGGTACAATAAGTGAAAGTGAAACAAGTTAATATTACATTGGTTGTTTTAATCAGCACAAGACTGTCAGTAAAACATGGTACAATAAGTGAAAGTGAAACAGGGGTTAATATTACATTGGTTGTTTAATCAGCACAAGACTGTCAGTAAAACATGGTACAATAAGTGAAAGTGAAACAGGGGTTAATATTACATTGGTTGTTTAATCAGCACAGGACTGTCAGTAAAACATGGTACAATAAGTGAAAGTGAAACAGGTTAATATTACATTGGTTGTTTTAATCAGCACAAGACTGTCAGTAAAACATGGTACAATAAGTGAAAGTGAAACAAGTTAATATTACATTGGTTGTTTAATCAGCACAAGACTGTCAGTAAAACATGGTACAATAAGTGAAAGTGAAACAAGTTAATATTACCTTGGTTGTTTTAATCAGCACAAGACTGTCAGTAAAACATGGTACAATAAGTGAAAGTGAAACAGGGGTTAATATTACATTGGTTGTTTAATCAGCACAAGACTGTCAGTAAAACATGGTACAATAAGTGAAAGTGAAACAGGGGTTAATATTACATTGGTTGTTTAATCAGCACAAGACTGTCAGTAAAACATGGTACAATAAGTGAAAGTGAAACAGGGGTTAATATTACATTGGTTGTTTAATCAGCACAAGACTGTCAGTAAAACATGGTACAATAAGTGAAAGTGAAACAGGTTAATATTACATTGGTTGTTTAATCAGCACAAGACTGTCAGTAAAACATGGTACAATAAGTGAAAGTGAAACAAGTTAATATTACATTGGTTGTTTAATCAGCACAAAAGACTCAGTAAAACATGGTACAATAAGTGAAAGTGAAACAGGTTAATATTACATTGGTTGTTTAATCAGCACAAAAGACTCAGTAAAACATGGTACAATAAGTGAAAGTGAAACAGGTTAATATTACATTGGTTGTTTAATCAGCACAAAAGACTCAGTAAAACATGGTACAATAAGTGAAAGTGAAACAAGTTAATATTACATTGGTTGTTTAATCAGCACAAGACTGTCAGTAAAACATGGTACAATAAGTGAAAGTGAAACAGGGGTTAATATTACATTGGTTGTTTAATCAGCACAAGACTGTCAGTAAAACATGGTACAATAAGTGAAAGTGAAACAGGTTAATATTACATTGGTTGTTTAATCAGCACAAGACTGTCAGTAAAACATGGTACAATAAGTGAAAGTGAAACAGGGGTTAATATTACATTGGTTGTTTAATCAGCACAAGACTGTCAGTAAAACATGGTACAATAAGTGAAAATGAAACAAGTTAATATTACATTTGTTGTTTAATCAGCACAAAAGACTCAGTAAAACATGGTACAATAAGTGAAAGTGAAACAAGTTAATATTACATTGGTTGTTTAATCAGCACAAAAGACTCAGTAAAACATGGTACAATAAGTGAAAGTGAAACAAGTTAATATTACATTGGTTGTTTAATCAGCACAAAAGACTCAGTAAAACATGGTACAATAAGTGAAAGTGAAACAAGTTAATATTACATTGGTTGTTTAATCAGCACAAAAGACTCAGTAAAACATGGTGCAATAAGTGAAAGTGAAACAGGTTAATTTTGTTGTTTAATCAGCACAAGACTGTCAGTAAAACATGGTACAATAAGTGAAAGTGAAACAGGTTAATATTACATTGGTTGTTTAATCAGCACAAAAGACTCAGTAAAACATGGTACAATAAGTGAAAGTGAAACAAGTTAATATTACATTGGTTGTTTAATCAGCACAAAAGACTGTCAGTAAAACATGGTACAATAAGTGAAAGTGAAACAGGTTAATATTACATTTGTTGTTTAATCAGCACAAAAGACTCAGTAAAACATGGTACAATAAGTGAAAGTGAAACAGGTTAATATTACATTTGTTGTTTAATCAGCACAAAAGACTCAGTAAAACATGGTACAATAAGTGAAAGTGAAACAGGTTAATATTACATTTGTTGTTTAATCAGCACAAAAGACTCAGTAAAACATGGTACAATAAGTGAAAGTGAAACAGGTTAATTTTGTTGTTTAATCAGCACAAGACTGTCAGTAAAACATGCCACATGGTACAATAAGTGAAAGTGAAACAGGTTAATATTACATTTGTTGTTTAATCAGCACAAGAGACTCAGTAAAACATGGTACAATAAGTGAAAGTGAAACAAAGTCAATCTGATTACAATTTTAATAAAACAGTATCGGGGCCGTTGTGGTTGTGATCGTATGGATTTACAACTACCTATGCAATCAGTTCCTATCACCACTAAGGTGAGTTCGAATGCCGCCCAGGCAAGGTGTACTCGATACAACATTATGTGATGTGACTTTTGGCAGGTCAGTGGTTTTCGCCAGGTACTATGGTTTCCTCCACCAATAAAACTGATCACCACATGATATTCCTGAAATATTTCTGAAAGTGGCATGAAAACACCATAACCCTAACCCCTAATAAAACAATATCAGAATTACACAGCGAGTCAGTCATCTGACAGATTCTCAACCAATAAAATTATGTTTAAGACATTTTATATATGCTGATATTATTTATAATAAATAACCAAGAAAAATCAGTTGTGATGATATGATTAGAAAAATGACCACTTTTTTATTGTAGTACACATATATCCACACCAGTTGTCATCCCAGATGATGATTTAACTCTTGAAATGAAAAAGGCAAAATTTAAAGATAATCTGAGGAAAGAGATGGTAAGTGAAATAAAGATGTATTATCAGGAATGGTTTTTTTTTAGAAGAAAAAATATTTTTTATATTAATCGTACATGTACTGTCATATAGGGTGATTATGAGTGGCATACAAAAGTTCAAAGGTCACTGTTGTTTCTTGTCGAGATAAATACCTTTTTATAAAAATTGCAATAAGAAGCAATGTAAACAATGAGTAAAACATTTATCACTTACCTTACACTGCCCTGTCAGCATAGTAATATTACACAGAGACTATTGTTGGTGTCGAGGGGAACACTAATAAACTTGCTATTACCCTAATACCCAGTCAATAATGTTGTTTTATTATACAGAAAAGCATAAGAGACTATAATACCATGGACAGACACCACACAACCTACTTGCCATGTTTATAGTCATCTGCGGGTTTAGAGATTTTAGTTACATGTCCATTACCCTGTTTCCTGCAATGAATCAGGAGATTAAGAATTATGCGAAAATATATTTCGTCTCTGATGATTAGTTCATCACACTATTTAATTCTTATATTGCCCTGTCAGTATAGTAATAATATCACATCACAAGTACTTTATATTGCCCTGTTAGCATAGTAATAACCAGCACCATCTTAACAGTATAATAGGCCCTCGGGCAAAGCAGTGCACTGGGGCCCATACCTATGCAACTACTCACAGAAATAACTAATTGTCGATAAAATTAAAACATAGATATTTATTATGTTGGTACTTCCAACAAAATCAGTGTTTAAACATTAAAAAAAACATGCCATGCACAATATACATAGATTGACATGGGCCCCCGGGCAACTGCCCAGCATGCCCATGACTTAAGATGGCACTGGTAATAACATCACATCACTAGTGCTTTTATCAACTGTGTCATACATAAATTTGCATCACACTGCGTTGTTATAGAAATTAAATGATTTAAGATTGATGTTTCTTATCACTAAGCTGTTGATTTATTTCACAGGTAATAATGTTCCCTGATGTGGATCCTACATTTGTTGACCAGCAGTATGATAGATTTCAAAACTTGAACTGGGAGAACATCATAAACAATGTGTGTAATATATTACTGGAGAATCCACAGTACCCTAAAAAACAGACACAAACATCTCTTCCTACCAGTACAAAAGTATGTACATCTGTTATATTGTCTTTATACAGACAAACTTGTCTTATGTTACCTTCCAAGTAAACATTGAAATAGGGTCACATCTGACAGGTGGTTGCTAAATACATGTACAGGTTTAATTAAAATAAAATGCACTGAAGTGAAATTAAGGTGACATACTACAAGTTATTGCTTAATAGAGGTGGTCACTAAAGACAAGTTTGACTGTAACTTAATAGAGATGGTCACTAAAGACAGGTTTGACTGTAACTTAATAGAGGTGGTCACTAAAGACAGGTTTGATTGTAGCTTAATAGAGGTGGTCACTAAAGACAGGTTTGACTAACATAATAGAGGTGGTCACTAAAGACAGGTTTGACTAACTTAATAGAGGTGGTCACTAAAGACAGGTTTGACTCTACATGTCTGATTAATGTTTTTTAGCAAACTTTGTGTGGAAATATCAATAATCAAATAATTAGAAAAAAATTATGTCCACATTCATATAGTCTCAGATTATAGGTTACCAACTGAATGTTTGTTTTTGAAGTAAAATTATCATATTGAAGTTTGTGCCCTTCACATTATAGAAGTGTTTTGTTTCCAACTATGCAGGGGGCTGCCGTGGTTTTGATCGTATGGTAGTTGGATTTACAACTACCTGTGCAATCAGTGTCTATCACCACTAAAGTTGTGAGTTCGAACACCATTCATGGTGAGGTGTACTCGATACAACATTATGTGATAAAGTTTGTCAGTGACTTGCGACAGGTTGGTGGTTTTCTCCGGGTATTCCGGTTTCCTCCACCAATAAAACTGACCAACACGATATAACTGAAATATTGTTAAAAGTAGCGTTAAATACCATATACTAAACCAAACCAACTTTGCAACATTTTGAAGAGAGATTTCTATGTTGTGTGATCAAATTTTCACAATTTCAATCCCAGATTCTTGAAAATGTACAAAATACATATATTAAAGAGCTGTTAGAATGTAACCAAGCCAGTTTAATTCAGACATATGGTGAAGAAACAGGCGAGATATAATTATAGGTCATATTTGATTGTTGCAAGGACATACAAGGGAGGTAATTCCTTTTTTTTATATATCTTTCCTAGCCACCACCATGTTTTGATTACTATAAAGAATACAGTAGCCTTCCACCTGGGTCATACAGAAATCAGTGTGAAATGTTACTACAGACAGAATTTGTGTGGGTATGTAATTAAGTGTATGTTTATCTCATAATATTGCTACATCATACTGCAAAAATTTGATGTAAATATTAAAAAAAAAAATCAATCAAAGAGACTACTTTTTCTACGTATATTGAAAAAAAATTAAGTATATTAGGAAAGTATGTTTGTTTTGTTTGTTTGTTTGGTGGTGTTTAACACCACTTTCAACAATATTTCAGTTATATCGTGGCGGTCAGTGTTATTGGTGGAGGAAGCTGGAGAAAACCACCGACCTGTCGCAAGTCACTGACAAAACTTTATCACATAATGTTGTACACCTCGCTCTGATCGAGATTCGAACTCACAACATCAGTGGTGATGGGCATTGTTTCCAAAGGTAGTTGTAAATCCAACTACCATACAATCACAGCCATGATGGCCCCTATTAGGAAAGTTAGATAAAACTGGATGTGGTATGTAGTAAATAGATGATATAATAAATAGGATGTGCAGTATGATGGTGTGATTTAGGTAAAGGTGAGTTCTATTAGAATTTAACTTATTTTTAATTTGCATTAATTTGCAATCTAATTAAAAGTAGATCTTTAATTAATCTGATGCATGTATATCATATCTAAAGATCTAACAAAATCCTGTCAGGACTAAGATTCTAGTGTGAGGAATTACCCAAATCCTGTCAGGACTAAGATACTAGTGTGAGGAATTACCCAAATCCTGTCAGGACTAAGATACTAGTGTGAGGAATTGCCCAAATCCTGTCAGGACTAAGATACTAGTGTGAGGAATTGCCCAAATCCTGTCAGGACTAAGATACTAGTGTGAGGAATTACCCAAATCCTGTCAGGACTAAGATACTAGTGTGAGGAATTACCCAAATCCTGTCAGTACTAAGATACTAGTGTGAGGAATTACCCAAATCCTGTCAGGACTAAGATACTAGTGTGAGGAATTACCCAAGTCCTGTCAGGACTAAGATACTAGTGTGAGGAATTGCCCAAATCCTGTCAGGACTAAGATACTAGTGTGAGGAATTGCCCAAATCCTGTCAGGACTAAGATACTAGTGTGAGGAATTACCCAAATCCTGTCAGGACTAAGATACTAGTGTGAGGAATTACCCAAATCCTGTCAGGACTAAGATACTAGTGTGAGGAATTACCCAAATCCTGTCAGGACTAAGATACTAGTGTGAGGAATTACCCAAATCCTGTCAGTACTAAGATACTAGTGTGAGGAATTACCCAACTCCTGTCAGGACTAAAATACTAGTGTGAGGAATTACCCAACTCCTGTCAGGACTAAGATACTAGTGTGAGGAATTACCCAACTCCTGTCAGGACTAAGATTCTAGTGTGAGGAATTACCCAAATCCTGTCAGGACTAAGATACTAGTGTGAGGAATTGCCCAACTCCTGTCAGGACTAAGATACTAGTGTGAGGAATTACCCAAGTCCTGTCAGGACTAAGATACTAGTGTGAGGAATTACCTAAGTCCTGTCAGGACTAAGATACTAGTGTGAGGAATAACCCAAATCCTGTCAGGACTAAGATACTAGTGTGAAGAATTACCCAAATCCTGTCAGGACTAAGATACTAGTGTGAGGAATTACCCAAGTCCTGTCAGGACTAAGATACTAGTGTGAGGAATTACCCAAATCCTGTCAGGACTAAGATACTAGTGTGAGGAATTACCCAAATCCTGTTAGTACTAAGATACTAGTGTGAGGAATTACCCAAATTCTGTCAGGACTAAGATACTAGTGTGAGGAATTACCCAAGTCCTGTCAGGACTAAGATACTAGTGTGAGGAATTACCCAAATCCTGTCAGGACTAAGATACTAGTGTGAGGAATTACCCAACTCCTGTCAGGACTAAGATACTAGTGTGAAGAATTACCCAAATCCTGTCAGGACTAGGATACTAGTGTGAGGAATTACCCAAATTCTGTCAGGACTAAGATACTAGTGTGAGGAATTACCCAACTCCTGTCAGGACTAAGATACTAGTGTGAGGAATTACCCAAATCCTGTCAGGACTAAGATACTAGTGTGAGGAATTACCCAAGTCCTGTCAGGACTAAGATACTAGTGTGAGGAATTGCCCAAATCCTGTCAGGACTAAGATACTAGTGTGAGGAATTGCCCAAATCCTGTCAGGACTAAGATACTAGTGTGAGGAATTACCCAAATCCTGTCAGGACTAAGATACTAGTGTGAGGAATTACCCAAATCCTGTCAGTACTAAGATACTAGTGTGAGGAATTACCCAAATCCTGTCAGGACTAAGATACTAGTGTGAGGAATTACCCAAGTCCTGTCAGGACTAAGATACTAGTGTGAGGAATTGCCCAAATCCTGTCAGGACTAAGATACTAGTGTGAGGAATTGCCCAAATCCTGTCAGGACTAAGATACTAGTGTGAGGAATTACCCAAATCCTGTCAGGACTAAGATACTAGTGTGAGGAATTACCCAAATCCTGTCAGGACTAAGATTCTAGTGTGAGGAATTACCCAAACCCTGTCAGGACTAGGATACTAGTGTGAGGAATTACCCAACTCCTGTCAGGACTAAGATACTAGTGTGAGGAATTACCCAAATCCTGTCAGGACTAAGATACTAGTGTGAGGAATTACCCAAATCCTGTCAGGACTAAGATACTAGTGTGAGGAATTACCCAAATCCTGTCAGGACTAAGATACTAGTGTGAGGAATTACCCAAATCCTGTCAGTACTAAGATACTAGTGTGAGGAATTACCCAAATCCTGTCAGGACTAAGATACTAGTGTGAGGAATTACCCAAATCCTGTCAGGACTAAGATACTAGTGTGAGGAATTACCCAAATCCTGTCAGTACTAAGATACTAGTGTGAGGAATTACCCAAATCCTGTCAGGACTAAGATACTAGTGTGAGGAATTACCCAAGTCCTGTCAGGACTAAGATACTAGTGTGAGGAATTGCCCAAATCCTGTCAGGACTAAGATACTAGTGTGAGGAATTGCCCAAATCCTGTCAGGACTAAGATACTAGTGTGAGGAATTACCCAAATCCTGTCAGGACTAAGATACTAGTGTGAGGAATTACCCAAATCCTGTCAGGACTAAGATTCTAGTGTGAGGAATTACCCAAACCCTGTCAGGACTAGGATACTAGTGTGAGGAATTACCCAACTCCTGTCAGGACTAAGATACTAGTGTGAGGAATTACCCAAATCCTGTCAGGACTAAGATACTAGTGTGAGGAATTACCCAAGTCCTGTCAGGACTAAGATACTAGTGTGAGGAATTACCCAAATCCTGTCAGGACTAAGATACTAGTGTGAGGAATTACCCAAGTCCTGTCAGGACTAAGATACTAGTGTGAAGAATTACCCAAACCCTGTCAGGGCTAGGATACTAGTGTGAGGAATTACCCAAACCCTGTCAGGACTAAGATACTAGTGTGAGGAATTACCCAAACCCTGTCAGGACTAAGATACTAGTGTGAGGAATTGCCCAACTCCTGTCAGGACTAAGATACTAGTGTGAGGAATTACCCAAATCCTGTCAGGACTAAGATACTAGTGAGAGGAATTACCCAAATCCTGTCAGGACTAAGATACTAGTGTGAGGAATTACCCAAATCCTGTCAGGGCTAGGATACTAGTGTGAGGAATTACCCAAATCCTGTCAGGACTAAGAAACTAGTGTGAGGAATTACCCAAATCCTAAGATACTAGTGTGAGGAATTACCCAAGCTTGATTAAATGGAGTTCTTACTATTTCATGGGAAACAAATTGTAGTTCTGAAATGTTCATGGATAAAAGATAGTTTATTAAAATTCTGAGTTGTTGGAAAACAATTAAGTGTAGTTTTCACATGATCATGGATAGTTTAAATATGGGAAAAAAAACTAGTTTAACAGTCATAATCTACAAAACAACTGACTGCAACAATATGAACCACTCCTGATAAACCTCAAATACACAAAGTATTACAGAACCAAAAAAAGGAACCTAGATCCTAGGTTGACACAGGCACAAAAATATGGCAGGGTTAAACTTCCTCTCCAGCTGGTTACTAGATCTCTTGTGATGCACATATCAATGGACAGTTATTTGTTATTCTCTTACCTGAAAGCAATCTGATTAAGATAAGAACTCTCACTTTGCTTCCCTTTACTGATATGTCACGGCGTGTGAGATCTGAGGAAACCCCATTATGTGTTATGGGTCACATGTATGCAAGTGACTCCATATACCATCCAATGAAAATGTTGATTGTGAGACTATGTAAGTGTTACTAAGCTGTTTAGCATACTACTAGCAATCTGATTGCCCAAAAAATGTCATAGCCATATCATTATATATTAATTACATAATACACACTTGCAATGGGATCTCCTCAGATTTACTACGCTGTGACACATCAGAAAAGGAAAGTCAAGTGAGAGAGTAGGCGGATATGACAAAAATAGCTACAATTCATATCACTAACTTTGAGCAACACTAATAGATACCTCTGCTGGTCAAGTTATAATTAAACAATGCAAGCAAAATAAAACAATAGTTGAAGCTTGTAGTATAGATCTTTATACATCAGGGTCCTTTGATGGCCAGGTTGTCACTGGTTAAGACCACATTCAATTGGAAGAAGACTTCAATGGGAGAAGACTTCATAAGTTGGTAAAACTTGTGTCCTATCCCTTTTGTTAATTTAACAAATAAAATCATCATAAACTAAACCACATTCAATTGTTATTCATCAGAATAGTATTATTTTTTATATAGATAGCTGTGTATTAAAGAATTTTAAATAATTAGATAAAAACGATAATTTCACAGTGAAGTTATAGTTTTTATTTTCACTCTCGCTATATTTCACGCCATTTTGTTGTCTGTGTTACTTTTCTCTATGTTTTACCGTGACGTCCCTGTTTGACCGTTTTTGTATGGTTTCGTTGTTTTTTGAAGATACACATTATAGTATATCCCAAAGCTACACACGTAATATAGTGCAATTAAACTCATTTTATACATGTATTTAATTCGAATCGAAGCAATTTTTATACCCCCCGCAACAAAGTTGTAGGGGGGGGTATGCTGTTTTCACCATGTCCATCCGTCTGTTCGTCCGTTCCTCTGTCCGTCCGTCTGTAGACAAATCCTATGTCGTACGATAACTTGAATCTTTTAAAATTTTATCAGAAGCTTACCAGTGAAGAGAGGAGGATCCCTTTCATTTTTGACGATTTTCACTTTTGCTGTTCCAGAATTATTGGACTTGATATGACGGAAAATAGGATTT
Organism: Bathymodiolus septemdierum; assembly: GCA_963383655.1. Lineage (NCBI taxonomy): Eukaryota > Metazoa > Mollusca > Bivalvia > Mytilida > Modiolidae > Bathymodiolus > Bathymodiolus septemdierum. Next base: position 71,127,331 of record OY726522.1, on the reverse strand, counting down.
TTACCCTATGTCGTATAATAACTTGTAGTGTTTCTCAGAATGTTTTGAAATTTTATCAGCAGCTTACCAGTGAAAAGAGGAGGATCCCTTTCATTTTTGACGATTTTCACTTTTGCCGTTCCAGAGTTATTGGACTTGATATGACGGAAAATAGGATTTTTACCCTATGTCGTATGATAACTTGAGTAGTGTTTCTCAGAATGTTTTGAAATTTTATCAGCAGCTTACCAGTGAAGAGAGGAGGGTCCCTTTCATTATTGGTCGGAACAATCAGTAATGTTTTGGTTATGGAAATAGGTTGGACAGATGTGGGGAGCGGGGGGTATATCTTAGTGAGCTGTGCTCACAGTAATACTAGTTTATCTATATAATAAGGGTCTAGGACAATAGCCCCCTGGACAATAGCCCCCCAGACAATTGCCCCCTAGGACAATAGCCCCTCAGTCAATTGCCCCCATCCCTCAATTTTTTTATTTCATTTATTTTCTTTATTTGAAAACATTTTTTTTTTTTAAATGAGAAATAAATATGTTCAGAACTATGGTAACCGTCATGTGTTGGACTTTCTTCGTGGTGTTGCTTACAATATTCACATGTAAAGACTTTGGTCAATATACATTAGTGCTTGACAATAACTGTAGTGCATTATGAACTAGTAATCTATGTGTTCTTATATAGTGCTTTGTACTTCTCTATATTGTTTTGTTTGTTGTAATATAAAATTTGAGAGGATAAACATAATAAATATAAATAAAGAATTCTTCTCTTTTTTATTATAATCAAAATCTAATTTAGTGTACAGACTACAGTAATTACCACTCTACCTAGAGAATCTATATCAAATACAATGACAAAACAGAAAATCATCACAACTACACTCAATCAACAGATTCTATTGAGTATGGTGTATCTGAATACAATACCAATAAGAAACTTATCACATAGAATTAAAAATGGAAACAGGGAAAATAGACAACCAGTCGAACCAAAGAGTGTAAAACAACATAAAGCCACCGAAATGAAACTGAAAAAAAATTGTGGGGGGCAATTGTCCTAAGGGGGCTATTGTCCAAGGGGGGCAATTGTCCGGGGGACTATTGTCCTGCTCCCATATAATAAATACAATAACTAATTGACAAATTTCATAATAAAAATATGTCAATCGTGACCAAATAACATTGTAACTCACTCATGAGCTGCACACATTTGTGAGTTACTGTATTATTTGGTCATTCGTGACATAGTTTTGATAATGAAACTCGTCAGTTAGTATAAAGAATGTTCTCTGAATGATTTCTTATACATCTTATTTCTTGTTATAGGTATCATTAAGGGACATCAGGAACATAATGAAATGCTTCAATCAACGTTATGCTCCATCGCATAAAGTTTTGACTTCCATCATGAACACCAGAAGAGAAGAGTATGATAATACAAAAGGTTTGCATATAAAGTGTTATAGATCTAGAATTTAACCAAATAAATGTAGCATCTCTAAATAGGAAATGTATTTGTATCATTCCTAAAAGCCAGGGAAATATGAGGTTCACTGATTCATTGTATACTTGTGACTTGAAATATAGTCTTGAGATGACACTATTAATTAAGTAACAATAGATAAATGTTATGAGATACATTCACGATGAAAACAAGAGATTGATATGCAAAACAAAAAAGGCTAATCGCTCCCTTTCGGTCTAGTCCTGATTTATATATGGCAACAACTGTATAGCATATATATTTAACAAGGGGTTGTCGTGGCCATGATCGTATGGTAGTTGGATTTACAACTACCTATGCAATCAGTGCCTATCACCACTGATGTTGTAAGTTCGAATCTCGATCAGGTGAGGTGTACTCGATGCAATCACTACAAAGTCAAGAGATTCTGAATAGACCAGTTTTTGTGCTAGATATTCTGAAAATTCTGAAAATTACTGAAAATTCTGAAAATTGCTGAAAATTCTGAACATTACTGAAAATTCTGAACATTGCTGAAAATACTGAAAATTCTGAACAGATTCTGAACACTGCTGAAAATTCTGAACAGATTCTGAACATTACTGAAAATTCTGAACAAATTCTGAACATTATCTTTCTTCTTAAATCAATATATTTTACTTCATTTTCATTAGATGATAACTAAATATAGAATGTGATATTTCACTAATTAATAATTTAAAAAAAAATTAGAACAACTATATTATTTCATTTCTCATTAAATTTTAACTAATTATAGAAAGGGATCAGAGAAAGGATATTTTAATAATTAATTTTTTTAAACTAAATTACAACAACTATATTATTTCATTTCTTATTAAATTGGTCATTTTTTTTATTTCAAATTTTTCTTCTTAAATCAGATTATGAACATTTTGACTAAATAAATCATGTAATATTTCACTGGATGCAGGTTTTATCAATTGGCAATTTATACCATACTGTTTTTATAATATAGACGTTTTCAGAAGTCGGTGATTAACTAGTTATCGTTCGTCGTCGCTAGGTGGCATTACTATCGTCCGCCATTAATAAAGTGCAACAATCGGTTGTTTACACTAGATACGATTAATCAGTATTCATAATTGGATTAGATAAACACGCTTCAGTTGATATTGTATGGCTTATTCCCGTGATTTTGGCCGAATATTTCGAAATATGGATTATTGAATCGAACTTAAACGGTTATTGTTTAAATTGTTCAGAATCACAAAGTTCAGCACCAGGTCGGACAAATCTATACGGTCATCAATATTATAAAAATTAAAGAATTAGCCATTTTGCCAGATGTGGGCTAACAAATCGATCTGTAGCTATTCAGATTTTAACCTTGCTTATGTGGCAGAATTTCAATACAAAGCAGGGTACGCAAAAAAAAAACCGGTCGGTATGGAAACCCTTGACACACATTTTTTACTAACGGTATATATTTTGTACAAAAGAACTAAGTTCCATTCGAATATTGACATTTATTGTCTTCACTTCACAAAGCCACAAAGTCGCATATTTTTATGATGTAGGGAGCACTTATGCAATTGACCAAAAAATCAATCATTTGCACAATGATAGAGTAGCAAATATGTGGAGGAATAATGTTCCTTCCGTATGCGGTAGAGGATAACATAGAAAGAAAAAAAAACTGAGTTAAATGTTGTCTTAAATGAAAGTTTAAATACTATAAACAAAGGAAACGGGAACAAAGTGAGCAGTGTAGGAATTATTGTTTTTCATGTAGAAGCCGCATAAAATAATTAACAATTTACAAAGAGATAAATCTTGATTCTGTAAGAAGTAAACATGAACGACATGATGTCCTGCAACAAAATTCGGCGATTTTTTTTTCTTTTAGTTTTTTGTCATTATAATTCAGTTATATATATTTTTATCATTTTTAACCCTTTGTGGGAAGGGGGTAGAGTTTAACTGTTATATTGCAAATCAAATACATTTAAGAATCAACCCAATACATAAATTAAATTTTTGTGCTTTAGTGATGTCTTTGCTATAACTTGTTATGCAATACACAGTTAACTATCAGTTATAATGATAGTTATCTTTCTACAATATGAATTAACACCTTTGTTGCAAAATGACACGACTTAGGGGTAAGTGCCATACCCGGGAAGCATCGCATCGCTGTTGACACGGTCGACCTTCAGCAGACTACAAGTCTAGAAAGCGCTACCACTTCCTTAACACGTCAATATTAAATTTTAATTAATCTTCAAAAACATATAAAATTAAAGAATAAATCAATATAAAACTATGAAATCCTAGCAAAGAAATTGAAAAAAGAAGACAAATGGGGTGAAAAATGTCCATCCGGTTCACGTATCTGAAACCTGAGAGCAAATAGTTATATTAGGTTCCTCATGAAACTTTTTTTTCAGATAAAGAAATTCAGATATTCAGATGTTTTAATTTGATAAAACTTAATTTCCTTTTCATCTTCACTACAGATCCCTATAAAGAAATTGACCGACAAAAAGTTTTAATTTGTTTTACAATTTAACAAACAAAAAATAAATAAAATAAAACAGAATTGAAAAATGCACCTTAAGATGTCACATTCAAAGTTAAGTTCTTTCTTATACGTATAGTAATAATTTCAAAAAGCGTATATTATTAGTTCACCTGGACCAAAGGTCCAGGTGAACTATTGCCATCACTTGGCGTCCATCGTCTGTCGTCTGTTGTCTGTAAACTTTTCTCCGAAACCACTTGGCCGATTGAAACCGAACTTAGCAGGAATGTTCCTTGGATGGTCCTCTACAAAGTTACTGTTTTTCGTTCCAGTCGAATATTCAATATGGCTGCCAGGGCCAATAATATGCTCTGATTGGCTGAAATTTCAGATCTTCTTCTCTGAAACTAATGAACTGACTGAACCCAAACTGTAAAGGAATGATCATTGGAATGTCCTTTACCAAGTTACTGTTTTTTATGCCGATCGGAAATCCAAGATGGCCGCCATCGCAGGACATAGATTAACATTGGACCCTATGGGAAAATGTTCAAATGCCTTCTTCTCAGAAACTACAAATATGATTAAAGCCAAACTGTACATGAATGTTCATTAGATGGTCCTCTACAATCTTAAGGTTTTTTTGTTCCGATATGAAATTCAAAATGGCGGCTACGGCAGGACTTAGTTTAACATTGGACCCTATGGGAAAAATGTTTCAAAATGCTTCTTCTCTGAAACCACTTGGACAGTTGAAACCAAACTGCCCAGGAATGATCATTGGAAGGTCCTCTACAAAGTTTTTGTTTTTTATGCCGATCGGAAATCCAAGATGGCCGCCACCGCAGGACATAGATTAACATTGGACCCTATGGGAAAATATTCAAATGCCTTCTTCTCAGAAACTACAAATATGATTAAAGCCAAACTGTACATGAATGTTCATTAGATGGTCCTCTACAAACTTTACGTTTTTTGTTCCGATATGAAATTCAAAATGGCGGCTACGGCAGGACTTAGTTTAACATTGGACCCTATGGGGAAAATGTTTCAAAACGCTTCTTCTCTGAAACCACTTGGATAATTGAAACCAAACTGCCCAGGAATGATCATTGGAAGGTCCTCTACAAGGTGTGTGTTTTTTATGCCGATCGGAAATCCAAGATGGCCACCACCACAGGACATAGATTAACATTGGACCCTATGGGAAAATGTTCAAATGCCTTCTTCTCAGAAACTGCAAATATGATTAAAGCCAAACTGTACGTGAATGTTCATTGGATGGTCCTCTACAAACTGTACGTTTTTTGTTCCGATATGAAATTCAAAATGGCGGCTACGGCAGGACTTAGTTTAACATTGGACCCTATGGGGAAAATGTTTCAAAACGCTTCTTCTCTGAAACCACTTGGATAATTGAAACCAAACTGCCCAGGAATGATCATTGGAAGGTCCTCTACAAATTTTATGTTTTTTATGCCGATCGGAAATCCAAGATGGCCGCCACCGCAATACATAGATTAACATTGGACCCTATGGGAAAATGTTCAAATGCCTTCTTCTCAGAAACTACAAATATTATTAAAGCCAAACTGTACATGAATGTTCATTGGATGGTCCTCTACAAACTTTACGTTTTTTGTTCCGATAAGAAATTCAAAATGGCGGCTACGGCAGGACTTAGTTTAACATTGGACCCTATGGGAAAAATGTTTCAAAACGCTTCTTCTCTGAAACCACTTGGATAATTGAAACCAAACTGCCCAGGAATGATCATTGGAAGGTTCTCTACAAAGTTTCTGTTTTTTTATGCCGATCGAAAATTCAAGATGGCCGCCACCGCAGGACATAGATTAACATTGGACCCTATGGGAAAATGTTCAAATGCCTTCTTCTCAGAAACTACAAATATGATTAAAGCCAAACTGTACATGAATGTTCATTGGATGGTCCTCTACAACCTTAAGGTTTTTTGTTCCGATATGAAATTCAAAATGGCGGCTACGGCAGGACTTAGTTTAACATTGGACCCTATGGGAAAAGTGTTTCAAAATGCTTCTTCTCTGAAACCACTTGGACAGTTGAAACCAAACTGCCCAGGAATGATCATTGGAAGGTCCTCTACAAAGTTTCTGTTTTTTTTATGCCGATCGGAAATCCAAGATGACCGCCACCGCAGGACATAGATTAACATTGGACCCTATGAGAAAATATTCAAATGCCTTCTTCTCAGAAACTACAAATATGATTAAAGCCAAACTGTACAAGAATGTTCATTAGATGGTCCTCTACAAACTGTACGTTTTTTGTTCCGGTATGAAATTCAAAATGGCGGCTACGGCAGGACTTAGTTTAACATTGGACCCTATGGGAAAAATGTTTCAAAATGCTTCTTCTCTGAAACCACTTGGATAATTGAAACCAAACTTCCCAGGAATGATCATTGGAAGGTCCTCTACAAGGTGTGTGTTTTTTATGCCGATCGGAAATCCAAGATGGCCACCACCGCAGGACATAGATTAACATTGGACCCTATGGGAAAATGTTCAAATGCCTTCTTCTCAGAAACTACAAATATGATTAAAGCCAAACTGTACATGAATGTTCATTAGATGGTCCTCTACAAACTGTACGTTTTTTGTTCTGATATGAAATTCAAAATGGCGGCTATGGCAGGACTTAGTTTAACATTGGACCCTATGGGAAAAAATGTTTCAAAATGCTTCTTCTCTGAAACCACTTGGACAGTTGAAACCAAACTGCCCAGGAATGATCATTGGAAGGTCCTCTGTTTTTTATGCCGATCGGAAATCCAAGATGGCTGCCACCACAGGTCATAGTATTAACACAGAACCATATGGGGAAAATACAGAAATATATTCTTCTCTGAAGCTATTGCACTGATTGAACCTAAACTGTGCATCAATCATTGGAAGATCCTTTACAAACTTTGTGTTTTTTATGTTGATCGTAATTCCAAGATGACTACCACTGCAGGACATAGTTTTTACATAGGACCAATTGTTTTTTTTTATTACCAGGTGAACGATACAGGCTCTTGAGAGCCTCTGGTAATTTATATATTTACTTTTTAATTTCATACAAAATATTAATTTGATTACCCCTTTTTTCCTATGCCTGAAAAGCAACAAAAAAACAAAAAAGGAAAAAAAGTGCATGCAGTTTTCAATCAAGTAGGATTTATACTGATTTTGTATGGGGAATATAACGGTAATTAAAAAAAAACTACATACCAGGTAATTTATTTGTTGTCATTATATCATTGTCATTATATCTCCGTTTAAAAATCACTTCACAGCAGGTGTTATCATTGAATTTCAAGCCGAAATAACAGTATATTGTGACACTTGTACTAGAGAAACCATACATTAGCGTATCGATAAACCCTGAGAACATAAGATTTTGTTACTTTACTAATGGCGGACACACTCGGAAGTCGATAATGGCCCGCCCATGTTTTTAAGAATAAAAAGGTCTATACAGGTCAATAAAATTATTTTTCTCTTACCTATATACTTACTTATAGTGAGTATAGATTGTTGTTTTAGCACTTAAGTTGGGGCCACTTAAAGATTTTTAATCAATTTTTAAAAATGAAGTAAAATATATTGATTTAAGAAGGAAAAATTGATATAAAGATAAAAAATAACTAATTTAATCAAAAATGAAATAATATAGTTGTTGTAATTTAATCTTTTAAAAATAATTAATTAGTGAAATATCACATGCTGTATGTAGTAAAAATGTAATGGAAATGAAGTAAGATATATTGATTTAAGAAGAAAAATTTGAAAATAAAGAAAATGACAAATTTAATCAGAAATGAAATAATATAGTTATTGTAATTTAGTTTAAAAAAAATAATTAGTGAAATATCCCTTTCTATATTTAGTTAAGATATAATGAAAATGAAATAAAATATATTGATTTAAGAAGAAAGATTGAAATAATGAAAATGTCAAATTTAATGAGAAATGAAATAATTTATTTGTTGTAATTTAATTTTAAAATGTAATTAATAAGTGAAATATTACATGATATATTTAGCTAAAATGTTCATAATCTTTTCAGAGTGTTCAGCAGAATCCATGCAGGGATATGACACCTCTCTAATATATTTATACTGGATGCAAGTTTATCAATTGACAATTGATACCATACTGTTTTATCAGAGCTCTGCTACAAAATTGATCATAATTCTTAAAGATCATTAAACTTAATTACATTTAGTTATGCAACAATACTAAAACATTCTTATAAAAATCACATACAGTATATGCACTAATTAGTTTTCGGGTAAAATACAGGTAAAAATACATGGACAATACTTAAATTTTGTAGTGGGATGTAACCACTATTACTGATTATACAGGAAGGGCACCTACTGTGTTGAGATGCCATTCAATGAAAATAACAACCTGACCATATTGTTACATAATAAGATTGATAAGAATTAGATAAGGAATTAAAATTTATAGAAGTCATGTATGTTTTTTAATGAAAATTAATTAACACATTAAGTCACATTTCATTCATTAATAGCCTAACTTGGGTCAATTATCAATTAAAAAGACAAAAATAGTTTTTAAGAAATCCGTCTAAGTATTTACCTAAATAATGATATTGTGATTGGTATTTCTTAATAAATTGTGTTAAAAATCATTTTAATTTCTGAATTAATCAACTTTCTGTATACATACATTTTTTTGTATTTATTTTCAATAAAATTTGTCTATTATTTCATCCCATTTTCCTTAATTTAACTTAATCTTATGTTAACAGCAAGTTATATGTGTCGACCCTACATATACTCTTATTATCCACAATATAAATTCAGGGAAAAGAGATGAAATAATAAAGAAATTGTATTGAAAATAAATAAGTACTCAGAAAAGGGGTGATTATTCCGTGCCACGAGTGCCTATGCTAACAATAATTTTAAAAAGTAACTTTTATTTTCCCACATACATGTAAAATGTGTCTTGTGACATTTATACTTGTGCTTTTTTGTCATATAATTTTTATTATTTATTTGTATACAAGTATTGCGATCATCAAGTTCAAGTGATCCTCAATATGTTTTACTGCGAAATCGCATAATCACTATTAAAAAGGCTAAATAATTAATTAGTGAAATATCACACATGCTATATTTAGTAAAAATCTAATGAGAATGAAGTAAAATATATTGATTTAAGAAGAAAAATTTGAAATAAAGAAAATTACCAATTTAATAAGAAATGAAATAATATAGTTGTTGTAATTTAGTTTAAACAAATTAATTAGTAAAATATCCTTTCTCTGAACCCTTTCTTATAATTAGCTAAAATCTAACGAAAGATTGAAATAAAGAAAATGTCAAATTTAGTGAGAAATGAAATAATATAGTTGTTCTAATTTTTTTTTAAATAATTAATTAGTGAAATATCCCATTCTATATTGAGTTAAAATCTAATGAAAATGAAATAAAATATATTGATTTAAGAAGAAAGATAATGTTCAGAATCTGTTCAGAATTTTCAGTAATGTTCAGAATCTGTTCAGAATTTTCAGCAATGTTCAGAATCTGTTCAGAATTTTCAGTAATGTTCAGAATTTTCAGCAATGTTCAGAATTTTCAGCAATGTTCAGAATTTTCAACAATTTTCAGAATTTTCAGTAATGTTCAGAATCTTTTCAGAATTTTTAGTAATTTTCAGAATTTTCAGACACTTTTCAGAATATCTAGCACAAAAACTGGTCTATTCAGAATCTCTTGACTTTGTAGTGAATGTTATGTGATAAAGTTTGTCAATGACTTGCGACAGGTCGGTGGTTTTCTCCAGGTCCTCCGGTTTCCTCCACCAATAAAACTGACCGCCACAACATGACTGAAATATTTTTGAAGGTGGCGTTAAACACCATCAAACAAACAAGCAAACTGATTTAAGCAACCACTCAATGGTAGATAAAAAGTGGTTTCTTAAAGGAGGTGACCTTCAAGGTCCAAATTTTTTTTCTTCACAATGAACTCTTGCCGGCATCCATTTGAGCCTTTAACTGTATCAGCACCAGGTTTAATAGTCATTTCCTTTAAAAGTGTCCCTGGTATATTTATCTGACAAATGTGATGGCTTAATTTAGGAACTTAGCAATTCATGAAATTGATGATTAATTATTTCTTGCTATAATTAAATTTTAATTAAATTTCCTTTTTTTTTCCAGATTCTTCATCTTTCACTCGTCATCCATATTCCCAAGCTAAAACTGAAATTAAATTTAATGGAGGTATGTATATTGTCTCAATACATCTTAAATTGGTCACCTAGTTGTTGATGGGTTAAAGGTATATATACAAGTTTTGACAGTAACATTTAATTTGTATTACACTGGACTTGTTGCCTCCCCGCTAAGCACACAGCATTACGGAGAACAGAGACTAGTTGGGTATATGTCCTAGTGGAGCTACATGTCTACCCACGGACTGTTATTTCAGTGAACTAGCTAGCACTATTAAAATCCAACTGCATGTTGGTCTAGTACAAAGTGGACATCATATAGGCCATCAACATTACCATTAGATGGAATTAAAGGAAGTGTTAAGAGTTCAAACTCATGCTGAAGTATAAACATCAGTGCCATTGCGCATGTAGTTTGGAAATTGGGACATGCATAATTAATGATGTTGGAAGACCAGCTGTACACAAAAAACAACGAAAATACACGTTTTTTGGTCGAATCTCACCATACGACGGTTTACAATGTTTTATACTCATGTTTTGAAGGTATATATTAACTTTCAACCCAAAAACAAACTTTAAAAAAAATACCAAGCTTACAGGCACTATCCCTTTAAACATTACAACCAAATGTTGAGTATTCTATATTGTAGGTAATCCCTTTAAACATTACAACCAAATGTTGAGTATTCTATATTGTAGGTAATCCCTTTAAACATTACAACCAAGTGTTGAGTATTCTATATTGTAGGTAATCCCTTTAAACATTACAACCAAGTGTTGAGTATTCTATATTGTAGGTAATCCCTTTAAACATTACAACCAAGTGTTGAGTATTCTATATTGTAGGTAATCCCTTTAAACATTACAACCAAATGTTGAGTATTCTATATTGTAGGTAATCCCTTTAAACATTACAACCAAATGTTGAGTATTCTATATTGTAGGTAATCCCTTTAAACATTACAACCAAATGTTGAGTATTCTATATTGTAGGTAATCCCTTTAAACATTACAACCAAGTGTTGAGTATTCTATATTGTAGGTAATCCCTTTAAACATTACAACCAAGTGTTGAGTATTCTATATTGTAGGTAATCCCTTTAAACATTACAACCAAATGTTGAGTATTCTATATTGTAGGTAATCCCTTTAAACATTACAACCAAATGTTGAGTATTCTATATTGTAGGTAATCCCTTTAAACATTACAACCAAATGTTGAGTATTCTATATTGTAGGTAATCCCTTTAAACATTACAACCAAGTGTTGAGTATTCTATATTGTAGGTAATCCCTTTAAACATTACAACCAAGTGTTGAGTATTCTATATTGTAGGTAATCCCTTTAAACATTACAACCAAGTGTTGAGTATTCTATATTGTAGGTAATCCCTTTAAACATTACAACCAAATGTTGAGTATTCTATATTGTAGGTAATCCCTTTAAACATTACAACCAAGTGTTGAGTATTCTATATTGTAGGTAATCCCTTTAAACATTACAACCAAGTGTTGAGTATTCTATATTGTAGGTAATCCCTTTAAACATTACAACCAAGTGTTGAGTATTCTATATTGTAGGTAATCCCTTTAAACATTACAACCAAGTGTTGAGTATTCTATATTGTAGGTAATCCCTTTAAACATTACAACCAAATGTTGAGTATTCTATATTGTAGGTAATCCCTTTAAACATTACAACCAAATGTTGAGTATTCTATATTGTAGGTAATCCCTTTAAACATTACAACCAAGTGTTGAGTATTCTATATTGTAGGTAATCCCTTTAAACATTACAACCAAGTGTTGAGTATTCTATATTGTAGGTAATCCCTTTAAACATTACAACCAAGTGTTGAGTATTCTATATTGTAGGTAATCCCTTTAAACATTACAACCAAGTGTTGAGTATTCTATATTGTAGGTAATCCCTTTAAACATTACAACCAAGTGTTGAGTATTCTATATTGTAGGTAATCCCTTTAAACATTACAACCAAATGTTGAGTATTCTATATTGTAGGTAATCCCTTTAAACATTACAACCAAATGTTGAGTATTCTATATTGTAGGTAATCCCTTTAAACATTACAACCAAGTGTTGAGTATTCTATATTGTAGGTAATCCCTTTAAACATTACAACCAAGTGTTGAGTATTCTATATTGTAGGTAATCCCTTTAAACATTACAACCAAGTGTTGAGTATTCTATATTGTAGGTAATCCCTTTAAACATTACAACCAAATGTTGAGTATTCTATATTGTAGGTAATCCCTTTAAACATTACAACCAAGTGTTGAGTATTCTATATTGTAGTGGTAATCCCTTTAAACATTACAACCAAATGTTGAGTATTCTATATTGTAGGTAATCCCTTTAAACATTACAACCAAGTGTTGAGTATTCTATATTGTAGGGGTAATTGGATTGATTGTTTTTCTAAAGAATAATACCTTTTGTCTTGTCCTTGGTAAAACATTGTCAGTTAATATTTTCTATATTGTTTTTAAGTGCAAGATGAACAAACTATGATGATTACATTTTTGAAATGTGGTCGACCATGCAGAAGCATGAAAATGTTGAAAATGTCAGTATGTCCAGAACTGATACTGGAGCAGGAGTTTATTAAGACAAAAGCTGTAGAGGAAGCAAAGGTTTGTTGTACTGGAATAATTAAAAAAAATTAATTTACTTGTTGTATATCCCATTGACAAAGAAAAATGGCTACAGTAATATCAAAATGAAATTCTTCTATTTTTTCTTTTTAGCTTACCTGAAGGCCATGTAATGGTTAGCGTGCTCGCCTCGACTGGGGTAGATCGTGGGTTCAAGTCCCAATCTGGTCAAACCAAAGACTATAAATTTGCTATTTGTTGCTTCTCCACTAAGGGCTTTTCCAGGAAAAAATACCTGGGGGAGGGGGTCGGAACTCCATCAATAATTTGGGGTACTACCACCAGAATTTTAATTATTTTTGGGGTACCACCACATAAATATAAATACTTAAAATGACCCTCACCTAGAAAATAGAAATTAAATTTGAAACAGACTGATCAAATCTGTAATACTGCACTGTTTAATGGCAGTAAGGCAAGTACAAGTGTGACCTACAAAGTGTGTTGTTTATCTATTTTTGAGGGGGAGGGTTTAAAACCAGGACAGGTATTTTCCAGTACGTTTATAGGTATAACTTTTGAACGGAATGAGATATTTTCATGATGTAAATTCCATAATAAAGAAGATATTAAAGGCTTTAATTTGATATAAAGTTTTTAAAAAAATATTGACATTTGATACCCTAAATCGTGGCAGGACAGTATTTTTCAATGGTGGAAAACCAGGACAGGTATTTTCAGTACATTTATTGGTATAAACTTTTGAACGTAATGAGATATTTTCATGATGTAAATTCCATAATAAAGAAGAGATTAAAGGCTTTAATTTGATATACAGTTTTAAAAAAATATATTGACATTTGATACCCTAAATCGTGGCAGGACAGTATTTTTCAATGGCGGAAATGACGATAATTTGTATCAAAATATTTGTTTTGATCACGTATAACTCTTTTAAATCAAATGTCTGTCAAATATATGGTACACCATTTTAAAGCTTATAGTTCAAGAATTAATAACATGTAGAGTTTATTATTTTTGGATAAATACTTTTTGAGAAATCGTGCCATTTGACCACGTTTCGTTTTCGACTGGTACTTTTTATCTCGGAACCCAGGAACGAAAATAAAAGAACCAGGTACCAGTTCATCATTCGTATTTCTCCATCTTTTACATAACATATCATTCGGAATATTTCGGAAGATAAAGGGAGACAATTTGGCTTAAAAATCATGCAAAGAAAGCGAAATCGCAAAAAAAACAACCGAATATTATACACCGTTTAACGAACAACACAGTGACATGACTTGCCGGCAAGTAGGTCTATGTTAATACACCGAAATGGTAAAAATACCGACAACCGCGATTAATTAAATAGAAATTTGACAACAACCCCCAGAAAAGAAATACGTTTTACACCCCCCCACCTAGATAAAAAAAAATCAATGGCGTTCCGACCCTACCAGGTATTTTTTCTTGGAAAAGCCCTAAGCACACAGCATTAAGGAAAAAGTGGAAAGACTGGTTGGCCCGGAATTGGGACAATGTGTCCGAGTGGGGCAAGATGTCAGTAAGCTAGCACTATAAAATTCCAACTAAGCATGTTGGTCTAGTATAAAGCGGACCTCATCATCATCTCAATGAAAATTAAATTGTTCTCGCCATGATATAACTGAAAAATTGCTGAGTTGGAATAAGTAACAATCACTCGCCCAAAGGCCATGTGAGCTTTTGCCATCACTTGCTGTCTGTCGTATGTTTGTAAACTTTCATATTTAAATCTTTTCCTCTGAAACCACTAAACCAAATTAAACCAAACTTGGCTGGGATGGTCCTTGGGTGTGTCTATTTCAAAATTATGTCCGACAGCCTGCCCACCATTCAAGATGGCTGCTGTTACTAAAAATAGATATTTCTTCAATTGTCCATTGCTGCTTTATTATAAATCAAAATGAGCTCAAATTTTAACTGCAGCTACATGGCTATGAGTAGTTTAAGATTTATTCTGCATTTTTCTAAGAAACTTTTCTTTCGGCTGATTTATACCGATTATGCAAATTAGGCATATTTTGATAAAATATCTTATTTAAATCTTTTCCTCTGAAACCGCTGAACCAAATTAAACCAAATTTGGCTGGAATGGTGTATGGGTTGTCCCCTTTTAAAATTGTGTCAGACAGTCCCACCTTCCATTCAAGATGTCTATTGTTGCTTTATTATAGCTCAAAATGAGCTCAAATTTTAACAGCAGCAACACGACACTAAGTAGTTTAACATATACAGTAAAACTTGCTTATAAAAAATTTGTGGGGGCAGCCAAATTTATTTCGTTATAACCTTAATTCGCTATATTGATATAGCAAACTTCGTTATAACATAAAACGAATTCGTTATATAATCATATGCAAATCAAGTCATTTTATTTCAATCAAATGCAAACATAGATACATAAACTATACACAATGATTAATCAATTATTTTTAGCAAAGAAATCTTGAATGATAGACTGTTTTTGTTTTTTGGTAAATATATTTTGTCAAGTATTTAAAAAAAAATTCAGCAACATTGTCATATGTTTCTAATGTACGGCGGACAGTGTCAAGTGCAAGTAAGCCATCTGCATTTGTCGGAATGTCATTTAGTACAGGATCGTCATCACTTTCTGAATTTTCACCATCTGTGTCCATATTTAATAGAGAGTTTACAATATCATCAGCAGACCTCGTTTCAGTTACAACTACATTGTTGTCAACACCAACAACTTCCTCCAATGTGACTCCGATTTCACCTAGTGTATTACGAATGTTTGCGAGGCACGATAAGGGTAGCTTGTCATCGTCACTACTAGACTCACTATCATCGATATTTGTCAGTTCGTTTTTAAATCCAGCCTTTTGAAAACATCGTAAAATACACAACTGTGATACTTGTCGCCAAGAAAATTGTTTTTATTTGGAAATAAAAGTTTTTTTTTTATCAAACATAATTGTACTTAATCTCCTGTAAAAACAAGTGTATTTTGGTTTTCCAATTTTTAGGCTCCAAGCACAACTGATGAGAGATTATTTCTCGAAATGTGCACCAGACCTGGTATCATAAGATTTTATTATTAAGACATTAATTATTGTTAGGTAGACCGTAGGGGTGGCGACAGTTTGTCTTTTAATAGTGTTAAATTGATTAATGAATGTCCTATTGTTTATTTACGACTTGTGAAAATGCAAACAATATTAAATTTACAATTTTATGACAATAAAAATGACTCTTTTAAATAACTTATAAATTCTTAAAATGTGATCACTAATTAAGAGAATAAACAGTAATCACCTTTATTTGATTTTTATTTGTCAACAAAGTACGACAGGTAATATTTAAGCCAGTGGCTAATACAAATCAATATAAAAATACCGATTATTAATAGTAACAAAACATTTAGATTTTAACTTCGTACTATCCGTGGAAAAAATATATAGATTTTACTTTTGAGGGACAAAAAAAAATGTTCGTTGTAACCGTTAATTCGTACTAACTGAATTCGCTATAAACACTTTTTAATATAAATTTATTAAGCAGTTGGTCGGGGAATAGAAATTAGTTCGTTGTAACCGTAAATTCGTCCTAAACATGTTCATTATATTCAAGTTTTACTGTATTTCAGATTTTTAGCTCACCTGGCCTTTAGGCCAGGTGAGCTATTGTCATCACTTTTCGTCCATCGTCTGTCGTCCGTCGTCCGTCCGTCAGCATTTCACATTTTAATCTTCTCCTCAGAAACCACTGGGCCAATAGCAACCAAACTTTGGTGGAATGGTCCTTGGATGGCCCCCTTCCAAAATTGTGTCCGGTGATCCTGACTTCCAACCAAGATGGCCGCCAGAAAAAAGGGGGGATGAAATTTTAATTGTCCATTAGTATAAGTCAAAATGAGCTCAAATTTTAACTGCAGCTACATGGCAATGAGTAGTTTAACATATATTCCGGGTTTTTCTGTGAAATTTTTCTTTCAGTCGATTTATACCGATTATGCAAATTAGGCATATTTTGATAAAAGATCACATTTAAATCTTCTTCTCTGAAACCGCTGAACCAAATTAAACCAAACCTGACAGGGATGGTCCCTGGGTGGGTCCCTTTCAAAATTGTGTCCGACAGCCCCGCCCTCCATCCAAGATGGCCGCCATTACTAAAAATAGATATTTCTTCAAATGGCCAAAACTGCTTTATTTTAAACCAGAATGTGCCCAAATTTGAACTGTATAAGCATAATGATGAGCTTTTTAACATATATTATGGGATTTTTTATGAACTTTGGACTTTTGCCGATTTTGACAGACTATGCAAATTAGGCATAAATAAGCAAAAAATCATTTAAAAATCTTCTTGTTAGAAACCACTAGGCCAATTTCAACCAAACTTTGTCTGAATGATCCTTAGGTGGTCCCCTTTCAAAATTGTGTTACTCAAAATAGAAATTTCTTCAAATGACCAAAACTGCTCTATTTTAAGCCAGAATGTGCCCAAATTTGAACTGTTAAAGCATAATGATGAGCTTTTAAACATATATTACGGGATTTTTTATGAACTTTGAACTTTTGCCGATTTTGACCGATTATGCATATTAGAAAAAAGGGGGGATGAAATTTAAAAAAAATCTTCTCCTCTGAAACTACTGAGCCAATCTCAACCAAACTTTGCTGAAATGATTCTTGGGTGGTCCTCTTCCAAAATTGTGTCCGGCATTTCAGAATTTCGACCAATATGGCCGCCACAGCCGAACTTAATTTAACATGGGACCCTATGGGAAATTCCCATAAAAATCTTCTTTTCTGAAACCATTTGCTCAATAAGAACAAAATTTTGATGAAATAGTCATTGGATGGTTCTCTTCCAAAAATATGTCCGGTGGTTCGGCCCTTTGACCAAGATGGCCCCCACAGCCGAACTTAGCTTAACATAGGACCCTATGGGAAATTCACATAAGAATCTTCTCCTCAGAAACCACTGGGCCAATTGCAACCAAACTTTGGTGGAATGATCCTTGGATGGGCCCCTTCCAAAATTGTGTCCGGTGTTCCCGACTTCCAACCAAGATGGCCGCCAAGCTAAAAATAGAAAAAGGGGGGATGAAATTAAAACAAAATCTTCTCTTCTGAAACTACTGAGCCAATCTCAACCAAACTTTGCTGAAATGATCCTTGGGTGGTCCCCTTCCAAAATTGTGTCCGGCATTTCATACCTCCGACCAAGATGGCCACCACAGCCGAACTTAATTTAACATAGGACCCTATGGGAAATTCCCATAAAAATCTTCTTGTCTGAAACCATTTGCTCAATAAGAACAAAATTTTGATGAAATAGTCATTGGATGGTTATCTTCCAAAAATGTGTCCGACGGTTCGGCCCTTCGAACATGATGGCCCCCACAGCCGAACTTAGCTCAACATAGGACCCTATGGGAAATTCACATAAAAATCTTCTTGTCTGGAACCTTTGAGTTGCTCAGTTGGAACCAAACTTTGATAAAATAGCCATTGGATGTTCCTCTTCCAAAATTGTGTCTGGTGGTCCCGCCCTCTGACCAAGATGGCTGCACAGCTGTACTTAGTTTAACATAGGACCCTATGGGAAATTCACATAAAAACCATCTTGTCTGGAACCAGTAGCTCAATTAGAACCAAACTTTGATGGAATAGTCATTGGATGGTCCTCTTCCAAAATTGTGTCCGCCAGTCGTGCTCTCCCACCAAGATGGCTGCTGCAGTGCAGTTGCGTTGTTATTGAAAGCAGCTTTGATCCAGGTGAGCGATTACAGGCTCCTGGGAGCCTCTGGTTCTGTAAATATTTAACATAATTTGAAAAAAATATCTCCTTAAAATCTTCTGCTCAGAAACTTGAGATGAAATGATCTTTGATCCAAGATGGCTGCTATTACTATTAGCAGAAATTTCAAATGGCAAAAAAAAAAGAATTGGCTGAAATTTTTCTATGTAATTTAGAGGTCAAATAGAAAACAAGGTGAGAGATTACATGCTCCTATGAGCCTCTAGTTGTTTTTAATAGATTTTGTGTCATAAATAATTGAATTTTTCAATTTTATTTGGTCGGATTCCTTTCTGCTTAGTCTTTCATGTAAAAAAAACCGGAACCTATAGAGATTTATTTATTTTATGATATGAAAACTAGTGTGATGAACAATTTTTCTTGTAAAATTTAAACCTTGGCAAAAAACAAAAATATAAAATACCAGTGCTCTACAATTCATACCAGCTCCCACTAACCCCTGGCTAGTAAGGAAACATTTTTTACTCGCCAACAAAAGTATGTTACTTGCCAGATTAATAAAGATACAAATTCGTACTATATATCTTCAATATGTATTTATTTGTACATAATTATTAATTCTCTGAATGAGACAGAACATGTTTAGTTGAGGTATGGGCTTTTGCTGAAACCATATATTGAAACATTTTTCATGTTTCAGACTTTTATTAAGAAAAACAAGACTTTCACATTTAAACTTTTTTTTACAGTAACAAATTCGGTTTTTCCAGCAATATCTGGACCTGCCTTTCTGCAAACATCACACTACATAATTAACGTTGTTACTGGAATCATAAATGAGCCACGATTGACTTCCAGACATCATGGAATTTGCACTTTCCACCTTTAGAACCCGAAACTTCATCACTTTTTTGGCTTGATACTTCTGTGGATATTGTATTAACAAGCCAACTTTATGATAAGTTAATTCAACCGGTTTATTTTTTGCGGAAAATTTTGTATGAAGGTTTTTGATTTTTGCTTATCGTGGTCACTTGCAAGCGTTAAAAGTACGTGATTTAAAACTTTTATGTCCGAGTCAATTGTGTGGTTTAAAAGACAGGAAAATCAAAGTCAGATTTTAAAATGAAAAATATGATTGGTGATGGAATGAAAATGTTCCGAAAATATCAACTCGCCATCTGGCTGTCAATACAGAATTTTTGCTCACATTTTACAAAAGTAACTCACAAATGCGAGTGTTTTAATCGCATTGTAGAGCCTTGAATACATTGAGTCTCTCTTGTAAAATCTTTTGTCTTTATGCAGTAATTTTTAGTAATAAATTGAATGAAGCTTTGTGATGATCTAGTGATTTACACATTCTCAGTAATAGAGAAAACATTCATTCATGTTAAATTTCTGCTGTACATGGAGCTAGTTCTTTTTGAAAAAATTGTAAGAAAAAAAATTCTAAATTTTTAGTTCACCTGGACCAAAGGTCCAGGTGAACTATTGCCATCACTTGGCGTCCGTCGTCTGTAAACTTTTCACATTTCAAGCTTCTTCTCCGAAACCACTTGGCCGATTGGAACCGAACTTAGCAGGAATGTTCCTTGGATGGTCCTCTACAAAGTTACTGTTTTTCGTTCCAGTCGGATATTCAATATGGCTGCCAGGGCCAATAATATGCTTTGATTGGCTGAAATTTCAAAGATCTTCTTCTCTGAAACTAATGAACTGACTGAACCCAAACTGTAAAGGAATGATCATTGGAATGTCCTTTACCAAGTTACTGTTTTTTATGCCGATCGGAAATCCAAGATGGCCGCCATCGCAGGACATAAATTAGCATTGGACCCTATGGGAAAATGTTCAAATGCCTTCTTCTCAGAAACTACAAATATGATTAAAGCCAAACTGTACATGAATGTTCATTGGATGGTCCTCTACAATCTTAAGGTTTTTTGTTCCGATATGAAATTCAAAATGGCGGCTACGGCAGGACTTAGTTTAACATTGGACCCTATGGGAAAAATGTTTCAAAATGCTTCTTCTCTGAAACCACTTGGACAGTTGAAACCAAAGTGCCCAGGAATGATCATTGGAAGGTCCTCTACAAAGTTTCTGTTTTTAATGCCGACCGGAAATCCAAGATGGCCACCACCGCAGGACATAGATTAACATTGGACCCTATGGGAAAATGTTCAAATGCCTTCTTCTCAGAAACTACAAATATGATTAAAGCCAAACTGTACATGAATGTTCATTGGATGGTCCTCTACAAACTGTACGTTTTTTGTTCCGATATGAAATTCAAAATGGCGGCTACGGCAGGACTTAGTTTAACATTGGACCCTATGGGAAAAATGTTTCAAAACGCTTCTTCTCTGAAACCACTAGGACAGTTGAAACCAAACTGCCCAGGAATGATCATTGGAAGGTCCTCTACAAGGTGTGTGTTTTTTATGCCGATCGGAAATCCAAGATGGCCGCCACCGCAGGACCTATATTAACATTGGACCCTATGGGAAAATATTCAAATGCCTTCTTATCAGAAACTACAAATATGATTAAAGCCCAACTGTACATGAATGTTCATTAGATGGTCCTCTACAAACTTTGCGTTTTTTGTTCCGATATGAAATTCAAAATGGCGGCTACGGCAGGACTTAGTTTAACATTGGACCCTATGGGAAAAATGTTTCAAAACGCTTCTTCTCTGAAACCACTTGGATAATTGAAACCAAACTGCCCAGGAATGATCATTGGAAGGTCCTCTACAAGGTGTGTGTTTTTTATGCCGATCGGAAATCCAAGATGGCCACCACCGCAGGACATAGATTAACATTGGACCCTATGGGAAAATGTTCAAATGCCTTCTTCTCAGAAACTACAAATATGATTAAAGCCAAACTGTACATGAATGTTCATTGGATGGTCCTCTACAAACTGTACGTTTTTTGTTCCGATATGAAATTCAAAATGGCGGCTACGGCAGGACTTAGTTTAACATTGGACCCTATGGGAAAAATGTTTCAAAACGCTTCTTCTCTGAAACCACTTGGACAGTTGAAACCAAACTGCCCAGGAATGATCATTGGAAGGTCCTCTACAAGGTGTGTGTTTTTTATGCCGATCGGAAATCCAAGATGACCGCCACCGCAGGACCTATATTAACATTGGACCCTATGGGAAAATATTCAAATGCCTTCTTCTCAGAAACTACAAATATGATTAAAGCCCAACTGTACATGAATGTTCATTAGATGGTCCTCTACAAACTTTGCGTTTTTTGTTCCGATATGAAATTCAAAATGGCGGCTACAGCAGGACTTAGTTTAACATTGGACCCTATGGGAAAAATGTTTCAAAACGCTTCTTCTCTGAAACCACTTGGATAATTGAAACCAAACTGCCCAGGAATGATCATTGGAAGGTCCTCTACAAAGTTTCTGTTTTTTTATGCCAATCGAAAATTCAAGATTGCCGCCACCGCAGGACATAGATTAACATTGGACCCTATGGGAAAATGTTCAAATGCCTTCTTCTCAGAAACTACAAATATGATTAAAGCCAAACTGTACATGAATGTTCATTGGATGGTCCTCTACAATCTTAAGGTTTTTTGTTCCGATATGAAATTCAAAATGGCGGCTATGGCAGGACTTAGTTTAACATTGGACCCTATGGGAAAAATGTTTCAAAATGCTTCTTCTCTGAAACCACTTGGACAGTTGAAACGAAACTGCCCATGAATGATCATTGGAAGGTCCTCTACAAAGTTTCTGTTTTTAATGCCGATCGGAAATCCAAGATGGCCACCACCGCAGGACATAGATTAACATTGGACCCTATGGGAAAATATTCAAATGCCTTCTTCTCAGAAACTACAAATATGATTAAAGCCCAACTGTTCATGAATGTTCATTAGATGGTCCTCTACAAACTTTGCGTTTTTTGTTCCGGTATGAAATTCAAAATGGCGGCTACGGCAAGACTTAGTTTAACATTGGACCCTATGGGAAAAATGTTTCAAAACGCTTCTTCTCTGAAACCACTTGGATAATTGAAACCAAACTGCCCAGGAATGATCATTGGAAGGTCCTCTACAAGGTGTGTGTTTTTTATGCCGATCGGAAATCCAAGATGGCCACCACCGCAGGACATAGATTAACATTGGACCCTATGGGAAAATGTTCAAATGCCTTCTTCTCAGAAACTACAAATATGATTAAAGCCAAACTGTACATGAATGTTCATTGGATGGTCCTCTACAAACTGTACGTTTTTTGTTCTGATATGAAATTCAAAATGGCGGCTACGGCAGGACTTAGTTTAACATTGGACCCTATGGGAAAAATGTTTCAAAATGCTTCTTCTCTGAAACCACTTGGACAGTTGAAACCAAACTGCCCAGGAATGATCATTGGAAGGTACTCTGTTTTTTATGCCGATCGGAAATCCAAGATGGCTGCCACCACAGGTCATAGTATTAACACAGAACCATATGGGGAAAATACAGAAATATATTCTTCTCTGAAGCTATTGCACTGATTGAACCTAAACTGTGCATCAATCATTGGAAGATCCTTTACAAACTTTGTGTTTTTTATGTTGATCGTAATTCCAAGATGACTACCACTGCAGGACATAGTTTTTACATAGGACCAATTGGTTTTTTTTTATTACCAGGTGAACGATACAGGCTCTTGAGAGCCTCTGGTTTATGTGAAGCGTTGATAAAGATTCTGATGACTTAGGATGGAACTTCAAACCATTTTCTTAAGATAATTACATGTATATTGCATGAAGTTGTTTATCCATATGAGTGAAAGGTTAGGTCACCAGTTTTTGTTCACATCTTTAAGCTAAGCTTGAAATGGCCTTTCTCTTTAAATTTCAGGAGTTAGATCACATGCTAGCTGTTAGTGTTAATGATAACGAGTACGAGGAGAGTGGACAGCTTATAGAATGTGGATGTTGTTATGAAGAAGTAGCCTTTGAGAACATGATACAGTGTTATGAAGGGCACCTGTTCTGTCGGGAATGTTTACACAGATATGCTCAAGAGTCTGTATTTGGACATGGGAAGGTAAGACAGTGTTATGATGGGATCTCTGCTCTGTGATGAATGTTTACGCAGATATGCTCAGGAATCTGTATTTGGACATGAGAAGGTAAGACAGTGTTATGAGGGGATCTCTACTCTGTGATGAATGTTTAGGAGTCTGTGTCAGGAGTTGTAAAGGTGAGAATATTGTAATGTAATCAGTCTCCATTGTTAGAAACCTGTTGGGAGAAGGTAAGAGAGTGAGGAATGTACAGAGTGTTTAGATCTTATGAAAGTCTATCTATACTGTTTTGTTAAAGTTTAGATTCTCCACCTTTTGCAATGGGAAAACACCAGCAACGACACTAGATTTCAAGATTTTTTTATTAGTACACTCGGACACATGAAAATGTGCAACATGAGGTCATATTACATGTACAAATATGAAAAAACATGGCAAAATAAACATGGAATTACAATTGCAAAATTACAGAAATTCAATATATATTGGTACACTGCAGGTGATTAATGACAAAACGATTTCTATGAGAACAAGAAAAACATAATTTAATAAAAACCCACAAGTTTACTTATAAATAAGGATATATTTTTAAGAAGTGGCACGTTACAGAGTGAAAGTAATCCTTTCATCTTATGGATGGTAGGATTTGAGGTGTAATATTTTGGGATAAACTAACAAGTTTACAATTAAAGAACTATTATACTTTGCATTGATTTAAAATAGATTTATTCTCTAAAATAACAGATCGTTGAATAAGGTTGTGTGATATGTTATTTAAAAGAAATTTGTGGAGGCTACCTAATATGGGCTGACAATCAATTCCCCCCATATAATGGTTATGCATATTTTTCATCATCATTTAAGCATAAGAAAATCGTTAAATAATAATGACTGATAATTCAACAAACCACAGGTCCTTGGGCACTGTGTAATTATAGAAGAAAAATTACTTTAGATGATGTTCAATTATATACTATATTGCCTTATATGATTAGAAAAAAATACATTTAAGAATCTCAAACAATACGATTATTTTTACAGGCTAATTTAGTATGTATGACAGATGCCTGTGATGCTACATATCCAACCAGTAAGTATAGTATACTGACAGATCAAATGTAAGTTATATATCTCATCTAAACACTGGTGGGGCCGTCGTAGCCGTGATCGTATGGTAGGTGGATTTACAACTACCTATGCAATCAGTGCATATGCAACCTTGTTCATGACAAGGTGTACTCATTATGTGATGAAGTTTGTCAGTGACTTGCGACAGGTCGATGGTTTTCTCCTGGTACTCCGGTTTCCTCCACCAATAAAACTGACCGCGATGATATAACTGAAATATTGTTGAAAGTGGCATCAAGCACCACAAACCTTACCTACCCAAACCCATCTAAACACTGGTAACAAATGTGTAGGAACCAGCATTAGATTAAGTAACTTGTAGTTATCCTTGACAGATTGCCAGCATTAAGATTTGCCATGCAGTGAATGTATGTCTGTCCCATATGTGGTTTCTGCTCAGTAACCAAAATACCCATGAAGCAAATCATTCGATATTGATACACAATGTCAGGTTCGATTTTGTACTTTTTCTATTAAGTTTCTTCATTTGCGGATAAAACACTGATTTCTCTAGTTTCCATTCAATGATTTAAGTTCACATAAAGCAGTTCATTTGATATTTAAACACATGGTCAGGGACAATAGAAAAGCAGGCCAAATTTGATATTGAACTCTTTTTCTTTTCTTTTTTTTTCTTTTTTGAGAAATACAAATTTCTCAGGTTTCAATTTGAAATTGATGGACATAAAGTGTTGGCCAAATTTGATTTTGAACTTGAGGGCTATTACCATGATGACATTTAAGCATACATGGCAACTAGGGATGGCACTTTGAAAATAGGGTGACCATCCAGTGTTGTAATTTTCTTTCTGTCAATTATGTTTGTGCCTGTCCTTCAGCCAGAACCTAGAATGGTTTTTTTTCCAGTATAGTCTGGTATTCTTTTTAGGTCAGTTAAAGATTGCACTTCCAAGTAATATTTTATCCAAGTATGAAGATCGCGTACAAGAAGAAAATATCAACTTGGCTGATTTAGCTGATCTGGTCAGGTTAGACTATAATAAATCATTTATTTGAAAATTTGGCTTTCCCTGCCAAGTAGTCATACAGTTTATGAAGTGTGAAGTTTATTTGCTGTACAAAATACCGTATAAGTGGTTATTTCCGTTGGAGGCAAATTTTCGTGATTTTCTTCCAAATTGGTGGATTTTTTTTTAGCAGTATTTAATTTTCACGATCCTAAGTTTGAACCAAATTCAAATTTTAAGAATGACAGTGACCATGCAATTGTTAAATATTCGTTATATACAGTCATACTAGGAGAGACCAGATCTTGTACGATTATTTAAGAAAGCAAAGATATTTATATAGTAAAGGGCAGAAATTTACGCTGGGTTTTTTTTCGCTGATCAATGACTATCGCGAATAATTAGGTACCTGCGAAAAAAAAACACTTATGCGGTACCTTATAGACATTTGTTCCTTTCTTAGTTATTTATTATGAAAAGGGGGCCGTCATGGTCGTGGTTGTGATCATATGGAAGTTGAATTAACAACTACCCATACAATCGGTGCCTATCGCCACTCAAGTTGTTTGTTCGAATCCCGATCATGTCGGGGTGTACTTGATACAGCATTATGTGATAAAGTTTGTCAATGACTTGCGACAGGTCAGTGGTTTCTCCGGATACTCCGGTTTCCTCCACCAATAAAACTGACCGTCATGATATAACTGAAATATTGTTGAAAGTGGCATTAAACACCATAACCCCTATTCCTTTATTATGAAAAGATATAGCAACAAATAATTAAAGAATCTTGAAGTGAACCAGTTTGTCATTCATGAATGCAGAAATTAAGATAATTTACTACTATTAGTCCCTAAGGGTATCCTCCGACCAGAAGTCTGTGCTTCGTCAATGAAATGGTTTATTAGATGTATTGATGTTTGAAATTTACAGTTCCTAAATAATGTAATTTATTAAAACTAAGGTCAATTTGCCTCAGGTATAGTAAACCTTAGATGATTTTGGTTACCAGTATCCTCTTTAGGCTCCTGTTTAGGTTTACTTGCTTCCAAAGACTTCAAATTATTTGGCTTTCAATTTTTTTTACTATGACTGTACCGAATAAAGGTTATTCCAGATATCTGTGTTTTTATTACATTTCTTTTTTGTAATGATGATTTACAGAGAATAAATATGATGTCACTTGATATTTCAGATGTCCTAGCTGTGATTTTGCTGCTCTAATGGACCCAGCAGATAAAGTATTTAAATGCCACAACCAATCATGTCTCAAGGTACTGTTTAGTCCAGGAGAGATTTAATTATGTGTCAAAGCTCCAATAAAATATGTATTATTTATTTTATGTCTACATTACTCATTTGAAACCACAGCCAGATGGAACCAAATTTGAAGGCAATCTTTGTCAATTGTATTTTTGATATAGATTTAAAAAGTTGGTCAACAGAGTCATACATGTATATGCTGTCTGATTTTTCGAACTCTTTTAAGATACTGAACTGCATCGGTGATGTAATGGTTGGCGTGCTCAACTCGAGTGTGGTAGATCATGGCTTTGATCTCTGGTCAAGTCAAATCAAAGACTATAATTGGTATTTCTTGCTTCTCCACTAAGCACGCAGCATTAAGGAGAAAGAGCAAAGACTGGTTGGTTCGGAATTAGGATAATATGTCCCAGTGGCGCGACATTTCTACCGTAGACTGTTGATTTTGTGAGCTAGCCCTATAATATTCTAACTAAGCGTGTTGGTCTAGTACAAGGTAGACCTCCTAATCATCTCATTTAAAATTAACTTGTTCCTGCCATGATATAGCTGAAAAATTGCTGAGATTGCATTAAATAACAATAACTCTCTCACTTCTAAGAGACTGCTATGCTAATCGAATTACTAAGTTGTAGGAAATCCCAACCTGAATATAGATCATTCAATGATACTTTACAAAATTTTATATATTTTGTAAAGACCAGAAATCCAATATGGCCACCACCATGGAACTTAGTTTAACATTTGAATAAATGGCAACTTCTTTTTATTACTAATAGTTATCCCCTCGCCAACGAAGTTGCGAAGGGATATAGTAACGCTACCATCCGTCCTTCTGTCCGTCCGTCACAATCCTTGTGAACACTCGAGGATCAACATCCTTCAATGGATTTTGACCAAACTTGGTACATATTTAGTCCTTAAGGGAATACGATACAGTAGGGATTGCCAATTGATTTTTTCATGAAAATTCGTGATTTGGTCAATTTCGACATGCTCTTTTCAAATATGCAAAGAAAAATATACCTTCGTGACTTAGTTTTCGAGATATTTACGATCGAATTTCGACCATTTTTCTACAAATTTTTAAAATACGGATTTTGATAGCGGTAAAGAGAATATCACAATTTCAAAACGGTGAAAGACAATTGCATCCGGTTTTTTGCAATAGCTTCCTATGATAATTTCGTTCAAAGATGATGAACATGTACATTGCCAATAATAGATTAAGTAGTCCAAAAATTCTACTTATTTGTGAAATATGGATTATTTAGTGGTTTCTTCATGAATAAATTTGCATGTAGAAAAAAAATGACAATTGATATTTTCTTAATATTTTGTAATGATATTCTCGCAATGATTTTATTTAGAATTTTAACAAAAAGTAAGGGGGTACATGTGCTTGTTTTTTAGCTACAGAACAAAAACCGTGCATTTTTCATGACAAACCTAGACATCGTCAATTTCGGCGCCAAATTACCCTACAATGTATTTTAATAGGTAAAACGTCGTGGAGTCTTCCCCCCCGTTTTCCTTGGACTGGATGAAAGGGCAATGCAACCGGAGAATGAAATAAATGAAAGAGAACGGCTATAGTTGTACAGCGAATAGATAAGTAACTGCCGAACCCGTGCAAACGTTCTTGCTCAATGTTCATTAGATTTAACGGTGTATCACAACCGTCACATGCGTTTAATTGCTCTGCTAGTGTTTTTAGTTCAACTATCCCAGTATTCGTCTCCCATCCTGCCAGCATATATCTTTATAATCAGTTCCAGGGTTTGCGTCCGTCTGGTCTGCGTCTTGTCTGGTCTACCTCTGTCTCACCAACATTCCTATCCAACTCTTTCAAGTGCTCTGAACATTTTTTTCGACGGCGTATTTCTCCTTCTTTTAAAAATGGCATTATTCGGCTTGAAGCAGGTGCTTTCAAATTTTTACGCAATCGGCTTTTTATGACGTCGATGCAACTTCCGTGGAAAATGTCGCGCTCGTTACTGTGACGTCGTAAAAACAACATGCGGTATTCGGCAAGGTAATTATCTGCCCTTGCTACTGTATCGTATTCCCTTAAGAGAATCTAGAACCCTATTGATTTTCAAGGTCACCGGGTCAAATTTTTACCACATAACATCCTTGTGAACACTCTAGAATCAACATCCTTCAATGGATTTTGACTAAACTTGGTACATACTTAGTCCTTAGGAGAATCTGGAACTCTATTGATTTTCAAGGTCATATGTCAAAGGTTAAGGTCACTGGGTAAATATTTTACGTGTAACATCCTTGTGAACACTCTAGAATCAACATCCTTCAATGGATTTTGACCAAACTTGGTACATACTTAGTCCTTAGGAGAATCTGGAACCCTATTGATTTTCCAGGTCATAGGTCAAAGGTCAATGTCACCGGGTCAAATTTTTACTGCATAACATCCTTGTGAACACTAGAATCAAGATCCTTCAATGGATTTTGACCAAACTTGGTACGTACATAGTCCTTTGGAGAGTCTGGAACCCTATTGATTTTCAAGGTCAAAGGTCAATGTCGCCAGGTCAAATTTTTACTGCATAACATCCTTGTGAACACTCTAGAATCAACATCCTTCAATGGATTTTGACCAAACTTGATACATACTTAGACCTTAAGAGAATCTGGAACCCTATTGATTTTCAAGGTCAAAGGTCAAGGTCACAGGGTCTAATTTTTAGGCGAGGGAATATGCCACGCTTTGCATTGCCCTTGTTTAAACTATATCATAGAAATCCTTTAATATGGCCACCATTGTTAGGCACAATTTAATACAGACATTTGTGTTGGCCTTTTTTATATAATTTTAATTCATATGATCAATACAGGATTAGATAAGCTTTTGCTTGTTTTCAGATGTTAATGGATTAGAGACATCACTGGTGGTGGTTTTTAAAATTTTCCCACATTTTGATCTGGTCAATTGTTATCTATACAGGCAAAATGATTTGGTACAGGGTAATTTTATGATACATTTCCAAATAATATGATTGGTTGGGGTTTTTTTTCAGGAAACCTGTCGATATTGTAAGGAAGACTGGAAAGAACATTTTGGGAAAAGATGTGAAGAAATTGAGAAAAAAGATGAAGTTAAGCTCAGATTGCAATTGTAAGTTCTTAAAATAAAATAAAAATCTGCTCATCATGTGGGCTAACCTTTTTGATGTATTTACTATCCTTAGCTTACATTTAACATTTCATTCTTCCTTTAATAGAGTTTTTGCGTGAGATGACCCATAGAAGATACATGATGCAGTCAATTCTCCAATGAAATGTTGGAGTTATAAATATCACAGTTAAAAACTATATTGAAAATGACATTAACTTTCCATCAGTTTTTATACGACAGCCAAAATTTTGCAGCCATAATATAGGTCTGCCTTTGTCGTCTGTAGACACAGTTGTTTCTGTGTGATAACTTAATTTTTGTGGACTGATCCAAGTTGCAAAATTAGGTGTTTCTGATTTTTCGTTCATGGAGAGTTTATTTTTCATCTAATTTTGATGAGGTTTTTGCAAGTTGATCATCTTTATGGATAATTGATGGACCATAAAAAAAAATTCCATTTTATTTCGAAAAGGGGTCTTAAAAGGAACCCAAAATCTGAACATTTCACAACATCTGAAACAGTAGTTTGAAGAAAAAAAATCTATTTAGATTTTACTTTTTCTTTTGGCCCATGTGTTGTCTTTTTTTCTTTGATTTTACAGATTCTGATTACCCCTATGATATCTTCAAACTCTTCTTAACCATGTTTTCCATGTCACATTTACCCCCATTGTACAACTTTACAACCTCCCTATTTCTATCCTGGGATGTATTTTTATTTCAAAAACTAAAATAACGACCACAGTGTAACAAATGAATAAAATGTAATAAAATAAAGAACTATTGAAAAAAATATACAGGCATTTCAGTTTTTATGGGAATGCAATACTTAAATACTTATATTTGTTTTTTAGTGAGGAAAAAATGACGGAAGCCAAGATAAGGGTTTGTCATAGGTGTAAAGCTAAGTTTACAAAGTCTGATGGCTGTAATAAAATGACTTGTCGCTGTGGAGGGAAGATGTGTTACATATGTAGACTACCAGATGTAAGTTTCTCATAGATTAGTATTAGACATTTTTTTGTTTCATCTCCAGTCAAACCTGCCTTAAAGGAGAGGGAGGGGGTTATGGTGTTTAATGCCACTTTCAACAATATTTTAGTTATATTCAATTGTGACAGTCACTTTTATTAGTGGTTTTGCCTTAAAGGGCACCTCTATATAACAAATCACTGTTTATAAAGGGCAGTCTCATTATTCCCTTTAATTAATAGTGCATATATAATTTTAACCTGTATATAAAAGGCAACTGCTCATAGCAGACATATACTCAGCAAAAAAAGTTAAGGACCATATTTTTTCAGAAGTATAAAAAAGTTCTAGTTTATATTTGAAAGTTGTTTTGTTGCTAATCTGGTCCTCCATACATCAATAATCATTATTATGGAGTACACCTTTTCTGTGTTTACATTGCGCACGTGACACTGAGTCTGCACTGCATTGGCATTGATTTTCGGCTGTTTCCAAAGTGGTCTATAGACAGTGAATTTTTCCAAACAGCTGTAGAAAAATGATTTCTTGGTAAATTTGTGTAGATTTGTCACTTTTGAACATTTAAACATTTAAAGATGCTGATGAGAAGGCACTTGACAGTAGAGGAAGCCTCGAGAGCCATATGTTTTCTGCAAACTGGTCTTTTGCAACGCCAAATGGGTGCACAGTTTAACGTTAGCCATACAGTAATCGGACGGTTATGGACACGTTACCAACAGACTAATAGTGTACAACGGAGACCAAAAAGTGGCCGACCTAAAAGTACGACAGCCCATCAAGACCGTCAAACAGCCTTGCTTGCGAAGTGAAATCGGATGTCATCAGCCGTTACGTTGAATAGAGAGTTTCCTGCAGCATCAGGAGTTCGGATTTCTACACAGACGGTTAGAAACCGACTTCATGCGTCTGGTTTGTATGCTAGAAAACCTGCTGTACGACCTGCATTAACTGCACGCCACCGTAATTGCCGTCTTCAGTTTGCCAGGCGTCATTTTGCCAACTGGGGTGTACGTCGTATTCGACCTGTACTTTCACAGATGAATCTAGGTTCTGTTTAGATTTTCATGATGGTTGAAGACGAGTTTGGAGGCAGAAGAAAGAACGATTTAAGAACTCTTGTGTGGCTGAACATGATCGATTCGGTGGGGGCTCCGTTATGGTTTGGGGTGGCATTATCTATGATGGTTCTACAGACCTTTATGTCATCAGAAACGGATCTTTGACCGGTATAAGATATCGTGATGAAATCCTTGCTCCAATTGTTAGACTTAACGCTGGTGCAATTGGCGATGATTTCATACTGATGGATAACAATGCTAGACCTCATTGCGCTAGAATCGTCAATGAGTATCTCCAGCAGGAAACAATCGAGCGCATGGACTGGCCAGCAATCTCTCCGGACCTAAATCTGATAGAACATGCTTGGGACATCTTGCATCGTCGGATTTCAAATCGACAAAACCAGCCAAACTCCCTACAAGAGCTAGCAGATGCACTCGTTGATGAATGGTCAAGGATTCCTCAGGTTGAATTTCAAACACTAATTCGCAGCTTCCAAAATCGTTGTAGAGAGGTTATTCGTGCGTGAGGTGGACATACTCGATATTAATGTTTAAACTGTTGACATTTTGTGATATTTCAATTGATTCATAACTTTTTTGATAATCATGGAATCTTTTAAAAATTCGAAAATTTAGTGTTATCGTTTTTGACCATCGCTGTGTTCCATATGCAATAGTAGAATCGTTTGAAATGAAATTTTTATTTACCATAGTGTTAAAAAATTTCAAAATATTTACCTATGTTATTTATATTATTTATTTTTATTTATTAAATTCATTTTTTCAAAATGGTCCTTAACTTTTTTTGTTAAGTATATTTTCAGGTACCTTTATATAGAGGTTTGACTATTTATAAAAGGTAGTCTTTAAGTAGTATAAAGTTGTCATGTCATTTAGTCAGTGTAGTATTTTGGTGTGTGATTGTTGTTTAATGCAAAATGAGCATTTTATTTCAACTATATCAAGTTACACTTTGATGAGAAATTATCCACTTTGTTGTAGTCTTAACACTCTGAGTTGGATGTTTATAGTTCCTGCTCAGTTAAACAACAGTGTGTATACCTACATGTATGTCGCTCCTAGTATATCAGATTAGAAATTTGAAATAGAGAGGTAATAATCATCTGATGTATTCTTCATTTAGCGTATGCGTGGATGTTGCCCATGATTAAGTAAAGCAATATTTTTATTTCTATTAAATTTAGTACAATGAATTTCTACAAGTGTGCATGCTTAATGTGGTTGTTAAAGGAGTCACAGATGGGCACATTTTGAGTATGAAGCACTTGTAGCAATAATACTCAGTTTAATGTGAAATTTCCTCTTTTTTACAGATTGATTATGAACATTTTTGCCGACACTTCAGAGATCCCAGTAAAGGGGCAGCATGTCAACAATGTAAGGCATGTTCATTGTGGACTAATCCAGAGGTATGTCATTCTTTAGTCATTTGTGTCAGAGAATTTTTACACCTTTGTAGCAAGAGTGACACATAAGAACCAGTTTGTCAGAACCATGCTCAACCTTGTATGGCTTATCAAAGCATACTCCAACATTTGTAATCCAATTACTTTTTTATTTTTTATTTTTTATTTTATTTTTTATTTTTTTTTCATTTTTCACTTTTCACTTTTAAATGCCATCAAATGAGATGCACAAAAACAGTTATTTAGATATATTTTTTTTCTTAATTTTATATTTTGGGTTTTTTTTTGCTTTGTTTTTTTGTCATATTGAGATATGGGAACCTTGTGCAATAGAAATCAGATATATTTCTTATTTGACATGCTAGATTGGCTGGCATTACAAAGAAGATGCTGGGGTTTCAAAGTTTTTTTTATAATAGGAGGTACCTAAAAAATTAGGCGGAGGGCCGTAAGGGGTTCAGGGGGCGAAAGCTCCTGAAATCTAGCATTTTGTGGACCAAAAAATGTACTTCAGAGACTGCAAAACATTAAGTGTTTTTGAAAGAAAAATCCCATTAATTTTAGAGTTCAGATTTCACCAAGAGTGAAGACCATGCATAATGCCTGGATTTTTTCCCCCAATTTCTTTATTGAATATTTCAGTTTACAGACTTCAGCCAAGATTATTCATAGATAGTCTGCCATATCTTAAAAAAACCAAAAGGACCATAAAGAGCTACGGTTCCGCAGCTAGGCTTGACCAAGCCATTGTTATCAAAGCTTAAACTTCTCAAAATTCTTTTGTTGGCTTTGTCCTTTTCTTTTTCACAATACCTTGGCTTGTGTGGTTTTTTTAACTTTATTACCAGTAATTAAACTCATCAAAGACCATTGGCACGGATCAAGACATATAAGTGTCATAATTAATGAAACATATAAATTTAATTTGCAATCATCAATCTTTAATAAAATTTTTAATTTTAATAGATCAATACAAATATAATTAAACAAAAACAATATATATTGTTACTTTCACGACTTATATGCAAAAAAAATGTTCGAACAAAAACAATTCGCGGGAAGACATTTATTAACATTTGAATCACAAAAGTTAAATTATTTTGGAAAAAAAGTGGGGCCGGTGTTTTGACATTACAATGTAATTTGTATTTGAGCCATGTCCGGTCCTTTTTCAAGATTTCTAGTAATTTTCTATCCCTTATCTCTTCGTACCCCCTTTTAATTATGTTTTTCAGCACACTTTCTGTGAACAACCGCGGTAGGGCCCTGTCAAAATATGTAAATAAATTAGACATAGGTTTTTATTTTTTTATACCGGAAATTAAACAATATGGACAGAGTTAAGCAACAAGACAGTACGCCCCAGAATGATTCGACCCTGAGTTTTAAATGGATAAAAAAAATTGCACAAAATATTGTGTAGTCATATATTCATAATACATAATGATCATACTTATATTACTGAAGATTACACTAAATTGTGTTTGAACATAATTTGTAATCGGTCATTTTTTATTTTGAAATGATGTCAGCTTTGTTCCGGTCCGAGTTTTACACAAGGATGAAAAGATATTGGGGCGAAAACATATCTATTTACTGCATGCGCAAACTGCTATTTACGATTCTAAGATAAAGTTATTTTTAAAACAGGGAATATCCCATCAACTTGGTCGTGACGCAGTTGTTCTATTTGAATGCAAGAATTCAGCCTATCGTACTTGTGGTTTTGACCACCGCTAATTTTGGGGGTTTAGTAATTTCTGCCGGTACTATACACGATCTCAGACAGGTAAAAGTACCGGGTACCGGCCCACTTTGAAACCCCTGAAGATGTGTATTTTGGAATTTATTTTTGGCACAGGGGTAAAATCATTGTGCATAGTGAATGGTAGGTTGGTGTTGAAAAGGAGTTTGAACTTTATTATCAACTAATCCCCCACTTTTCATCTCAGATCTCTAAAACTTTAAAGTTCATGTTTACATACATACTGATGGTTGGTTTATGGTGTTTACGCCACTTTCAACAATATTTCAGTTATATCGTGGCAGTCAGTTTTATTTGTGGAGGAAACCGTAGTACCCGGAGAAAACCACCGACCTGCCGTAAGTCACTGACAAACTTGATCACATAATGTTGTACACCTCGCCTGAGCAGGATTTGAACTCGCAACTTTAGTGGTGATTGACACTTAAAGAAGTTGTGCATCTCCTAAGATAGAATTACTTTTGAATTTGTTTTCCCATATATTGAACACTAAGTGAAATAGCTACCAAAAGATGCATTGTCAGTGAATATAATTTAACCAAAGCTACGACATGAAAATATTTCCCTTGTGAGAATTCTAAACCAGATATCGGTTTTCATTAATCTTCTGTTTTTAAAAACTTTGTGTTTGAAAAACATTCTCCATTGAACCACAAATTTCAGTTCCAACACTTAACAATAAAATTAATAAAAACGGATAATTGACCAGAAAAGATTTTAATGAAAATTACATTGTACAGAGCTGTTGTATATTATATGGCAAAAATTATGGGCTATAATGAGCAAATTATGGCAGTTTGAATGTACTATTTTTTTTATGAAGAAATCGGGACACATAAATCCTCCTACATTTTAAAGGAGAATTACATTTGAATCTTCCCCTAAAGATGACAGAATGTGGGGAGATGGACACTTTTGTTTTTCTGTCAAAAGTAAGGTTTACTTTTGATTTAATTTTGACAGGAGGATGATGAACGAGCTGTAGCTGAAATCAGAAAAGAAGCAGAAAAGACAAGGAAGGCAATGGGTAATTTAACATAGAGTATAAGAAAATGGTATTTGTAAGGGACTGACATTGAGGTGGGGTTATGATGTTTAACACCACTTTCAACATTATTTTAGTGATATCGTAGTGGCCAGTTTTATTGGTGGAGGAAACCGGAGAAAACCACTAACCTGCCCACAAGTCAGCGGCAAACTTTATAATGTTGTATCGAGTACACCTCACCATGAGCGGGATTCGAACTCACAACTTCAGTGATTGAAGTTGGTTATCTAAAAACTTACTATCTTGATAATAATACTAACTACAGATGTGGCCGAATCACAAAATGTTTAAGTCCAGGTTGAAATATTTCTCTTTGTTTTTGTCAGTTTTACTAAGAAAGACATATTTTTCATGAATCTTGATTTGAGAAAAAAAATCGATAAATGTAACAAATGAGCATTTTAGAAATTTGCAACCAGTGCTTGTTTATAAATTATGTATTAGATTTACTCATATTTATGAGCACATAACCTTTAAAACTTTGATTTGTGGAATATGAATAAACCATGTTATGTAATTACAATACACTACAGCTCTTGGTACCAATTTAATGCTTTCACTTTCACAGCCTTCAAAAATTTGATTTCTGAAATATCAACAAACCATGCTATGTAATTGTTCATATATGAATTTAAACTGTGAGTGGACTTAATTGTTTGTCACTTCCGAATTTTCCATATATATTACTCATGTGCAATGTTGTAACACAGTAACGACTGCCAAACTGAAATCAACACTAATATCCATCCAATACAGCCCATGGTACCAATTTAATGCTTTCACTTTATTCATTATACATGTACTGTTTTTTTAATATGAGCACATGAATTAATACATTGTATTCTTAAACAATATACTTACTTGTATTAAGATATGCCAATGAGTATAAACAAATATCGTGCTGCACCCTATGCATTGATTTTATTCTGGAATTATGCCACTTAATTTAAACGGTTTGGTTTCTTTAAACATATTTTATTAATTAATTCAACATAACATTACATTATTGAACTACATATAATATATAATACAAAGTAATTAATAGGATTGGTAAACAAGTTGCTGCAACTTGTATTAATTTCTATCTGTAAGTAATTATTTGTCAAAAAGAAATTTCTCTGATGTCTGCTCAATAAGTTAAGTTCTGCTTGTTCAACTCATTTGAAATTTATTAAGCAATGTTTGTCTTACCACAATACTCAGGTCAAGTTCAAATTTGGTTATTATTATTTTATTATTCCAAAGTTATCACCCCCAATGTTTGGTTTATGTGTTATGAACTTATGACTATAGTTTCCTGTGGCCAAATGTTTTGAGTTTTTTGCATGATGTTTTTGACCACAATACACTTGGTTGATTTGGTTAATATTCCTTTTATGGGTCTAGAGTTATGCTCTTGTTTTTGTTTATTTAGCTCGAATCATGTGCATACAAAAATCATGTCCTATTGACATATTCTTCCATTTTTTGTTAGGGCTTTTCCAGGAAAAAATACCTGGGGGGGGGGTCGGAACTCCGTCAATAATTTGGGGTACTACCACCAGAATTTTAATTATTTTTGGGGTACCACCACATAAATATAAATACTTTAAAATGACTCCCACCTAGAAAATAGAAATTAAATTTGAAACAGACTTTTCAAATCTGTAATACTGTTTAATGGCAGTAATGCAAGTACAAGTGTGACCTATAAAGTGTGTTGTTTATCTATTTTTGAGGGGGAGGGTTTAAAACCAGGACAGGTATTTTCCAGTACGTTTATAGGTATAACTTTTGAACGGAATGAGATATTTTCATGATGTAAATTCCATGATAAAGAAGATATTAAAGGCTTTAATTTGATATAAAGTTTTTAAAAAAATATTGACATTTGATACCCTAAATCGTGGCAGGACAGTATTTTTCAATGGCAGAAAACCAGGACAGGTATTTTCAGTACATTTATTGATATAACTTTTGAACGTAATGAGATATTTTCATGATGTGAATTCCATAATAAAGAAGAGATTAAAGGCTTTAATTTGATATACAGTTTTAAAAAAAATATTGACATTTGATACCCTAAATTGTGGCAGGACAGTATTTTTCAATGGCGGAAATGACGATAATTTGTATCAAAATATTTGTTTTGATCACGTATAACTCTTTTAAATCAAATGTCTGTCAAATAAATGTTACACCATTTTAAACTTATATATCAAGGATTAATAATATGTATAGTTTATTATTTTTGGATAAATACTTTTTGAGAAATCGTGCCATTTGACCACATTTCGTTTTCGACTGGTACTTTTTATCTCGGAACCCAGGAACGAAAATAAAAGAACCAGGTACCAGTTCATCATTCGTATTTCTCCATCTTTTACATAACATATCATTCGGAATATTTCGGAAGATAAAGGGAGACAATTTGGCATAAAAATCGCACAAGAAGAAGCGAAATCGCAGAACAAACAACCGAATATTATACACCGTTTAACGAACAACACAGTGACACGACTTGCCGGCAAGTAGGTCTATTTTAATATACCAAAATGGTAAAAATACCGACAACCGCCATTAATTAAATAGAAATTTGACAACAACTCCCAGAAAAGAAATACGTTTTACACCCCCCACCTAGATAAAAAAAAATCAATGGCATTCCGACCCTACCGAGTATTTTTTCCTGGAAAAGCCCTTAGGATATTTGACTATAAATAAACATGAGAGACTATCCAATTTTACACTTAGACACAAATTAATGTAAATGAACAGCACTTTTATTGCCATTCTACATTTCACAGTCGTCGCAGTAGGATCAGCAATAATTGGTGACCGCATCGGTAATGGTTAGCCTTCTCGCTTTAGTGCAGTAGATCATGGGTTCAACCCTTGTCTGGTCAAATTAAAGACTAAAATTAATATTTCGCTGCTTCTCCGTTAAGCATCGGCATTAAGGAGTAAGAGCAAAGACTGGTTGGCTCGGAATCGGGATAATGTATCAGAGTGGAGCGACATGTCTACCCGCAAACTGTTGTTTCAGTGAACTACCACAATAAAGATCAACTAAGAACCTTTCTGTCTAATACAAAGCAAACATCATTATCATCATCATCTCATCAAATGGAAATTGTTCTCGTCATGTTATAACTGAAAAATTGCTCATTTGTCGTTAAGCAACAATCACTCACTCACACACCTAAATACTACACTGACTAAAAGGCATGCCAACTTTATATTAATTAAAGACGACCTTTTATATATACAGTCAAACGTAGCCTGCTGATGCGGGGTTCTGTTTCCATTCTTTTATTTTCTTATCATAAAATATACTTTTATCATTTTATTTTCTATATATATATTTTCAGGATATGAAGATGAAAAACTAATTGGTGCCCCAGATGAGCCTCCTTGTAAAAAACAAAAAACATTGCCCCCTGACCATCATCCACAATTATACATGCAAATGGTCTGATTAAATTTGGATTCATTAAACAAAACTCGAGACTAAGGTCGCATTTGTTTCTGCCCTAAACGATGTGAACGACTACGCACATAGTCGTTTAATCCATTTGTTTCTGCCATTTTAGTGTCAACGATGGCATCTTTGACGTAAACAATGTATGCGCAAAATAGTCGTGTAGTCGTTGAATGTTTGTGATTGAGACTTGTAAACGACACATTTGTTTCTACATCCGACATTTAATAACTACAGACACGTGTATTTTTCGCACGAAAAATCTTGAAACCTTGCAGAAGATGTTTTCTGTTATTGTTTTATTTTTTTTTTCATTTGTTTATTTCTGCTAAAATATGGTTTGTTAGTTAAAACGTTCCCCTCGTTAGTCTGAAGTTTCTTCGGAATTCCTGGTCATCGTAATTCATGACTACATCTAGATATATCCCGATTCTTGGGATATCCCTCATTTCCGTAAGTATATTGCAAACGTGCATGAGTTCATTATCTCTGTCATCATTGTCGTCCGATTCTTCTGAAGATGAAGACGAACTGTCATCAAAAATTGACAAAAACAACACAGCGTTTTGGTCGTTCATTTTCGCACGCTGTGTAAGGTATTTGTTTACCTCGGAGGTGTAGAGCTATTTTTATCTGTTATCTTCAGGTCAGTGAAGGTCATTAAACGACGCATTTGTTTCTGGTAGTGTAACGTTTACTAAACGACGCTCATCGTTGACAAAATTACTGGCAAAAACAAATGCACTCTTAGTCATAAACCAGTTGTCTTTCAGATTTGTCATTTTAGATTTATTGTGGGGATAATCTTAGAAATTGTTTGGTGTATTTAATGTGGAATGAAAATGACTTTTGGTCAGCTTTATCCAGAGTTCGTGAAATGTGTCAGACATGACCAGAAAAATTTTTGTATTTAGTAATATAAGACAATAGAGGATTTTTACCACTTCCTCATTGTTAATTGTACCCAATTGTGTTCATTATGCTTAGAAATATGAAAAATATTTTAATTCGAAAGTGTGAAAGATGTTTGTAGTATGTGTTGCAAATGTTTTACCTTTTTGTTTTTGTGACCCTGCGACGAAAATATGGGGCATATGGTATGTCAGTACGTCTGTGTGTCCTGATATAAGGTGTATGCTTTGTGCAGCTGACTACTTCTACAACACTTTCCCATATAAAGCAGGTTGTTTGTGTATATATATTGAAGATGTCCATGTGGTTAGATTTGAGATTAATACTGCTAACGAAATTACAGTTTGTTGAGCATTGTCATTTTCATATAACCACAATTTTTAGTATGATGCTGTCAATGTAATAATGTCTGTAGATAGTTTGTTTCTAGTTGAAAACTGTAGTGCTAGTTAATATATATTTTTTTTAATTTTAACCGGGAATAACTGATTTCAGCTATTTTCCTCTGGAGAGAAATTGCCGAAAGCTGCTGAACAGTTAGAACATGTCAAAAATGGACCATTTGAAAGGGGGTGTAGATGGTTTCAGCTATTTTTCATTGATTTTCAGTATTTTATTTTCTATCCAGAATCATCCCTGTTTAACACAATGATCCTTAGCACAAAATGAAGATTGGCATTGTTAATAAGAGACTAATGAAGGTTGGCATTGTTAATAAGAGACTAATGAAGGTTGGCATTGTTAATAGAGGCTCTTGCTCATATAGTTTTAAACAAGAGGCCCATTCAGAAAAAATGTGTAATGCTATTATGTCACTAGAATTGTTCTCGACATATTTTTCATCCAACCTTAATATGCTTTTTTTTATGCCCTCGCCAACGAAGTTGTGAAGGGATATAGTAACGCTACCTTCCGTTCGTCCGTTCGTCCGTCCTTCCATAACATCCTTGTGAACACTTTAAAATCAACATTCTTCAATAGATTTTGACCAAACTTGGTACATACTTAGTCCTTAAGAGAATCTGGAACCCTATTGATTTTCAAGGTCAAAGGTCAAGGTCACCGGGTCAAATTTTTACCGTGCAACATCGTGAACACTAGAATCAACATCCTTCAATGGATTTTGACCAA
The DNA here is from genome assembly GCA_963383655.1 of Bathymodiolus septemdierum. Taxonomy (NCBI): domain Eukaryota; kingdom Metazoa; phylum Mollusca; class Bivalvia; order Mytilida; family Modiolidae; genus Bathymodiolus; species Bathymodiolus septemdierum. The sequence continues at coordinate 71,085,380 of OY726522.1, read as the reverse complement.
ACTTGGTACATACTTAGTCCTTAAGAGAATCTGGAACCCTATTAATTTTCAAGGTCAAAGGTCAGTGTCACCAGGTCAAATTTGTAGGCGAGGGGATATGCCATGCTTTGCGTTGCCCTTGTTAAATGCTCATCTGAATGAGTTATTCATGAGTCAGTAAAAAACATTACTTATTTTATTCTGAAAAGGAGGGAGCTCCTATTTCAAATGTCACATATATGGAAGGTAAATAGAATTTTTATTTTGCATCTAATTTTTATGCATTTTTTTTCTTTGAATTGATTGTGTTGAGACCTTTCTGTTCTGTAGTGATGAATCTCCTCTATCTTTTATCAATCAGAAATTCAGAATTCTTGGATCATAAGGAAACCCAGTTTAAATTAATGAACTTTCTAACATGACGTCCTTCTTTCGCTTTGTAGACAAATGAGCGATTTATCGATTCGGTATAATCTCATTAGCACATGCGCTGGTGCATGTGACTGACTTTTCCGTCGTAAATGTACATGTTGATGAATTATCGTCTGCTCGAATTTGGCAGCATAAATTGTGTGCGACATTTTATCACAAACGTAAATATAAATTGCCGTCTTCCAATCAAAGTATACTACCGTATTTGTACTCTTAGACATATCAGAATCGAAATAAATCATGGAAGCCAGAAAGTGTTTTGAGTTTTAACATGGGTTGGCGGATATTAGTAAATTTTATCCCTCGCCTCTGGCTCGGTATAAAATACCAATATCTGCCAATCCATGTTAAAACTCAAAACACATTCTGGCTTCCATGATTTATTTCTTAAGTATACAGTCAAACTTGTATTCAATGGTCATTATTGGGACAGAGAAAAAATGACCAGGTAATACAGGTGACTGTTTATTTAAGATCGGTCCGGTCTGTAACAATTCGTGTATTACTATTACTGGAAGGTAATTATATTTCAGTTATATCGTTGCGGTCAATTTTATTGGTGGAGGATGGATAAAATGGCAGTCGCTTTATGATGCTGCTGTGTTTTTGTAATGATTTACATCAAGCTTATTTAGTACAATCGTGTATCAAGAACACATGGAAAGTTAATAATCGATGAAATTTCGAAGTCTAGAATGAAAACTAACTGTTAAATACCACCTGATATAGTGGGATAAACTTTGTGTGACTGTCGACTCCGTTAGTGAGATGACCGCTTATTTGAGTTAATCAGGTCGGGAGTGTTAAATTTAATCAAATTAAACCGATTGTTTATTTTACAGCAGGTGACTTTTTATATACAAGGGTAGTGTTAAGACAAGATTGACTCTGTTGGGTAAAAAGGAGGGGTTGGACATGATGTTATCAAAGGTCACAATTTTGTGATTTTTCTTGAAAATAAGGGGGGGGGTGGGGGGGAATTGTTGAGTCGGGGTTTAAATTCTGGTGTGAGGGGAGGCTATGTTTTTAGCAAATATAGTCCTAGCTCAAAGTAAGCATCATGTCCATTCATAGTTTGACTTTTGGTTTGATTAAATCAGATACTCTGCTATTGCCAACTAAAGTGCTTTTGACTGCGACAGCAATTGTTGACAGTTTTAATGTCTGTATTAAAATACATTATAGTTTTAGATATTTTATACTGCAGAACAAATAGTTCTTAACACTACATGGAATTTTTTTTTCTCTAATTTTTTCGTGTGCCAAATGATGTTTGTTTTGTAAAAATGAAAACCATCGTATGCATGTTTGGAAAACTTTTTTACTGTTAAATAAAATATTAAATTTTGGAGTTTTGCATGTTTTTTTACAGCACCTACAATACTGACTAAACAAACTCAATAGTCCATGAAGCCTTCCTGATCAATAGTCTCTTTAACAGATAGACCAGTTTGATTAGATTTTGAAGTAGCAGCTGAAAATGTGGAACTGCCAGCAAATAAAGCAGAATTTATATAAGATTTTTAGCTCACCTTGCCAAAGGCCATCGCTTGGCGTCCGTCGTCTGTCGTCCATTAACTTTTCACATTTTAATCTTCTCCTCTGAAACCCCTCAGCCAAATGAATTGAAACTTGGTAGGAAGCATCTATGGAAGGTCCTCTATAAAGATTGCTAATTTCGTCCCGATCCATTAACAAACATGGCCACCACAGGCAATTCTTGTTTCTGATTGGCATATTTTTTTTTAAATCTTCTCCTCTGAAACTACTGGGCCAAATGAACTGAAACTTGGTAGGAAGCATCTATGGAAGGTCCTCTATAAAGATTGCTCATTTCGTCCCGATCCATTAACAAACATGGCCGCCACAGGCAATTCATGTTTACGATTGTATGCTTTATAAAAAAAAGTTTTTCTGTGGAAAGGGAGATAACTCTAATTTAAATATAGATATTAGTAAAATACAGTTAGCTATGAATTGAATTACAGATAAATATGCCTCTAAAACCCCTCAGCCAAATGAACTGAAACTTGGTAGGAAGCATCTATGGAAGGCCCTCATTGCTCGTTTCGTCCCAATCCATTAACAAACATGGCCACCATAGGTGACTCTTGTTTCTGATTGGCCGATTTAAAAAATTCTTCTCTTCTGTAACCGTTTGGCCAAATGAACCGAAACTTGGTAGGAAGCATCTATGGAAGGTCCTCTATAAAGATTGATGATTCTGTCCCGATCCATTAACAAACATGGCTGCCACAGGTGATTCTTGTTTCTGATTGGCTGATTTTAAAAATTCTTCTCCTCTGAAACTGTTTGGCCAAATGTACCAAAACTTGGTAGGAAGCATCTATGGAAAGTCCTCTGTTGCGATTGTTTATGTCGTTCTGATCCGTTAACAAACATGGCAGCCACAGGCAATTCTTGTTTCTGATTGGTCGATTTCTAAAAAGCTTCTCTGAAACCGCTTGGCCAAATGAACCGAAACTTGGTAGGATGCATCTATGGAGGACCTCTATAAAGATTACTCATTTCGTCCCTATCAATTAACAAATATGGCTGCCACAGGCAAGTCTTGTTTCTTATTGGTCAATTTCTAAAACAGCTTTTGCTCTGAAGCCACTTGGCCAAATGATATGAAACTTGGTAAGAAGCATCTATGGAAGATCCTCTAGAGATTACTCATTTCGTTTTGATCCATTTACAAACATGGCTGCCACAGGCAATTCCTGTTTTAAATTGGTCAATTTCTAAAAATCTTCTTATCTGAAACTGGTTTGCCAAAATGAACTGATATTTGGTGCGAAGCACCTATGGAAGGTTCTGTATTAAATTTCCTCAAAGCAGAATGAAAGGTGAGCAACACAGGCTCAGTCCACTGAGCCTCTAGTTTTATGACCTCCTGTAACCATCTATCAACTGAACCAATGCTTATAGGATGGTATCGTTTAATAAACTAAGTAGGAGAAAAAATCTCCATTATTTCATCTGCTCATTGTTTATCTGACCTTGATTCACTACCCTTCACTTTACGACGTACAGCTTCCCTGGGTGTGAAATTGGTGATGACTAAGGAAAATCAACCACCCGTTATAAATATGGAAGTTACCAAGTATTAAGACACATCTAAATAATGTATGTGAAATTTGATGATTTAAGTTGATATGCAGTTTTTAACATAGGACCCTATGAGGAAATGCATAAAAGCTTTTCTCTCAAAAACAATTATGATTGAACCTAAACTGTACATGTATGCTCATTGGATGTTGCCTTAAAAAGCCAAATGTTATACATGGATCAGAAATCCAAGATTGCCACCTCCATATGAATTAGTGTTTAACAATTGACCCTATTGGAAAATGAATTGCAGCTTTTTCTTTGAAGCAACAAATACGATTGAACCCAAAATGTACATGAAAGTTTTGAAATAGATATCCAAGATGGCCACCACCAGTTATTAACATAGGGTCCTATGGAAAAATGAATAAAGACCTTTTCCCTAGAAACAAAAAAGTTGATTGAATCCAAACTGTGCATATGAATGGTGTTTAGATTGCCCTTGCAAAGCTGGATTTTTTTTAATGGATCTGAAATTCAAGACGGCCACCATTGCAGGACTTAATTTTTTAACAAAATATTGATAATGACACATTATTCACTTTGCGACGAACGAACACAGTTAACAGCCATTATTATCAACAATAGCAGAATAGTATGTAGTTTATATTAATAATTTTCAGAACCATGTTTTTCAAATCCTCATTTAATCATAGATTTAATTTCTTTGTCTTTTTTAACAAAAGTAATTCAGATTTGTGTTTACTCCGCTAAGCATGCAGCATTAAGGAGAAAGATCAATGGCTGGTTGGCTCGGAATCGGGATAATGTGTCCGATTGGTGCGACATGTCTATCCACGGACTGTTGTTTCAGTCAGCTAGCACTATAAAAATCCAACTAAGCGTGTTGGTCTAGTACAAAGCGGACCTCGTCATCATCTCATTGAAAATTAACCTGTTCTCGCCATGATATATCTGAAAAATTGCTGAGCTGGCATTAAACAACAATCACTGTATTGGTAAACAGGATAAGGGAGATAAATCTTATACGTTTATGCCACACTATCTTGGTTTCATGGGCAAGTGCATTTTCACTATCAATTGCATTAGATGAGAAGCAAAAGTTATGCACCACAACACATAGTCAAGATGTGTTGGACACCTCTATAGAATTTCTAAACAATATATTTTATTGTGTATAATGGGTAGTCTGTGATTTATACTTATTGATTTGAAGGTTATGTATCATGGTTTTTTTTCTTCAATATTTTAATTGATTTGATTAAAAATAATATAATACATGTACTTTTGATGAGAAAAAAACCACAACTCATTGATTGGTTTTATAAACAATTTATACTGTATGTACATTAGAGACACAGACAACTAATCTATTAAGGAGGAAAGTCCACTACTTCTAGCATTTTCAATAATGTTCTTTAATTTATTCTTTTTAGGCAAGAAATAAACGCTCATCCATTCTTCTGCCGTAGCATCATAAAATACCTCCGACATTGATGTCTGTAATCTTGTCTTCAATATACGGAAACTCTCCAGCAATCTAAAACATAAAACACTTAAAAGTTTAATATTTTTAAATTCAAATTCTTACATTTATGTCTGAACTACAAAGACAATATTTGATATAAGAATAACATGTAATAAGTATTACTGTTGTATCTTTAAATAACTAATGCATGAAGATGGTGGTCCAGCATTACATTTAAAACATGAGTGGAATAATTTCCATATCTGATGATTTTTGTGTCATTTAACAGTAACACGAATGTCACTACTGGAGCAGGAACTAACTTCAGGGAGCACATGAGTTCACCTCTGGTTTTTAGTTTTCTGTGTAGTTTTTTGTTATTGTAGATCATTGTTTGTCCATTTGCTTTTTTTCTTTTAGCAAAATTTTCCATTGATATGATTGCTTAATTTGTGTCAAAAGAATCCAAGTTACCACCTAAAAACCAATAATGTTGATATTTTCAAGGGGGCATAACTCATCATTTTAAAGTACCAAAATTGAAATTTGATCTATATGCATAAACAACTTCATCCCCTTGTTGACCTAAATCAATCCATTTTATGAATAAAATACATCAATACTTTATTTCACTGTTGGTACGAAGGGTACAAAAAGTTGACATATCAATTTGAATATATGTATACATGAATGCTATGCTTGAATTGGGTCACTTAACACTATTAACTCCTTACTTAAAATGCATTTAATCAATGGTCATCAAAATTGAAATTTGTCATCTATGCAAATCATAATTTGACCTCTGTTAAATTTTTCCATTAATACGCAATCAGTGATAATGATTTTATAACAATGTTACTATTTGTTTAGAACACATTTAGAATGTAAAAGCTTTCTGTTTCCCATCCCATCTACTATTATTTTTGCATCACAAAGGATACATTATATTCTATCCTGTGAATAGAAAATCTTTCCAAAAACAGAACATGAACACACCCGATTCCATTTTATGCCATTTCTGTTGATCGTTTCATGAAGTTGCCTTTTTATCTAATTCAGTAATTTGAATTGTTCCCCTTTGCAGGAATTTTGTACTAAGTCGACATCACCAATTTGGGGAGCATGATTTTGATTGGATAAGAGATTCTGACTTCTAATGTGAACTCATATGCAATGTTAATTGATCTTCCTCCAGCTGCGACAAAGGAAAAGGAGAGAACAAGTGAGAAGATCTAATTTTAATTAGACTGTTTTCAACATAACATGTGCAGAGTTGACACAATTTCATTGCAAATTTCACAGCAGTGTATTTTTCTTCATATAGTAAATAAGAAATGCACAGTATGGTTGTAAAAGTAACCAATATGTCGGAAGGCCCTGCCCTCCCTACTTACTTGGCTACAGCATTCAGCAGTGGACCAACATGAACTGGATTGGCAAAGTTTCTCTTTATATGAAACTCATTCATCCATGTAAACACACTGAAAAGTACAATGTTGGATCAAAATTTACATAGACTCGCTTTTCCCGTCCATTCGTAAGAGTTTGCAGGTACTTATATCAAACTACATGTATCTATTTTTAGATTCTACAGTTGTATTCATAAAACAATAAATATTAGATTCTACAATACTAAATCTCTTTTCGTTCTGATTCAAATCATATGAAAATAAAAATTGCATTTAAACAGAACAAAAATATTTGGGTTGTAAATGCTGAAAAATTTATATTAAATCTAGGTTTATGGTGTTTAACACCACTTTCAACAATATTTCAGTTATATCATTGCATTCAGTTTTATTGGTGGAGGAAACCGTAGTAACCTGAGAAAACAACCGACCCGTTGCAAGTCGCTAACAAACTTTATCACATAATATTGTATCAAGTACACCTCGCCATCAGCATATTCGAACTCACAACATCAGTGGTGATAGGCATTGATTGCACAGGTAGTTGTAAATCCAACTACCATTAATTATGACCACGACTGCCCCTTATCTGTAATATTTGGTAATAACAGAGAAACAAGGTAGTAATCTAGTATTATAAATAACAGGACAAAAATAGGTTCCACGTCAAAAAATTAACAACAGACATGATGATAAAATGTATGTATTAACTAGATATCATGGAGATGGAATCCATCTCTGTGGGCCCCGCCATAAATAACTTGTGGTAAAAAATTTGTAAGGACAGACTGATGTTAACCTCAGTAATAAAACACTTTTGGAGATAATTGATTCATTTTGAAAAGTATAAAGTTCAAGATCAATAGTTGATTTTTTCCCTGCTGGATTTAGTGTTGTATTTATGAATCAAGTAATACCAATCCATCAAGTGGTTTCAGAGAAGAACATGAAAATGTGAAAAGTTAACAGACTGACAGAAAACGGATGTTAAGTGATGATGATAGCTAACACTGTTCTATAACCCCCTTTCAAATCATTGCTCGCTATAATACAACAAAAGCATAAAAACATATGATTTCTTACCTAACATATACCCTAGTGACAATTAATAATCACTTTAGGCATCAATGATGAAGCATCAAAATGCCACGAACCAAGATGACAGTTTGTTACGGTAAAATCACTAATTTGACCTTGAGGTCAAAGGTCACCAACAATGGTACGCAACACATCGTCTGAAGGAGGTTTACCTACATGCCAAATATGAAAAGCCTATCTTGAACGACAAAAAAGTTACAGCCCGGACACGATTTGTTGCGGATGCAGGGGACGATTTGACCTTGAGGTCAAAATTCAAGGTCAAAGGTCACCAACAATGGTACGCGGTACATCGTCTGGAGGTGGTCTACCTACATGCCAAATATGAAAAGCCTATCTTGAACGACAAAAAAGTTACAGCTCGGACACGATTTGATCTTGAGGTCAAAATTCAAGGTCAAAGGTCACCAACAATGGTACGCGGTACATCGTCTGGATGTGGTCTACCTACATGCCAAATATGAAAAGCCTATCTTGAACGACAAAAAAGTTACAGCCCGGACACGATTTGTTACGGACGCACAGACCAGTTTGACCTTGAGGTCAAAGGTCACCAACAATGGTACATGACACATCGTCTGGAGGTGGTCTACCTACATGCCAAATATGAAAAGCCTGTCTTGAACAACAAAAATGTTACAGCCCAGATACAATTTGTTATGGATGCACGGACCAGTTTGACCTTGAGATCAAAGTTCAAGGTCAAAGGTCACCAACAATGGTACGCGACACATTGGCTAGAGGTGGTCTACCTACATGCCAAATATGAAAAGCCTGTCTTGAACGACAAAAAAGTTACAGCCCGGACACGATTTGTTATGGATGCACGGACCAGTTTGACCTTAAGGTCAAAGGTCACCAACAATGGTACGCGACACATTGTCTGGAGGTGGTCTACCTACATGCCAAATATGAAAAGCCTGTCTTGAACGACAAAAAAGTTACAGCCCGGACACAATTTGTTATGGATGCACGGACCAGTTTGACCTTAAGGTCAAAGGTCACCAACAATGGTACACAACACATCGTCTGGAGGTGGTCTACCTACATGCCAAATATGCAAAGCCTGTCTTGAACGACAAAAAACTTACAGCCCGGACACGATTTGTTACGGACGCACAGACGGTGGGACGGACAGACTGATCACTATAATTACCTTTCATTGTGCATGAGATCTTCATAGGATGCCTCTAATTGATTGAAATCCAGCATGTCTCTGTATACTTTATATCCAGGAAAATCACATGGTGGTGCTCCCTGACTGTAATTCAGAAGACATAAAATCATATTCACAACGAAATTGTCTGTATAGATTATTATTATCAGGTAACGAGTGAGTGAGTGATTGTTGTTTAACTCCAAGTAAGCATGATTTGATCTTTATAGTGCTAGCTCACTGAAACAACATTCCATGGGTAGAAATGTCACTTTGCTTGGTAATATTATCTTGATTCCGAGCCAATCAATCTCTTTGTTCTTATTCCTTAACACTGCATGCTTAAAGGAGAAGCAGCAAATATCAATTGATAGTTTTTGGTTTGACTAGATCAAGAACACTAATTATTATACCACTGATGCAGTTACCTCACTGATGAAAAAGATATAAATAAATGTAGGCATTTTTACTCACAGTTTGAAGGGACTGATGAATATGATAAGTATAATCTATTGTTTAAGATATTACTCACCACTGAAATGATTGGTAGAAGAGATTTAAATCTGAGTAGCTGTGAGATCCTGTCACATGTTATAATAATATACTCACCACTGAAATGATTGGTAGAAGAGATTTAAATTTGAGTAGCTGTGAGATCATGTCACATGTTATAATAATATACTCACCACTGAAATGATTGGTAGAAGAGATTTAAATTTGAGTAGCTGTGAGATCATGTCACATGTTATAATAATATACTCACCACTGAAATGGAGTGATTGGTAGAAGAGATTTAAATTTGACTAACTGTGAGATCCTGTTACATGTTATAATAATATACTCACCACTGAAATGGAGTGATTGGTAGAAGAGATTTAAATTTGAGTAGTTGTGAGATCCTGTCACATGTTATAATAATATACTCACCACTGAAATGGAGTGATTGGTAGAAGAGATTTAAATTTGAATAGCTGTGAGATCCTGTCACATGTTATAATAATATACTCACCGCTGAAATGATTGGTAGAAGATATTTAAATTTGAGTAGCTGTGAGATCCTGTCACATGTTATAACCAGAGGCTCTCAAGAGCCTGTATCGTTCACCTGGTAATAAAAAAAAACAATTGGTCCTATGTAAAAACTGTCCTGCAGTGGTAGTCATCTTGGAATTACGATCAACATAAAAAACACAAAGTTTGTAAAGAACCTTCCAATGATTGATGCACAGTTTAGGTTCAATCAGTGCAATAGCTTCAGAGAAGAATATATTTCTGTATTTTCCCCATATGGTTCTGTGTTAATACTATAACCTGTGGTGGCAGCCATCTTGGATTTCCGATCGGCATAAAAAACAGAGGACCTTCCAATGATCATTCCTGGGCAGTTTGGTTTCAACTGTCCAAGTGGTTTCAGAGAAGAAGCATTTTGAAACATTTTTCCCATTGGGTCCAATGTTAAACTAAGTCCTGCCGTAGCCGCCATTTTGAATTTCATATCAGAACAAAAAACGTAAAGTTTGTAGAGGACCATCCAATGAACATTCATGTACAGTTTGGCTTTAATCATATTTGTAGTTTCTGAGAAGAAGGCATTTGAATATTTTCCCATAGGGTCCAATGTCCTATGTCCTGCAGTGGTGGCCATCTTAGATTTCCGATCGGCATAAAAAACAGAAACTTTGTAGAGGACCTTCCAATGATCATTCCTGGGCAGTTTGGTTTCAACTGTCCTAGTGGTTTCAGAGAAGAAGCATTTTGAAACATTTTTCCCATAGGGTCCAATGTTAAACTAAGTCCTGCCGTAGCCGCCATTTTGAATTTCATATTGGAACAAAAAACCTTAAGATTGTAGAGGACCATCCAATGAACATTCATGTACAGTTTGGCTTTAATCATATTTGTAGTTTCTGAGAAGAAGGCATTTGAACATTTTCCCATAGGGTCCAATGTTAATCTATGTCCTGCGATGGTGGCCATCTTGGATTTCCGATTGGCATAAAAAACAGTAACTTGGTAAAGGACATTCCAATGATCATTCCTTTACAGTTTGGGTTCAGTCAGTTCATTAGTTTCAGAGAAGAAGATCTTTGAAATTTCAGCCAATCAGAGCATATTATTGGCTCTGGCAGCCATATTGAATATCCGACTGGAACGAAAAAACAGTAACTTTGTAGAGGACCATCCAAGGAACATTCCTGCTAAGTTCGGTTCCAATCGGCCAAGTGGTTTCGGAGAAGAAGCTTGAAATGTGAAAAGTTTACAGACGACAGACAACAGACGACGGACGCCAAGTGATGGCAATAGTTCACATGGACCTTTGGTCCAGGTGAACTAATAATATACTCACCACTGAAATGGAGTGATTGGTAGAAGAGATTTAAACTTGAGTAGCTGTGAGATCCTGTCACATGTTATAATAATATACTCACCACTGAAATGATTGGTAGAAGAGATTTAAATTTGAGTAGCTGCGAGATCCTGTCACATGTTATAATAATATACTCACCACTGAAATGGAGTGATTGGTAGAAGAGATTTAAATTTGAGTAGCTGTGAGATCCTGTCACATGTTATAATAATATACTCACCGCTGAAATGGAGTGATTGGTAGAAGAGATTTAAACTTGAGTAGCTGTGAGACACTGTTATGTATATCTGCATTAAATGTTGCTTTATTTAACATTGAGAGACAGATTGCTAGACTAGGCAGGGCTTGTGGCAGCAGTTCACATAATACTGCATAATGGTCATACCTATGAACAGAAATATTATTTTTAGAGGTGGTAAAATGTTGTGATTGGCAAGAAAAAAACTACGAATACCTTTTTATTGCGTATCCATTATCAAGATAAAATTTCCATTGCTTTGTTTTGGTGATTTGAATTTTAAATCAGTGGTAGCATTTTTACCTTGCTATATTAATGAACCATTCACGGAAAAAAGAAAGGAAAACAAAATGATGTTTGACACAATGTTTAAACCTAAGATGATTAATAGATACTGTGAAAGTACTTTTATTCATTGGCACCAATTTTCGTGGTTTCTACAAAATGCATTGATCCCTGGATTGTTGAATTCGTGGTTTCAAAGATTACAGGCTACAATCAATGGGAAAATTGTAATTTGTTGCATTTTAAACCACAAAATCCACGAAAATTAGAACCCCATGATTAATAATGATTTCACAGTAGTGTAGTACATGTATACCTGGACCATCCAGTAATGGCAAAACCTCTGACTGACTGAAACTTGAGTTTTTCTTGCTCTTGAAGTGCCATCCATATCAAATGATTCTCTATGTGATACCCAATATTGGTTACATACATGTTAGAACCAGTGGCTCCTTTAAAGGCGCTACCAAACCATATGTTGGGGAAAATCTTGGAGAATTTATCCCAGATATCTAAAATACATATAAACATTAATAATACAGTGTACAGTGAAAACTGTTGAGAACGAACACTGAATAAATAGCTATTTACAATCATCCAGAGGCTCTCAGGTTTTCAAATTGACTTCTAAATCATGTCGGTGGTGTAATGATTAGCATGCTTGTAACAAGTGCGATAGATCGTGGGTTCCAGTCTTAATTGGGTCAAATCAAAGACTGTAAGATTGGTATTTGCTGCTTCTCCACTAAGTATTAAAGAAAAAGAGCAATGACTTATTGGGTCAGAATCAGGTTAATGTGTACAAGTAGAGCAAAATGTCTACCTAAAAACAGACATCATCATCTCATCAAAATGTAACTTGTTCTTGTCATGATATATTTGAAAAATTGCTCACTTGGAGTAACAACAATCACTCACTCACTCAATTTGATTTCTGAAATTTTAAGAAAAATTAAGAACAAATCTTAAACATGATAAAATTCAAATTTTTACTGATTTCAGCATATTATGAAATTAATTTTGCCACTTACATTAAAGTGAGTGTCCACGATTTTTCATAATTTTTAAGTTTGACAACAACTTGAAAATAAGATAGATAAATCAATAAAATGACCAAATAACCATCTCAGATAAACAGAAATTTGTTTAATTAGATGTAATTAACAAATTACTTCTGATCATCTCCTGGCCAGGCTCGTGAATTTTCATGACCATTGACCCAGATTTATCAAAACAAAGACATGGATGATGATGAGGTAAGCAGTTTATTTAACCTACCTTTAGACTAAAATGTATAATTCATACATGTTTAATGATAAATTAGTCATACTTATCTATAAGAACACAATTTATCAATCAAAACTCAAATTATTAGCCATTTTTGTATCAATTTTAGTTTGTAAAGAACATACGCCATTTCAAACCGATTCCGCGTGTGCGCAGTTCATCATACAGAGGCGAAGCTATCTTGATTGACTTGAATTAGAGTAGCCCAGACACAAATTGCTTCCGACCACATTCCCTCCGAATTATTTCGTGAAAACCACTTTTCGGTGTTTTTTAGCTGCAATAATGTAGCTCCTGTGACAAACTTGTGTCTCGGCAGAGCTACAACACGGTCCCATTCGTCACAATGGAGCAAAAAAAAAGTTGCAGTTGAAACATAAAAACTCACTATTTACGCTTCAAACATTTCATTATAACAATTACTGATGATCCCAGTCCTTGTTAAATCGGTTTGGCTGAGAAATATATGCTTTTCAAAGTTATCAACAACCTTGTTCAAATTTATCGATCGTTTTCCATAACCGGAAACTACGGAGGGCGAGCTTTTCTAAATATGGTATTTCTTATTACAACCTGATGTAAACATTCCAATCGTAACTACTCGGCCATTCTCGCTACTCTGTTATTTGCAGGGTAGCGAGAATGGCCGAGTAGTTATGATTGGTAAACATTCACGCCTAAATCGCCAAATATGGTATCGACATCCAAATAGTGAGGCCGGAAATGACGAAATTCAAAATTTTCAAAGAGAAGATTTTATTTTGTGGGAATTACATTCTAAAGTACTGGTAGGTGATAAAAACTTGTTATAATAATGGACAAAAGGAAAGGTTATGTCTTATTATTGATAAATGCAGGCGTCAGAAGCTCTGTAAGCGAGCGCAAAAAATCTCGGCGGCTGCTCCATTACGTGTAATGGCATCCCGTTATAACCCTTGCGAGTAAGTGAGCATTTAGGGTTTTATTATTAGAACTAGTGTTTTTTTGCTGTTTTAGATGAATTTTGACTCACATCTGTTCAAGTCTGGGAGAAAAAATCTGATTTAAAAAATCTGACAAAATCGTAGACACTGTCACTTTAAGTCCTTTAAATCTATTCAATTTGTGAGTGATGCAGTCGAGTTTACATATAAATAAACTCCTACAAAATCGTTTTAAATCCTGTACAGCAAAAAAAACCAAAAGAATAATAACTGTGTTTCCGCTAACCCTACTGACCCTAATCTCTAGTTCTTATCCTAAAAATGCTTTGTCATTTTTAGACAAGCATTGTTAAAGTCAGATTATGGTCCTGCATAACCTAGGTAAAAATATAACATTGGCCTACATACCTACCCTATTTTTTAAAGAATGTTTGCAGAAACACAGGATTTTTTTTACTTTAGTCTAATGTAAAATCATAATTTTTACAGACAACACTAACTATAATTTAATCAATTCCTCATCATGATGCAGTCAAAAATCAGTCATTCATGAAGAAGTTGCTGCCAGATACAAATCTAAAACAAAAGAACCATTTAAAAGGATAGAATATGATGTACATAACGCTTACTTAGAATAAGTACATGTATTACCTGGGGGCAATAAAAACTTTGTCAAATAATGCCAAACCATAGGTTCTACCAATCCAGCCAGACCCGAATCTGAAACAAAATAAATATACAAAAAAAGATCGTCAAATAAAGTCTGTGTAACGTGTAACTTACCCAATAGTACAGCTAAGTATTGTCAACATAGAACTCCCATTATAAACAATGACCCAAAACTCCCATGTTAAATCATCTATGACATGCGAATAAAACATGTACATTTACATAATTCAAATGAAAGATGTCATGGTAAAATTTAACCTTTCAGATGCACTTTAGTTTTAAGCAACATTGTAAGTACAGTACATACAAAAACAACTATAAGAATAAGAATAAGAATAAGAATTTTGTTGTCCAATAGAGGGCCCACAAGGGGCAAAGTCATTACAGTAATTCATAAACATAACATTAAAAAATTAAAAATATAAATATTATACGTTACAATGAACAAAACTGCCCATAAAATATACTAAATACTTATAATTATAATAATTAAGTGCCGTCGACTATGACATTGTTGGCCACATCAGACATCAATGGTTAATTTACATGTAGTGTAGTGGTCAAGTTCTCCCCATGTCCTAAGCATATGGACAAGTACTGTACGGTAGTTGTACAAATGCAGAGGAAACCAAGGGCCGGTGCAAAATTAGGACTATCACACATTCGCACACATAATATACTATAATTAAATCTCTATTATTTACAAAAAAGTACATTTACCTGAACTGTTATTTTAATGCTTCTTAGCACTGCTTACACATTGTTTGTGTGTAAGTCTAGCTTTCTTAGCTGCTTTTGAATAAAGCTCTTTT
Source organism: Bathymodiolus septemdierum (assembly GCA_963383655.1). Classification (NCBI taxonomy): domain Eukaryota; kingdom Metazoa; phylum Mollusca; class Bivalvia; order Mytilida; family Modiolidae; genus Bathymodiolus; species Bathymodiolus septemdierum. The sequence continues at coordinate 71,070,181 of OY726522.1, read as the reverse complement.
GCTTTCCTTTTTGATAGCAGTGCTTGCTTTGGCCTCATGTTGAAAGAATTCTTGAAATTTTATCCTCCAAGTTAGTTATGTACAACAGGCATTCATTGGACAATGGGTAAAGTAAAAAAAAATGGTTCCAGGCATAACATGCATTATTTATTAATCATGCTGATGGTTTGATTGAATACAATTATTTCAAATAATGTCACTTCACATATACAAATATCTAAGTAATAAAGATCTTATGCCGAAAAAAGAGGTCAAAATTGTCAGGAGTGCAACACTTTTTTGTGACATTTTAAAAAAAGACTTTTTTTTAAAGGTAAAGCAAATTGTTATATGAGGGTACAAATGTAGGTACCTTATTTTCTTGATAATTTTGATGTCTTAGCCTTAATTTTAGCCAAATATGTAGATTGTTCATGTAAATATGTAGCTTGTTCATGTAAATATGTAGCTTGTTCATGTAACCGTTTTAATACAGTTATGTTTTTGAAAAAGATACTACCATGTCAGGAGTGCAACACAAAAATTTTAAAATCTGAGAAGTTAAGTGTTTTTTAAAAACAATTTACACACCCAAATTAAAAGAGAAGTAAATTCTGTTAACAAAATCTCTATTTTCTTGAATGAAAACTTTATTTACTACATTGTTTATATAAATAATGTATGAGTCTAGTACAAGTGTCAGGAGTGCAACTTTGAAGTTTGAAGGCCAACACTTAAGAAATACCTGAGCCAATATATTGTTCTGCTTTATTTTTCAGGAGATAGTTTGCCAGACACAAGATTGCACCCCTAAAGTGGCCTGATAGACACAGTGTATTTCTTTCAGAACAATTTTTTTCATGTCAGGAGTGCAACAGTTTAAAAATGGCATTTTTTAAAACCACCATATTAATCTTATAATGACTTGTATGCACCCAAAATGGTTTCTAATAATATAAGAATTCTTGCTTGAGTTTTCATAAATTCTTTTAAGATCAATTTCAAAGCAGAACTTTATTCATCTAACTTCAGATTGTATAAAGCAATGATATCTGGATAATATATTTTCATATAACTTCTTAATTTAAGAAGCCAGCTGCTTTAAACTTTGTCTTTTATTAACAAATAGCCATATTGCAGTTATAAATTTTTACTAATGTTCAGAGAATTCTGATTAAATGATTTAATAACTGTTATAACAAACCAGTAATTTTGTTGCACTCCTGACATAATATTCAATTTTTAACTTTTATGCACATTTTGAGTTAATTTTCAGATCTGACCTGTGATAATGGCAAAGATAATTGTAAAAACAATGCGTTTTGTCAGAGTTTTGCAAATTGAGACACTGCAAAGACTTACTTACCTAAATAAATAGTGGATAAAATGCTATGAAAGTTCAGATTATGAATGCAATGAATTATCCAGGTTAAAAAACATAAAGTTTTCATAATGGTATAATATCAACACTAAAAGGTTCTACCTATGAATTCAGAATTACAGGACTATTTTGATGATTTACTCCTGTTTTTTTTATATGTATGCATTATGACAGGAGTGCAACAAAACAGGAGATTTGAGTTGTCTAATTTAGGTTATTCTTTTTTTTTAAATAACAGTTCAGTGAAATTTTCAAATTTATAGGACTTGTATTAAGTTGTTTTACTACAAGACTGCTAAGTATTTAATAGGATCTAACTCTTCTTATTGTAACTACACCATTTTTTTTTATCTGAAATGTGTAAAAAATTATGTTTAAATATATAATATATGTACATGAAATGCATCAGATAAAATTAAAAGAGCAAAGGTCTTAATTTACAAGTAAAACTTTCATATTGAAAATTAAATGTGTATTTTTTCTGGTTTCTGCTTTGTTTATGAATGTGTATAATATGTCAGGAGTGCAACAGGAGAAATGGGACACATTTTCAGCTGGACATAACTCCTTTCATTGAAATGATAAATCTACTCTGGTTTTTTTCAGTGAGTTTTAAAAAGGCTAAATGTTGGTATGAAATTATTTTTTGGTTAATTTCTTCAGGCTTTTTTTCTTATTCAAAACCTTTTCTTTCAACAAAAAATTCATGCATACAAAAAAATGAAGAAAAAAGAATAAAAAAAAGAAAAATTCAAGGAAAGTAAATGTTATCTGTGTACCAAAAGTAATGCCTATTACTCTGCCATCAATTAGTGTGAAAAAAATGTTGCTATTTGTTATATGTTTGTTTAAAATTATATTCTGAAAATTTATACTAAATTCAAATTTGAATGGTGATTCACGTTGAATAAAGGTTCAGAATTTTTTTTATCTCTTTATTCTCAGTTATGGCCATCTAGATTTATTAACTTCAATGTATAGTTATCAAGATGCAACAAAAGAAAATATGCATAAACCAACTTGAAATTTGGTCAAAATTTTAATAACTGCAACCATTTTTTTTTACTTTACCCCAATAAGGGCAACATTGACCAATCAAATGTGTTACATTGATAAACAAATAGTATAAATTTTTAAAAAAATCGGAACTGACCTGAAAAAATTTCGGATGCTTAGAAATTCAGAAAAAGTAAAAAAATATAATCGGAAAATGACATCCAGAAAAGCGGAATTCCGTTTTAAAACGGAAAAAAATAATGTCTGTAAAAAGCGGAATATTGTCGTGTGGGTCTTCATCATTGGACTTGGTGACTACGGCTGGATTTACGAATTTGGCATGGCAAGAGCAATTGCTGATTGTTTTGCTTGTAACTGAACCCCATGCTTGACTTAACATACGGTGAGCATCCAAAACACTAATTGTAAAATCTGTTTTGTTATCAACGGCCCTAATTTTTTTTTTAAATGACAAGTTTCCGATAATGCAATTTTAAATTTCAAATGACACCTTGGTCCATAGGTTGAGTTACACTTCTTGTGTTTGGTGGTAAAAAAGCCAATTTAATCGATTGAAGTGGATGAGCAGGACAATGTCAACTATCATTAAATACAATTGATTTTTTCAACTTTGTCATTTTCTTATCTAATTTCTGCAACCAATCAATAAACATTTCTGATGTCATCCATGCCTTTTTGTTAGCCAGCTATTCTGTTGGTAAGACTTGACATTTTTAAAACACCTAGGATTTTTAGATTTTCCAATCACTAAAATTGGCAATTTATCACTACCAGACATATTGGCACATACCATAGTCGTTAAACGATCTTTACTTAACTTGCCATTGTGACAACTAACATTTTTAAATTCTAAAGTTTTATCAGGTAACAAACCTGTAAAAAATACCTGTTTCATTGGCATTATAAATTTGATCAAGACTAATCTTGTAGGATCTTAGAAACAACCTGTAGAAAATATCTGTTTCATCACCATTATAAATTTGATCAGGACTATAATCTTGTAGGATCTTAGACAGTTTTGTTTGCCAGTTTTCCATTGCAACTGAATTTGTTTCTATAGAATTTGCTTCCCCACAGACACATTTAAAACTGATATCGTGATGAACTTTAAATCTTTCTAGCCAACCTGACGAACAATCGAATTCTAAATCTGAGATTCCCAATTTTGTTGCAAAATATTTAGCTTTTTCTCTCATTATTTTACCCGAAACAGTTACATTTTGTTCTCTTGCATTTTTATACCATGCTAACCGAGCTTTTCTGACTTCTGGAAATTTTGCACCCCTACTTTTTTTTCTTTGCGACCCCATTTCTCCCGTAAGATATTTTTGTTTCATTTCATCACCCTTTTTAATCCATGTTGATAAAGTTGAAATTGGAATTCCAAAATCTGCTGCAATTTGCTTTTTTGCTTTAACACCCTTTTCTACTGCCATGATAGCCTCATATTTTCGTTTTATGCCTTTACCTGCTACAACTGACCCAGATATCCCCCCAGTTTTTACACTGGGTCCTTGGTTGGATTGTTCTGCTAATGTTATGAATCTGGCTATCCCCCCGGGACTAGGTCCGGGTCTTTCACCAGATCCAATCGTAGAAGGTTTGTCATTTGACATTGTGAAAGACATGCAATTCACAATTTAAATCCACCTTTCATACCTATGGGGATAAATGTCTCAAAATTCAAATCTTATAATTAACCTTTGCCTTTTACCGAATGTTTTTACACGACACAATACATGAATGACAATTTCGGTGGAAATTACCTAATTAACACAATCCGTATTTTACAATGACCCAAGCGCTACCTGTATGATTGCCACATCAAATGATATGGAAAATGTCGTAGAATAAATTATTGCTGGTGATTTAACTGATAGAAATTAATTATCACTTGATTGCTTCATTTAAAATTAAAACATATTTCTTTACAATAATAAAAATTAACAAAATTGATAAAACTTTCCCCGAGACGATGAATGACGGAAGCCATAAATTTGACACTTTGACATCTGTTTATTGAGATTAATTATCAGTTCGACATAACGAACACGGTTTGTATTGATTTTTACCTTTGGGACTGAAAAGTTACTTTGAGACAACCGAAATTTTGACATCAAATTTCGAGAAAAAAGGAGTAAAATCAGTTGAAATGCACTGGGATTTGTTCGAGATAACCGAGTTTGACACCTGTAATTCCATTTCTGACCGTTTCAACTGACTTGAAACTTGATGACACAAAGTAGAGAAAAGGTAAGTCTGTGTATCGTGTAACTTACCCAACAGAAAAGGTAAGTCTGTGTATCGTGTAACTTACCCAACAGAACAGGTAAGTCTGTGTATCGTGTAACTTACCCAACAGAAAAGGTAAGTCTGTGTATCATGTAACTTACCCAACAGAACAGGTAAGTCTGTGTATCATGTAACTTACCCAACAGAACAGGTAAGTCTGTGTATCGTGTAACTTACCCAACAGAAAAGGTAAGTCTGTGTATCATGTAACTTACCCAACAGAACAGGTAATTCTGTGTATCGTGTAACTTACCCAACAGAACAGGTAAGTCTGTGTATTGTTTAACTTACCCAACAGAACAGGTAAGTCTGTGTATCGTGTAACTTACCCAACAGAACAGGTAAGTCTGTATCGTGTAACTTACCCAACAGAACAGATAATTCTGTGTATCGTGTAACTTACCCAACAGAACAGGTAAGTCTGTGTATCATGTAACTTACCCAACAGAACAGGTAAGTCTGTGTATCGTGTAACTTACCCAACATAACAGGTAAGTCTGTGTATCGTGTAACTTACCCAACAGAACAGGTAATTCTGTGTATCCTGTAACTTACCCAACAGAACAGGTAAGTCTGTGTATCGTGTAACTTACCCACCCAGAACAGGTAAGTCTGTGTATCGTGTAACTTACCCAACAGAACAGGTAATTCTGTGTACCGTAACATATCATCCCACATTATTGCTGTAATGGATGGATATTTTACTTTGATGTAGTTGAGTACTGCTTTACAATGAGAAAAGAAGAGTTGTTGTGTTGTCATGTTTTGAAGGTCCATTCTCTTTTTACATTTGTCACAAATACCAATGTGATATACCTACAATATATTCAACAGAATTAGTGAGTGCATTATACATGGTTGTTAAATGAAAATCATAAAAGCACAAGATAAGCACAAGTCGAGATGCCATATATTATTATTGAAATAAATTATAACTAAAAATTGTGAAATTCTGTTTATATATCACCTTTACTACTATTATATATTTCGTGCTTGTTTAATATACATATCTTATATATAACTAATTATATAATATTGTATATTTTGAATCAATGCAGTAAATATTTTTTATTACTATACAAAATATTCCTAAATATCTTGTGTATTTCATATCAAAATAATAAATATATTATCTAAAATGGAAGGATTTATCTGTGTAACTGTTTATATGGTAAATGTTATGTCATTATTGTATATTTATTTCAAATCATTAATAGAAATAATAATGCATATATAGCTTGAATATTTTATTATGTATTCTGGTTTCAATTGGCTTTAATAATTAGAGGCTTACCTGACTTTGTATCACTCACTTAGTAATACATTATTAATTCATTATTCTATATGATTACCTATGTACAGGATAGGTTCAATCTTGTTTCTGAGAAGAGGGGGTTTATTAATTTCTTATCAACATAGAAAGCCATAAACTCTTAAAACTTGATGAGAACCATCTTGGATTTCCAATGTACCTAGTGGATCATTCAAGAAACATTCCAGTCTAATTCTCCTTTAAAATGGTCCAATTGTTTCAGGGAAATAAATTTAAAATCATTTTCCCTATATGGTTGATTGATTGATTTTGATTTTTGGTGTTTTAACACCACTTTTAGCAATATTTCAGCTATATCATGGCGACCAGTTTTAGTGGTGGAAGAAGCCGGAGTACCCGGAGAGTACCACCAACCATGGGCAAGCAACTTTTTCCCTATATAGTGTTATGATAATCATCAAATGCTCTTTCATATAGAATTTGAACTTAATAAAACCTGTAGTTTCCCATATGATTCTACATTGGTATATGTTAAACTAAAAGGCCCTGCAGTGGTGGCCATCTTGAATTTCCAAAGGCCACATTAAATGCATATTTTGTAGATGGCCATCTAAGGAGCATACCAGCCAAGTTTTGTTTTAAAAATTATTTAGTACATGGTTTAAGAGAAATACATTTTTTCAACATTTCGATTTTTGTGGCCATACCACAAATTACTCTAAATACGTGTATGACCATGCAGTTCCAAGTATAGAACCAACACAAATCTCCACTGATCAACAACATACCTCATCTGCTCCGATATGGAACCATCGCAGAGCTTGATGTAATTCCATCACTTGGTCTATCATCATACAAACAGCTGTCAGAGAATCTGTTTGTAATAAAATACTATCTTGTTCTATAAATGCTATTCATACACATAAACATTTTTATAATTATGTGTAGTGTTAACAATTTACATTTTCACATTTTTTTTTAACATTGTAAATTAACTTGTTCTCACCATGATATAGCTCAACAATATTCACTCACTCACTCCTTTTTCAGATTTTTCAGTAAATTTTACCAAATATTCCATTATATATTTAGAATTAAGGCAGATATGAAGGTCGAAAAATACATTATCACTATTATCATAGCGAGTCAATAAGACTAGCTGTGATATTAGTGATAATGTTAGTCAAGTCCTTCAATACTATACAGTTACTTAATGGGCATGGATGCAATAGACCAAACTATTTGTTCTGAGGTGCTGGGAATGACCAAGTGTTCTATTGCACGAGGCCAGCGGCCAAATGCAATAGAACACTTGGTCATTCCCAGAACAGAAGGACAAATAGTTTGGTCTATTGCATCCACACCCATTAAATAACTGTTTTATTTCCTAATTAAACAGAAGCAAGAGGTAGCGGACATGACTTAAATATATTCATGCATATATTGTAGAAAAACTGATGAAAATGATTTATTTAATGAATTAGATAACAATAAACAAGTGGAATACAGAGCAAAAGGTCCTTAATTTTTATATTACATAAGTTTTTCAATATTATTATTTAAATATTAAAATTTAGAAATTTTATGAAAACTGAAATTTTAGAAATTTTTTGAACTTTAAATTTATTTTTTTTTCAATTTTTTTTTTAGAATTTAGAAATTTTTTGAAAATTTTTGGAAAGATTTGAATTTTTTGAAGTTTTGAAATTTGTTGTCCAATGAAAAAAAGGTTCAAAGGTCAGTTCAATAGTCTGTCGTGCAATAGTCTCTTGAAGACTATTGATGTGTCAATAGATCACAAGGGAGCAAAAATATCTTAAAATATGTAGTTAATTTACAATTAGGTAATAATTGACTTTATTGTATTTTATCAGTGATGTTATAATGGGTTTAATCACTGGTGGATAATTTTCAGTATCGGAGTCAGTCGGTTGATGCTAAAAATATCCCTCTGTGAGATCAAAGGAGATATGTCCTAATTACCGATAATAAGACAGTAAAACCTATCTATAATAAACATCCATGAATCATTCAGATTTGCAAGCCATGTCTAATATTTATCTACAGGAACAGCAAGATAAATAAATTTGCTTCTCTAAAAATAATAAGTGTACTACAAAGTACTACGATGTAATTGGCCACAGAGGTGTTTACACAAATTTAGATATAGAAGTAGTCTCAGGGAACTTGTCAGCAATTTTCAATAATTTAATTTTTTCTCTCTCTATTTTTCTAAGATTTTGACTAACAATCTTTATTCACATTGTGTCTGAATCAGATTGATTTCAGAATTTTACACAAAAACAGTTTTTTTTTTTCTATTTTTCTAAGATTTTGACTAACCATATTTATTCACATTGTGTCTGAATCAGACTGATTTCAGGTTTTTACACATATACAGTTCATATCTATATTATTGCTAAAGATAGTTTCTATATTTGTGGATACCAATTTTTTCCCATTTAAAAAAAAAAGTGAGAAGTTACTTTTTCTTTTTTTTTAACAAAAATATAATATAGATTAATTCAATAATTTAAATCTTAGCTTAGCGAAACCAGCTATAGGGTTTTAAAAGGGGTATGCTTAGCATGAAAAATTGTATAATATAATTTTTAGTGTCTCCCTGAATGAACAAAGTCAACTCCCAATTACTTTTTGTGCTGATTGAGGTGGACAAACTGCCATTAATGTTTCATACTTACCAGGATTAGATGGACAGAGAGCCATGGGATAATTAGGTACCTCTCTCAAGGATTTGAACTTCTCATGCTTTAACACAAACTGCAATAAATTTATTTATATACATTTGAGACAATCATCATACTGATAAAACTTTCCACACTTCTGCTGGAAGAATTGAAATGTGAAAGGACCACGGACGTCGGACCATGATAACAATGGACACATAGTGGTCAAGTACACCTCGCCACAGGTGGGAATTCAACTCACAACTTTATCTGTGACTTCTTTCAGTGAGCTAGCACTATAAAAATCCAACTAAACATGTTTGTCTAGTACATCATCATCATTTCATTGAAATGTAACCTGTTCTCACCATGATATAGCTGAAATATTGCTCACTTGCCATTCACTCTTAATGACACCCGATGTTTTGAAAGAACTGTGAAATCCAAACTGATTGACATCCAACATATAATACCGGTGTTAGGGTTAGGTGTTGTGGTGTTTATCGTCACTTTCACCAATATTTCAGTTAAATCGTGGGGGTCAGTTTTGTTGGTGGAGGTAACCGGAGTGCCCCGAGAAAACCACTGACCTATGCAAAGTCACTGAAAAGCTTTATCACACAATGTTGTATGAAGTACACCTCGCCTGAGCAGGATTCAAACTCTCAATGTTAATGTCTATCTATTTGTCAGATATTTGGTATTTGATGATAGTAGTGTAGATGATGACTGAAAAGATGCATGAATTCGGAGTTTAATGTACCGAAATAACATATGGATAAAACTATGCTCATTCGATAGAAAAATGTCTATATTTTCAAATTAAGTGGGTCGTAAAAAAATCGTAAGACAACTTTTCTTGGAAATTTTGGTTTTCCGAAGGTACCCAACTGATACATAGTTGACCAGGTGAAAATAAAATTTCATATCTATAACACGTGATCGTTTATCGATAAAAAAATATATATTACACAATTAAACAAACATTTAATTGTATCAATAGATGAAAAAGAACAGTTAATTCTCGTCTGATTTAATATAACTAGCCTCTCAAAATACCCCTTATTTTGGTGGAAAATAAGACAAGTTTTCTCCTTTAGCAAATTTATTTTGTGTTTTCCGTACATTTTTAGTATTGATAAAGTAATGTTACATTAGTCCAAAAATTCATGCCAAATTTCATATCATAGATACTTGCAGATACGCAGAAAAATGCTATTTTTTGTTTGTTTCCTCTCTCATTTAATGCCTTTTATACGCGGAAATTTGATACACCGTTTCCGATTCTATAAATATAGTTCGACTGATCTTCGAGTCATTAAATAGCACGTTGTCTTCTTTGAATGAAATGGCTTAGTTTCTAATTCATTTCATTGTTAAGTGTTCGGCTTTTCGCACACTGTTTACTGAGGTTTTTAGACTTCATTTAGCATTGTTTTTGTCGCTTGTTTGTCGATAATTAGTGTATTTTGTTGATTAGTAATTAGGTTATTGTAATACCAGAATTTAACTGGACAGACACGTTCATATTCCGTATGATGGCATTTTTCGGTAGCCCTTTGAAACTTTCTCCTTCTAGTCCAAAAAGGAGAAAAGAAACGTTGAACTGGGAGCAATGCATTATATGTCAATGTTCCAATGCATAACCTGTGATTTGTATGCGAGATGTAGGCAAAGATAGTTTTGTAAGATCGATGGAAATTAGAAGAGATGAGGTGTATTCTCGTATTTTGCAGGAAATGTCCACAATGGACAATTTTATATCACGTAAAATTAAAGTTGTTTACCACCGTAATTGCTATAGAAAATATACAAGTAAACAAAACTGCAGTGTTTTCAAAACAGATCAGATAATTTTTTACAAGTACTGAACAAGTTTCAACTATGTCACAAACAAGTGTCGTAACACGCTCCCAGTAAGAGCCCATTCAGTGGGATTTTTGTTTCATTTGTTAAAATAAAACATTCAAGAAAGATTTTAAAGTACATAAAAGTGCATCCGGTGAGCGTGAGAACAAGTTGATGGAGTGCGCATTGAGTCAAAATGATGATAGACTGGTTTGCGTGTTGAATTGTGACGATTTTGTTCTGAAAGGAGTTTATTACAACGGGTGCATGACTAAATATTTGTTAAAGAGTTCCCCGAAAAACGAACAGAAACAGGATTCTGATCTTTCTAGTAACGAAATTGCCTTCCAGAATTTAATTCATGAAATCAACGATGATTTAGTCGTTCACAAAAAGGTTTTTCGGATGACACAATTACCTGAAAAATACAAAGCATATCTACCTGCAGACACAGGTACCTACTCACCTGCCAAGTTACAAGACAGGCTAGTTAAACATTATGCTGGTTCTATAGTTATACATACTCAGTGGGGCCATGGAATGTCAAATCTTGTCTTTAGTGTCACGCTTTCCTTAGGCGATGCTATTGCCGCGGCAGGTAAATACAAGTCCAAATTTAAAGCCTCTGAGTTGGAAAATAATTTTCAAGTTGATGTTGAAGGTATTTCTGATGAACAAATTTTACACTCTGCTGTATGTATCTTAAGACGTGATATTGAGAAGCTGAAAATCTCAGTTGAAGACTATCCAAAAAGCCAATCTACGAGCAGATTACTCTAATCTCAATAAATTCAGAGTTCGACTTGCAACAAAAAAAGAAGCAAGCCTGGCCAAGTTACCACCATGCGAAGCGACACTCCATCAGCATGTACTAAGAGCATATTTGCAGACCTATATCTGGAAATCCTCACAAAAAGGGCAGTCCCCTGTTAGGTCTCCTTTAATGTTCGGATGGGAAGACAAGGGTGGTCTGGTACCTGTCTTCTTCCGGGGACAAATGTCATCAGACTTTCTGCAGGATCTTGTGTGCAGTTGCAAAGGCAAATCAATTTGTTCCAGTAGCTGTGTTTGTTTTGAACAGGTTCTGTCGTGCACAGATCTTTGTCCCTGTTATGGTAGCGACATGTGTAAAAATGCCATAACAAAGAATGTTACCTTACTGTAAGACGATGGTCATGATGTCTGAAATTTAGTAGATTTCTACAAGGCTTTGTTGTTGTGGACAAAATTATCTGCCATGTAATGTCGTGACAAATCCACAATAGTCATTTTGTAGTTAGATAGCGATGTTGTTCTGTCATTTGATTTGAACCAGTATAGTCCTATTTATACTGACTAATATAAATGTGTTGCTATCGACTTATATGCTTATTTTGGTGTTTTATGACCTCTTTAGGTTATACAGCATTCGTTGTAACGAACGTGGAGCAAAAACATTGATTAAGAATACCACACAGTCATATCAGTGACAGGAACAAGAACAATGATGTTTATGTACTAGTGAAGGACGCCCACCCCCCTTTTTCTATACGCCAGAGAATTTTTAATTTGTGAAATAGAAGTTAAATTTCGTTGTAAAAAATAGTATCAATGTTATCATCAACTAATTAAAGCAAATTCAGGTCAAGACGTTTCCATACAAAGGTCAAGGTCAGGCTCCTATTGGCAACATTAAAAATGTGAAGGAAACTGACTATGTCATCAAAACCTACAAAAATACACATTTTTTTCACAACTAAACCTTAAAGTCTATATGAAAGACTTAATAGTGTATACCAAATTTTGCAAAAACGATAATTTCATCCCTTTGTGGGAACTGAATTCAAGGGGAGCAACCCAAAAGTTATAACTCATATATTTTCCTAAAATTTTGGGTAGAACGATTATCTCCCTTTTCAAGGAAATGCAACCAGTTCCCGTTTTTACGACCCGACTATCTGGATAGAGTATGAATTCTTCTTTCCAATGATATATAATTTCGGTATATGTTCGGTGGGTACATTAAAGTCAAAAATTTCATACCCCATATGTTGTTTGTGTTTAACAAAATTGCTTGATTTGATTGATTTTAGGTGTTTAATGCCACTTTCAGCAATATTTCAGCTATATCATGGCGACCAGTTTTAGTGGTGGAAGAAGCCGGAGTACCCGGAGAGAACCACCGACCAAGGGCAAGCAACTGGTAAACTTTATCACTTGCGGCTGCGAGTCAAGTGCACCCTTTTTTGTAATTTACAAAGCTGGGTGTGAACCCACGCCGTATTGGTGATAGGCTTTTATGAGTTGTTAGGTAATCCAACTACCTAACTCATTGAGACACCTGTGCCCTCCAAAATTGCTTGATCAATATCAATTTACTACTTACCTCAAAATGACCAAATGTTTGCACAAGTGGAATAATAATCAAATTATTTTCTTCTGCCAATTGCTGAATTCTGTAAATTGCTTCTTTACTGAAATAGTAGAGAATCAGATTTAGGTACTAAATTACAGTCAAATAACTGAGTTTTAATCATGGTAAATTAATTCTAGTATTATGAAGAACAAGACAAAAAAAAAACTGCCAAAAAGCTCCCCATAATGAAATAATCATACAATCTTATCTGAATTTAAGGCTCAACTTAAATTCCATTATCAGGTTAGGCCATTGAGGTTCATTTCGGTTATAGCTACTACTGTAGGGCTATTAGATATAGCCATACACATAATGCACTTTGCTGTGTATGTTGGAAATCGTTAGCTGGATAGATAAATTGTCAAAAGTAAAGTTCATGAAGATTTCAACAGAGCAGGTCACAAAATTAAGTATCGATTTGTATTTTATTATAAAATCAATGAAAACAATAATTTGTACACCTTTGCAGATGTGATTTATTCACCGATGCTTGAAAAGCAGTATTTAATTTGTCAATTTTAAGCGCAAGGGCAAGCAAGGGATGCTTGCCAAAATGTCGCCACGTGGCATGATACACACACATTATAATAATACAATTAAATGATGCACTTACTTATCTAAGCCTATGTTAAAACATCATAGTCCTGCAAAGTCCGGCCACAGTATAAAAAAAAAAAAAAAAAAAAAAAAAAAAAAAAACACTTTGCGGGACATGTGCTTTGTCAGTTTGTGACACAAGCCTTAGGGGTACACATTTACTGCAAAAGACAGCAATTGTCTTTAATTAACAGATACACATAGATAAAATATTTTAAGAAGCGTAGTGTTGGTATTTGTGCACATTCAATCGTGATCTTGCACATAATGAAATGCAGAAAATCAACAATAAATTAATGCCTTAAGACAAGTATAATATCTATTTGCTTGTGTTATTTGTCAAGATAATTATGGATGCTGTTGAAGATTATGCCAAAAGGTGGATAAAGAGAGAAGTAGACCAAGATCCTGAGTTAGAGTCCCTGTCAGACTGGGTTAGAACAATTAGGTCTCTAGTACAAGGTCGGATTCACAAACTCAAAAATTGTGTTAATAGTCGACCTAAGTCTGTATTTAAAGACCATGAAGCTGTTAAGTGTCTTTCCTCTCTTCATGACAAATATGTTATCGTTCCTGCGGACAAGGCTTCCAACAATATCGTGTTTGTATGTAAATCATATTACTTCGAATGCCTAATCAAGGAATTAGGCATAAATAGCAACACCTCTAGTAATACCACATACAAACCAACTTCGTTCGACAAAGATGAAATCCTAGCTAACCACAGATCATTCATGACCTCTTTAAACATTCCCTCTGGTAAAGAGTCTGAGGATTTACCTTATTTATATTGGATACCTAAACTCCATAAGACACCATACAAAGAAAGGTACATAGCGGGATCATCAACTTGTTCGACGAAAGAATTGTCTATTCACCTGACAAAGATTCTGTCTGCAGTAAAAGACGGTTTACTCGCGTAGTGGCATAAATCACATGTGGATTTTGAAAAACTCTAAAGATCTTTTGGATAACCTGAAATCAAGATCTTTCTCTCATGTATCCTCCATCAAAACTTTTGATTTTTCAACTCTAAATACCACCCTACCGCATGACAAATTAAAAACCTGCTTAAAAGAAACAATTCATAAAGCTTTCAGTCATAGAAACTATGGCTCAAAATTTGTTGTGTTAGGCTACAATTCCACATATTTTTCAAACAAAATTCAAAAAGGTAAAACATGCTACTCCGAGGAACAAGTGATCAGTATGCTGGAGTTCCTCATTGATAACATATTTGTCTCCTTTGGAGGGACACTTGTTTCAGCAGGTCGTCAGCATACCAATGGGCACGAATTGTTCCCCTCTTCTATCCGATTTATTTTTATACTCATATGAGTTGGCGTTTCTTCAAAAGCTTGTAAAAGATAAGAAGATTCATGAGGCTAGAGCCTTTAATTTTACATACAGGTATATTGATGACATTTTATCTATCAATAATTCTAGATTTGCAGAATTTCTTCCATTGATATATCCTCCAGAGCTGGAAGTTAAAGAGACCACAGATACAGCTTCATCCGCATCATTTTTGGACTTATACCTCGAATTTGACGACAGTGGTCAACTCAGTACTAAAATTTATGATAAACAGGACGACTTCAATTTTAAAATCATAAATTTTCCAAACATGTGCAGCAATATACCAGCTTCTCCTGCATATGGTGTTTACATCTCGCAATTGTTTCGCTATGCAAGGGCCAGTAGCAATTATTCTGATTTCCTGAAACGTCATCTTCATCTGAGAAACAGGCTACTGGACCTATTTTGTTCCTGTATTTAAATACTGTTATAGTGATAGCCGGAACCTTTGAACCGTAATGAGAGCGGGAGGTTTGGCGCTTTTAAATCTGATTCAACCCACCATTTCTTTAGAAATGCCTGTACCAAGTCAGGGTCATTACAGTTTTCACAGTTTTCCGGTTGTTGACTGATTTTGTCTGTTTATATAATTATGAGTTTTGACTTTCCCTTTGTAAAATTGTTCGGAGTTCGGTAATTTTGTTATTACCCTTATTATCTATTTGCTTGTGTTATTTGTCAATTTCACTTACATGTAATCAGTTTTCAGCCATTCAAAAAATACATGGTGCAATTGGGTTAGGTCACTTGAGAATTTGCTCACATTCTTTTCGTATTGGTAAACAACTGCTGGTGTTTCACTCAGTATATAATGTTTTACTAATGTTACAATGTACATATAAATATAAGCATATTACACAGAATAACGATGTTGCATATAATTTAATTATTAGATATGTTTTAGTATATAATGTGGTATACTGATGTTGCATATATCATGATTATCAGATAAATTTCAGTATATAAAGTGGTATATACTGATGGTGGAGAAACATGATAATCGGACAAATTTCTGTATATAATATGGTATACCGATGTGGCATATAACATGATTATCAGCTAAATTTCAGTATATAACATGGTATGCAGATGTTGCATATAATATAATTATTATATAAATTTAAGCATATAACGTAGTATATATTGATGTTGCATGCAACATGATTATCAGATAAATTTCAGTATATAACATGGTATACCGATGGTTGCGAAAACATGATTATCAGATAAATTTCAGTATATATACAGATGGTGCATAAAACATGATTATCAGATGTTTAATTGATATGTACTAACCTTATTATCAGAAGTTTAGCTGATATGTACTTATCTTATTATCAGATGTTTAACTGATGTGTACTTACCTTATTTTCAGATGTTTAACTGATGTGTACTTACCTTATTTTCAGATGTTTAGCTGATATGTACTAACCTTATTATCAGATGTTTAGCTGATATGTACTTATCTTATTATCAGATGTTTAACTGATGTGTACTTACCTTATTTTCAGATGTTTAACTGATGTGTACTTACCTTATTTTCAGATGTTTAGCTGATATGTACTAACCTTATTATCAGATGTTTAGCTGATATGTACTTATCTTATTATCAGATGTTTAACTGATGTGTACTTACCTTATTTTCAGATGTTTAACTGATGTGTACTTACCTTATTATCAGATGTTTAGCTGATATGTACTAACCTTATTATCAGATGTTTAGCTGATATGAACTGATCTTATTATCAGATGTTTAACTGATGTGTACTTATCTTATTTTCAGATGTTTAGCTGATATGTACTTATCTTATTATCAGATGTTTAACTGATGTGTACTTACCTTATTTTCAGATGTTTAACTGATATGTACTAACCTTATTATCATATTTTTAGCTGATAATTACTAACCTTTATTATCAGATGCTTAGCTGATATGAACCTACCTTATTATCAGATGTTAAACTGATGTGTACTTACCTTATTATTTCAGATGTTTAGCTGATATGTACTTATATTATTATCAGATGTTTAGCTGATATGTACTTATCTTAATTTCAGATGTTTAGCTGATATGAACTTATCATATGTTTAGCTGATAATTACTAACTTTATTATCAGATGTTTAGCTGATATGAACTTATCATATGTTTAGCTGATAATTACTAACTTTATTATCAGATGTTTAGCTGATATGAACTTATCATATGTTTAGCTGATAATTACTAACTTTATTATCAGATGTTTAGCTGATATGTACATGTACCTACCTTATTATCAGATGTTAAACTGATATGTACTTATCTTTTATCAGATGTTAAACTGATATGTACTTATCTTTTATCAGATGTTTCGCTTATATGAAGTGTCTTATTTTCAGATGTTTAGTTGATATGAATTTATCTTCTTATCAGATCAGTAGCCATTTTCACAAAAATTTGTAACTATAGTCCTAACTTTTTCACTTAAGATTATCTTACGACAATTCCTACGTCCTTTTCACAAAGATTATCTTACGACAAATTTTAATCTTACGACTAAAATTACACTTACGAAAAAAATTCTTCCTTAGGTGTACTCGATACAACATTATGTGATAAAGTTTGTCAGTGATTTGCCACAGGTCAATCATTTTCTCAGAGTACTCCAGTTTTCTCCACCAATAAAACTGACCGATATATTGTTGAAAGGGGCATTAAACACCATAAGCCATCTTCCTTAGCAACCTAGTTTCATTTTCATAGCACAACAAAACATTTGTTTAAATAAAATTATTCTATAAAATATCCCCGGCACTAATTTATAAGCAGTTTTTTATGCTATGTTTGTATGTTTATATTGAATTTGTATCTAATATATGAATCGGTCACCAATAACTGCACAAAATATGAAAGGGTATGATTTTTGTATAGAGGAACATTTCTAATGCATGTAAATTAAAATGATCTATAATAATTATCATTACTTGGAGTTGTGCGTCATCATCCCCACGTGGTTACTTTTGGTAGAAGTATTTTTTAAGGGACAAAAAACCTATTCATATAATTCATTTTATCGGTTATTTGTTAGCAAAATATTTACCCCCTTTTTTACAATTAATCCCATCCCACATAAAATTAAACGCTTGTTCTTTTACTGATGAAAATTTATCCCGATTTTTCTGAGATAACCCAAATTAAGATGTGTTTATCATCTATCAATCATGAAGACGAATAAATATCCCTGTTATATATTAATATTAATATTGATATAACAGAAGAATGTACACAAGTTTATCATACATAATATGTATTGCCAGAGTGTTCGATGATCATCGAAGTTGCCAGAAATTAATAAATTATATTACTAATATAAAGGCAAAATCAAAACGATATCATTGGATCCAGAAAATTCCAGTCCTAAAGCGGCTGTTCATACAAAACTTTTGTAAGCGGAGTAGACGTCTAGAAGAAAATCCTGTATTCCTGTTTTTATATAAAAAAAAAAAATAATAATAATAATGAAAAAGAAGAATTCTCCCCAAGTTTGCAAGTAGTCTTTTCGATTGTCGATCGTTCCCAATTTGAAATCTAAAATTAAAAGAATTATCCTGATATTTTTGGTCATGTAAACTTTGCTGCATTGAAAAGGTAAATGTACGGAATGCATCGTTATAGACAGACTCTGTTATTAGTAACGACAAAAAGGAGTAAACAACAATGTCGTTTGTAGCGTCTGTTTGTATTAAACCATATTCATTTCAATAAACATTTATCAATATGTGTAATTAGGTTTGTCATACGGTCAGAGAAAATGCGCTAACGATGAATTGCTCTCTTATTTTCAAGTCGAAGCGCCAATACATTGTCCATCTTTTTTTCACTTATGATAAAAGATAAGACCAAAATTTCTCTTACGATCATAATTTTACACCTAGGACAGGGTAGTTTTACACGTAAAGTTAGGACTATTTTTACACTTAAGATTATCGTAAGTATTTTTGTGAAACTCTTTTTAATCTTAGTTTTACACTTACGACAATTTTTTACGTAAGAATTTTTGTGAAAAGGACTACAGATCTTTAGCTGATAATTACTAACCTTAATATCAGATGTTTATCTGATATATATTTATCTTACTTTCAGTAATTCAGATGTTTAGCTGATATGAACTTATTTTATTATCAGATGTTTAGCTGATATGAACTTATCTTAATTTCAGATGTTTAGCTGATATGAACTTACCTTATTATCATATGCTTAGCTGATAATTACTAACCTTATTATCAGATGCTTAGCTGATATGTACTTAATCTTACTATCAGATGTTTAGCTGATATGAACTTTTCTTATTTTCAGATGTTTAGCTGATATGTACTTACCTTATTATTAGATGTTTAGCTGATATGAACTTATATTATTATCAGATGTTTAGCTGATATGAACTTATCTTATTTTCAGATGTTTAGCTGATATGTACTTATCTTATTATCAGATGTTTAGCTGATATGAACTTATCTTATTATCAGATGCTTAGCTGATATGAACTTATCTTATTATCAGATGCTTAGCTGATATGTACTTATATTATTGTCAGATGTTTAGCTGATATGAACTTATCTTATTATCAGATGTTTAGCTGATATGAACTTACCTTATTTCAGATGTTTAGCTGATAATTACACCTATTATCAGATGTTTAGCTGATATGAACTTATATTATTATCAGATGTTTAGCTGATATTTAATTATCTTATTTTCAGATGTTTAGTTGATATGTACTTATCTTATTATCAGATGCTTGGCTGATATGTACTTATATTATTATCAGATGTTTAGCTGATATTTAATTATCTTATTTTCAGATGTTTAGTTGATATGTACTTATCTTATTATCAGATGCTTGGCTGATATGAACTTATTTTATTATCAGATGTTTAACTGATATGAACTGATCTTATTATCAGATGTTTAGCTGATATGTACTTATCTTACTATCAGATGTTTAGCTGGTATGTACTTATCTTATTTCAGATGTTAGCTGATAATTACTATCCTTATTATCAGTGTTTAGCTGTTACGTATTTATTTTATTTTCAGATGTTTAACTGATAGAACTTATCGTATTATCAGAGGTTTTAGCTGATATGAACTTACCTTATTTCAGATGCTTAGCTGATAATTACTAACCTTATTATCAGATGTTTAGCTGTTATGTATTTATCTTATTTTCAGATATTTTATTTCAGATGTTTAGCCGATAATTACTAACCTTATTATCAGACGTTTAGCTGTTATGTATATATCTTATTTTCAGATGTTTATCTGATATGTACTTATCTTATTTTCAGATGTTTACTTATCTTATTATCAGATGCTTAGCTGATATGTACTTATATTATTTTCAGATGTTTAGCTGATACGTACTTACCTTATTATTAGATGTTTAGCTGATATGAACATATATTATTATCAGATGTTTGTTACGCCATTGATGGCATGCCGGAAAACCAAATAAAATGCTCTGGCAGGTGGAAATCAAAGGTTTACAAGAAATATATCAGAATAAAAGTAATTTTGTCCGTTCTAATTTGAAAGTAAGTAATGTTCATAGTTAATTTTTATTTTTCTCTTTTGATAGTTTTGTGTAACCTTAATACTTGGGAATTGGCATTTAAATGCTATCTAAGAATTATAGGCAAAACAATCAAAGTATGGATAGTTGGATCCAGTATTGTGAAAGATGCCTTCATCGAAGCCCATCGCACACCAGGTGGCGCTGAACTGGGGCTATAAGTGGAGTGGTAAGAATTACACATTTATAGCCAATTTGGCTTGGAATCTATTTGTTATTGAAGACAGATTTAGAAAGCACAAGTTATTTGAATTGAGCCAATTTGGCTGATTAGTTTAGTTTAGAATTACACATTTATAGCCAATTTGGCTTGGAATCTATTTGTTATTGAAGACAGAGCTATATAGCACAAGTCATTTGAATTGAGTCAATTTGGCTGATTAGTTTAGTTTGGATATTTTATTACAAATATTTGTTCATAGCACAAATCATTTTGATTGTAGAGCCAATTTGGCGGATTAGTTTAAACATTTTATGAAGAGCTATTTGGTGGCAAGGTTTAAGTGGCATGTCAGTTACTAGATTGAAGAATCAAATTAGAACCATGAATAGATTTGAAGATCCTCCCAATTTCTTGATCCTGCACATAGCAGGTAACGATATTGGTTTATCAAAAATTGGTAAATTACGTGCCTATGTCAAGGAAATTATCAGCTGGATGGGCAAGATAATGCCAAATACAACTATAATTTGGTCTCAGATTCTGCCACGTCTTCACTAGCGGTACTCTCAAAACCAGGTAGCCATGTCTAAATGCAGATTTACAGAGTGAATAATGCTATAGCATCATTCGTATTACGAGGTGAGGGCTGTTACATACATCACCCAGACATTAAAGCTAATGGGACTTTCCTCTCACAGGATGGTGTGCACCTAACTCCTTTGGCCACCGAGCTATTTCTTAATAACATTCAAGGGGCTATTGAACTGTTTGTTACTTATGGAGGGCCCATTGGTACCTTTCCTATGTCATATCAATTTTAAATCAGTACTTGGAACTTATTAAAGAAGTTTATTCATGAAGATAATTTTGTATTTTTGCATTCATTATGAAACTTAATTCTTGGTATTGGGTTTTTGGCCAGCAGCTAACCCCCATTTCATGGCGGTTGACTGTCTTGAATTATGGTTCAGACAGTCAATATGGTGTTTTTCGCTGCTTATGATATAAGATTGTTGTAAAGTTGAAACCGTCTTAGCTACTCTTCATGTACTTTGATATACAATGTAGTACTAACGTTGAATTGTCGGTGTTACAACAAAACCAGTTGACATTATCTGTTGAAGGTTGAAAGTTGGTTGATATAAAGTTGAAACGTTGAATGGCTTGTGAACCCACAGCCAATACAAATTGACAGTAAGTTGATATTTTTGGTTGCCATAATCTGCGGTACCCATTCGCGTCATTGTGTTAATTGTGATCACCTGTGTACCCACGGTGATATTTTTGTATTTTCTTTTGTATTGTTGTTTATATATATCTATATTCCTATATTAAACTGTGGCCAAATTCGCCAATACCAAATTCACATATCTTTTTTCCTGCGGCCATAAAAGATAATACATTTTTTTGATATTGATGGTGATATTCATGATATGTTCCAAAAATAACTTATTATGAAAAACGGTATTAAAAAATAATGTTAACCCATAAACAGCAGTATAATAAGTCCAAAATGTGAGCAAAGATACAAATATATAAATATATAAATATGGTTCAAGTTAAGATACAGAGGTAAAATGATTTGAATCATGTTAGAAATACAATTTTTTTTTTACATATATTTGAACAGTTAAAAAATGACACAGAAAGAAATAAAATATATGGCACAAAAATATACTTTTCCTTATTGGGGGCTTTTTTGTCAGAAGGCTTGTGTCTGGGAAGCTTTTGTCCTAGACCTAGTATTATGAGAAAAAGAACATGTCAATATTAGAGTCAAATAAACCTAATCATCCTGAATTTTTCATTTAGATGCTGTGATTTCAACACTGAAGGATTATGTTATTGGAAAGAAAAAAGGTCCTTTGTACCAAGAATCTTACCTATATGCATAAGGTGATGTCAATTCAAGGAGTTCTCCATAATATGGGAACATGTCTTCATATTCAATCAATAAACCAGTGGCCCCCATTTTCTTGAACAATGGAATAACCTATAACAAATAAAATAATGTCATACAATATATACTAGAACTACAATGCATTATACCTTAATATAGTCAATGTTATTTTGGACTTTAAATTAATCATGTTGATCATGGAAAATATTGACAAATTATTTGGTTACTGAGTGTTTCTATCAGGAAAAAGTCAAGTGTATGGTTAGACCATATTAAAGATTCTGAAAATTACTCTACTTACCGTAATTTCAGGATTATACAATTCGCTTGTCTGAATTTGAGAAGCAGCAATTTTCTCTTCTTTTTTTAAGAAATGATATAACTGTATTGTATTTGAAGAGTTGCCGGCACTTATTGGGGATTTGATGTTTACACCGTGACACATAGCTGATCCAGCAAGATGGATATTTGCTACCGTTGAATCCCCAATTGATGCTGGTAACTACTCAAATACAATACAGTTACTTCAGTTCTAATGCAAACCAAAAATATTTTATTTGTGCATAAACTAGAGGCTCAGTGGGCTGAGCCTGTGTTGCTCACCTTTCATTCTGCTTTGAGGAAACTTAATACAGAACCTTCCATAGGTGCTTCCCACCAGGTTTTGGTTCATTTGGCTAAGCAGTTACAGAGAAGAAGATTTTTAGAAATCGACCAATCAGAAACAGGAATGGCCTGTGGCGGCCATGTTTATTAATGGATGGGAACTAAATGCGCATTTTTTATAGATGACCTTCCAATGATGCTTCCTACCAAGTTTTGATTCATTTGGCAAAGTGGTTTCAGAGAAGAAGATTTTTTAGAAATCAATCAATCAGAAACAAGAATTGCCTGTGGTGGCCATGTTTGTTCACAGATTGGAACTAAATAAGCAGTCTTTATAGAGGACCTTCTAAGGATGCTTCCTACCAGGTTTCGATTCATTTGGCAAAGTGATGTCAGAGGAGACGATTTTTTAGAAATCAACCAATCAGAAACAAGAATTGCCTGTGGCGGCCATGTTTGTTAATGGATTGGAACTAAATTACCAATCTTTATAGAGGACTTTCCAAGGATGCTTCCTACCAAGTTTCGATTCATTTGGCCAAGCGATTTCAGAGGAGACGATTTTTTAGAAATCAACCAATCAGAAACAAGAATTGCCTGTGGTGGCCATGTTTGTTAACAGATTGGAACTAAATTAACATTCTTTATAGAGGATCTTCCAAGGATGCTTCCTACCAAATTTCTATTCATTTGGCCATGCAGTTACAGAGGAGAAGATTCTTTAGAAATCAATCAAATCAGAAACAAGAATTGCCTGTGGCGGCCATGTTTGTTAACGAATCGGGACGAAATGAACAATCTTTATAGAGAACCTGCCATAGATGCTTCCTACCAAGTTTTGGTTCATTTGGCAAAGCGGATTCAGAGGAGAAGATTTTAAAAATCGGCCAATCAGAAACAAGAATTGTCGATGGCGGCCATGTTTGTTAATGGATCGGGACAAAATGAGCAATCTTTAGAAAGGACCTTCCATAGATGCTTCCTACCAATTTTCACTTCATTTGGCTGAGGGGTTTCAGAAGAGAATTAGATTAAAATGTGAAAAGTTAACGGACGACAGACGACGGACAACAGATGCCAAGTGATGGTAAAGGCTCACATTGCCTTTGGCAAGGTGATCAGCTAATAAAAATGCCCTCAAAATTACAAAAATTAAACTGCTGTGAAATACTGTCTATGACTTTGTCTTATAAACATCATAGAAAATAATGACATTTTTGAAAATGTTCAATGTAGAATGTAAACACTTGACATTATTTCACACGATGCATGCTTCAATTTTGGATAAAATCTAGCAAGAAAGTATTTCAAATGTAGGTGATGTCCTTATTTTTTTATATGAGTTTCTTATAAATATTAGTGTCACATCACCACTTGTGAGTTGGCATCGCTGGCAACTGTGGCAATGTGTACTCAATACAACTCGGTAATAAAGTTTGTCAGTTATCATAAAAAATTTGTGTGAGTAAGTAATTGTTGCTTAACGTCATGTGAACAATTTTTCACCTATATCATGGTGAGAACAACTTATATTTCAATGAGATGATCATGATGATGTCCGCTTTGTACTAGACCAGCACTTTTAGTTGGATTTTTATAGTGTTAGCTCATTGAAACAACAGTCTGCAAGTAGACATGTCGCTCTTCTCGGACATATTATTATGATTTCAAGCCAACCCGTCCCAGCTCTTACTCCTAAATGTTGCATGCTTAGAGGAGAAGCAACAAATATAAATTTCATAGTTTTTGGTTTGACCAGATTATATGGCCTCAAATCCACGATCTATCACATTCAAGGAGAGCATGCTAACCATTAAACCAGCAATACTGTCTTGAAAATTTGAGAAATTACATCTGTTAGTTACAAAGGTAAGGACAGGAACAATGTTTTCTTAAAGTAATATGAAAGGCAAATATCGTGCAATTTTTTGATTAAATATTTTCACTTAATTTTAACTAAAATCAACTGCATAACATTAAAAATCTGCTCACAAGCAGATTTTAAGAGCAAATCGCAAAATATTTGACAGCAGATAATTCTGTCATCCCGGACGTAATGCAAATGATATGCACGTGACCCAAGATTTGAACTCTTTCAGGGAGATTATCACTCATGCACACTTTCAGTTGATGGAAAAAATATATATTGTATACATGTACCGGTATATATATTCCGTATTTAAGAATAATTGCAAAAAAAATTGGTTCACACGACATGAAACAGACAGATTCCTCAATAATCATTGTCAGGAATGTGTGCATGCTTACCTCAGCATTCATGATTGTTTATCTTTTCTTCACGAGGTCATGATCGGCAATCATCGGAACAAAACAACTGAAAGTTAATCAGTCTCCACAACAATGACGAGGACGATAAACATGCACACGGATTTGCAGATTTCTAGTTGTTGGGAACATATTTCGACTTGAAACATGCATGAATAGCTTAGTAAAGGTACCGGCATATTCCAAATTGAATTTTCAGGGAAAAATGTTCTTCACCCCAAAACTGGTGTAATATTACTTTAATTATTGTTAGTTCTATATAGTTTACTGAATAAATAAGAAATTTACAGCCCAAACAGGGAACATATATGTTGAAAAATGGTTGTACATTTTTATTATTAAATTACCTGTTCTAAATATTCAACTTTTGGTGGAGCACCCTTCAGGTCAAGATGAACCAACCTAAACAAAAATATACATACTTTATAAGCTCATATATTAAATACATCAACTTGATATATGTGTATTTACTGTTCATTCAAACAAGCATCTAGACAACTGTTAATGTTTTTGTTTATAATCTTTTCTGTATGCAGCACATGGAGGGCAAACTGGGATGGGGTAATTGTAATGTGTAATGGTAATTGACTGTAATTAATTACAAAATGTCAAAAAATTGAACGTAATGTGTAATTGGTCCAAAATTCAATTACATGTAATGGTAATTTAATTAATTACTTCCCAAAAATGTGTGTAATTTACAATTACTTTTCAATTACATTAACAAAGATAATGAATACAATTTAAACTGTTTCTACTGCTATTCAGGAAAGCATATTTGGCCAAATTAAGTTTTTTCCTTTTTGAATGTAGATAATCTCTCTGTGTTTGATAGTAATATAAAAATGCAAATCTATATGTTCTTAGTCATCTTGGTAATGAATAAAATAAATAGATACATTTTATGAATGAAATGACTGATGATGGCCTATCTGCTATCTGATCTATGGATAGAAATGAATCATAGATTAATTAAGATGTTTATTGTTTTATTGAAAATTAGTGATTAAAATTTGTTTTTAGAATTGATAGTACAAGGCCTAAGGCACTACTGGTTTCTAATCCTTTAATCTTTTGCTTGTTAATTTAACAGCTTGTGTCAGAAGTAAATAACAAGACCTGGTTTGGTGCCTCCAGGTCTTAAATCACCTTTATGTACACAATTCCTTGTGCACAACTAAGTGCCACCCTTCTCCCTTTAAAAGTGGTCATTGAATTTTAATAATAAAAAGTTTTAACTAACAATTTGACTTGAATTCTGTTAAGGGGTTTCATTTCAATGTATAATGTATTAGTTTATTCACTGTCTATATGTATATTCTGAATCATATTGCTTACCTGTTCATTCATATTTTTTCTATGCACATTAAAGCTGTTTTAAAATGTAATTTGTAATTTAATTAATTACATTTGCAAAGTAATTGTAATTTAATTAATTACATTTCAAAATCCCTGTAATGGTAATGGTAATTTAATTGAAGGTTTTGGCCAAGTAATTGTAATTTAATTAATTACTTTCCTATGTAATTGACCCCATCCCTGCTGACCAATCTGGCTTGCTTGTTTGAATCTTCCCTATGTTCTCCTTAGAACTAAGCTATGATTTTGCAACTTTTTAACTTTATATCGAGACTTATCACAATAAAGTTTGATTGGGTGGTTGGCTGCTATGCACAGGGTAAACATATGAATGTTCTGTTATCCATTTTTGCTTTCTGATCAAGCATGTCTGTTTGCATCATCCTTCTGTGACATCTACAGTGAAGGTACCGGAATATAACCCAGATAATAAATTTAAAATGTTTTTTAACATCGCAAACATACAAAAAACATGTATATCATTTAATTTGAGGTGTGTTTGATGTGCATTTCACTTATTATTTTTACTCTACTTGTTTCTCTGCATTAGTTAAGTACATGTTAACATTCCAAACCAATTTCACCTGGTGCCTTTTGTAAATGACGAATTAAAATCTATTGTTAATTATGACATTTCTATCATGTTCCATGTACATTCACATGTTTATCATAAGTGTTATTCATTTTTAAATCATCTTATCTTTAAATGATACCTGTGGTTCTGGTCCATCTGATTCATTTTCTATCTTCTTCAGTGTCTACCTACAAAAAAAATTCTGCTATATAGAAAGAAATTAAAAGCTAACATATTTAACAAACTTCAAGAACACTTGAAGAAATTTATACAATAACCATAACATTATATCATACTATGATCCCACTAAATTTATTTGGACTACCTTGTATTTCAACTAGGACATTCTGAAAAGGACCCAAATGTCTATGAAACAGGACCAGTTGATTCAAAATATGATTATTTCATTCAGTCTGAAACATGGGCATTTTGGAACATTCTTTTTCAAGATTTGATAGAAGATAGAACATAACTAGACCAGACCCATCTGAACATATATTGCTCACCTTGTTTATTCATGCAAAATTTGAGTTCAATCAGGTCTAGATTTTGAAGAAAAAAATACTTTATTTTAAAAACGGAAGCATGCAGCTGCAGTTTAAAGTTGTGTGTATTTTTTAATAAGATCAAACATTAATGGTCAATTAAAGACATTTCTATTTTTAGTTATGTCAACCATCTTGGATGGAGGACATGGTCATACCAGTTTTGGGCATAATTCTAAATTTGGACCACCTACAGGTTACAGACCATTCCACTCCAATTTGGATCAACAGTGTCAGTGTGTCAGAATATAGCAGATGTTTATGTAGTTTTTTTTTAAGTTTTTTTTTTATATCAAATCAATCCTACATGTAATTTGCATAACCAATAAAAATAGGCCGAAAGGAAAAATTTACATAATATCATGGAATAAAAAAAAATGTACATGTTCAACAACGTATTGTCATGCCTCTACAATCTCAACTCGAGCTCATTTAATTAGACATGATGAGAAAGCAAAGTTCAGTCACAGGGTCTTGTCACTATATGTTTATACATTGATAGTATATTTACCTGGATAGTGACAAGGCCCTGTGGTTCAGTCATAAAAGTGATATTATCTTGTTATATTTATTGCAAACAAAATTCGCTTTATGGATTGACACTTGATGTAAAAGATGCTATGCTTCAATAACTTGAGTTGGCAAACCTTTTAACAAACCAAAATAATCATTTCAGACATGTTTCAACATTTTGACGACAAATAGTTTGTGGTGGTGGTGTTTACATGATTATCCATGTCATGTTTTTCTGCCAATCAGCTTGAACTTCCGGTTTTGTTTTCCGGAACTTTATTTATTTTTCGGTTATCTTCATGAACAATGACATTATCAGAAAAGTCTCGAAGTCACTTTATTTTGTAAACAAAACACGGTCGGATTCAGTAACTCTGTTGGAATAGAAAGGTCTGGCGTGTGCAGGTTTTTATAGACTAACGTATAATTTAGTTTGATGTAATATGAGATCGATTTAACATATAGTGCGAGCGTTTAGGACAGTGAAATTTGTTCGTTATTTTTAATATTAGCATACGATATTAATATTGACATTCCTGATCCTGTAAATTTTTCCTTTATAATTTTCAGATAACAATGAGAAGTTATGTCAAGATAAAAGAGGAAACAGAAGATAAGTTACACCTCATCAAAGAACCTGGTCTGTATGGTTATACACTGCTAGTAGGTATGTCAGATGTGTACAGAGTACCAGATTTATGTGGTTAAATAGGTTCTTTACTATTACAATTTAGAAAAAATATATTCTGTAATTCAACAGATCATATTATAAAAAGTTATCACAATTAATTAAATGAATTTACAAAACAGAAAAATTGGGTTCAAAACAAAAATCTTCAAATCTTATTGTGGGTATTGACAGCGGAGATAATAGAGATAATAGTTTTGATAACATTCCCAGCTTTCCAATTAAATATATGCTAATAAAACACCCATGAAATAATCTGCACAAAACCTATATAGACAATATATTTGTACATTATTGACAAAAAAAATTATCTTCAATTTCTTCCCGTAGTTTTAAGACACGATAAAGGTATGATCTATCGACATGCAAGAATATACACAAATGTATACTTAGACTTAAAGCCATTTTATTGATGTATATGTGACTATTTATTAACAGAAATCTTTTTAGATTTAACGTTGGGGGCTGTCATGGTCGTGATCTTATGGTAGTTTGATTTACAACTACCTAATAATAATAATAATTTTATTGATTAAAGTCCAAACATTGAACAAAGAAGATGCTATCACAGCTGAGGAGTGTATGAATTATCTCCCATTGAAGATTACAATATTTATAAGGATTATCTCCCATTATGCACAACAGTGTCACTCAGTGTATATAAAAATATTTAAATATTTCTGAATATACTGTAATAATAATTTTGCATAATAATTAAGTTATAACTTCCCTTTCAGATCATGATTGATAGAATACAATTTATTCACACCTAAAATACATATTTTACATATATCAAGATCATTACTACTCAATATGAATTTAAATTTTTGGAACTCATCCATATCATTAAATGAAGGAACCACTGAACTTATATTAGAAAATAATTCTTTACGACACTCATCCAATTTGGGACATTTTAAAATGGTTCTATATTCCAGAGAGGACATATTCTCTTTTCCACTGGAAGTTTGATGTTTCAATATTCAGGTTGCTGTTGCTTATTCTAATTTTAACAAATATAGATAAAGCAAATTTATCCACATCAGAGTGTAAACATTTCTCCATTTTATAACTATATTTTAATTTCCTATAAGTTCGCAGTTTATTACCACCATTTTTATTATCATTATTAAACAATTATTTTTTCCAATGGTTAATATATCTTTCTTCTAGTTTACCGATAATTGATAAAGAGTGTAATAATTTAGACTTAGAAAAAGTACCTTGATTTACCCAAACATGAGTGAACCCAATTTCAGCTAGTAAAAGTTTTATTTTAGAACATAAGCCATCTTTACGCAAGGTGTTTTCTTGGTATGAATAATAAATTAAGCTATTTGCATTTGTGCTCAAAAGATGAAGCCAATAATTAATAGTAGCTTTTATAGTACACAATGAAAGGGGGAATAACCCAAGTTCCGATAATACAGCAATATTTGTTGCAGACTTGTGAACTCCTAATACAAATTTGGAAAATTTTATTTGTGTTTTATTTGGAACAAATTAAAGGAATCATATTTTGATTCAAAATTTAAATTCTATTAAGAGACCATATTTCACTACAATATAAAAGAATGGGTTTGACACAAGCATCAACGAGTCTTAGATGTGAAAAGACATTCAGTTTTTCTGAATATAGTGTTTTGCGAATACAGAACATTGCCTAAGAGGCTTTCTTTGACAAATAATTTATAGCAAATGAAAAAGAACCTGAGGGTTTAAATATAATTCCTAAATATTTATATTCTGACACAAGTTCTAGACACTGCTCTTCAAGCGAAAAATTGTAACCCTTCAACACTTTGCCTGATTTATTAAAAATCATAACTTTTGTTTTTTGTTTGTTTACATTAAGGTTCCATTTGACACAAAACAATTTGAGATTATCTAACAATTTTTGTAAACCATTTGCTGACTGACATCAGCACAATGTCATCTGCATGGAATCAGTGCCTTTCACCAATAATGTTGCGAGTTCGAATCCCGATACGACATTATGTGATAAATTTGTTAGTGACTTGCGGCAGGTCGGTAGTGATCTCCATGTACTCTCGATTTCTCCACCAATGAAACGAACCAACTGTATATAGCTGAAATATTGTTGAAAGTATTGTTAAACACCATAAACCTAGATTTAATATCAATTTTTCAGCATTTACAGCCATTGGTTACGGAGCAGCATCATACAGTCAAGGTTTGTACTATATTTGATGGTAATTTTATGTACAATTACCCAATTACTTGTTCTCTTCTTATTTTGTTTGACTGTAGTTGTTGTCAACAAAAAGTAAATAAAACTACATTGTACTACATGTCTAGGTCAAATATATTACTACAGTTAAAATGTTAATTAAGTTTCATTGTTCTTTCCCCTTTTCATGCCAAGTTTTCCATTTTGTTCTACTTTTGATACAGATCACAAATCATTTGTATTCTTATGTAAATTTATACTGCATATTCTATTTTAAAACAGATACTTTGTATGTCTTATTTGAATTAATCTGATGGAAAATTAACATTGAAGGGGTTGTAAAGGAAAGTGTTGAAAATTTATTGATTTGCAGTTAAAAATTATTATGGCTTGTATTTATCTTGTGATCAGCACAAAAAAAAATTAGCTGACAGAGATAACAGGTTGTTAAGTTGACAGATCCCCTTCATTCCAGTTGGACACATCATTCAGTTTCCTAACAGATCAATTATTGTTACTCTTTCGCCTTAATGTTTCTCAAGTAAAGGAGATGCAAGTTTTAGTCAAATCCTAGTCTCCCTCGTTCAATAGGGGCAGTCGTGGCTATGATCATATGGTATTCTACATATGCAATTAAACTCTATAACCGCTAATGCTGGGAGTTTTCATTCCACCAGTGGCAGGGTGTTATATGCGATACAAGTTTATGTGATAAAGTTTGTCTAGAAAAGATGTTTAGTGATCTTCAATATCATTGATTCAACGAAATATTATTTAAAAGTGAATTAACTTAATTCCCATGAGATAGATTTTTTAAATACACTTCAAGGATTGATTGGTGTTTTAACACCAACTTTAGCTATATTGTGGCATGCACTTCAAGGAAGATCATTGCATCCTGTGATAATCTGTATGAAGCCAATTCTTTTCAATTAAAAAACTTAAATATTCTGATGCATATCAAAAATCATTATGTATTGTGGATGTACTGGTATAGTATTTCTCATAAAAAATCTATCTTTGAAATTCTTTTTAGTTTAATTTCATTATATTTATTCTTGTGTTATTTTTCTTTTGTTTTTCAGATTCCTATTTGTGGCAAGCTGTTTGTCTATCATTTGGAGTGTTCCTTGGTTTAGCTTGTATTGATGATTATGAGGTATCAGTTTTTAGCTCACCTGGCCAAAGGCCATGTGAGCTTTTGCCATCACTTGGCATCCATCGTACGTCGTAAACTTTCACATTTAAATCTTCTTCTCTGAAACCCCTGAACCGAATTAAACCAAACCTGGCAGGGATGATCCTTGGGTTGGTCCCTTTCAAAATTGTGTCCGACAGTCCCGCCCTCCATTCAAGATGGCGCTGCTGCTTTAGTATAAATGAGCTCAAATTTTAACTGCAGCTACATGGCAAGGAGCAGTTTAACATATATTCCGGGTTTTTCTGTGAAATTTTTCTTTCAGCCGATTTATACCGATTATGCAAATTAGGCATATTTTGATAAAAGATCACATTTAAATCTTCTCCTTTGAAACCGCAGAACCAAATTAAACCAAACCTGGCAGGGATGGTCCCTTGATGGGTCCCTTTCAAAATTGTGTCCGACAGCCCCACCTTCCATTCAAGATGGCTGCTGTTACTAAAAATAGAAATTTCTTCAATTGTCCATTGCTGCTTTAGTATAAGTCAAAATGAGCTCAAATTTTAACTGCAGCTACATGGCAAGGAGTAGTTTAACATATATTCCTTTTTTTTCTGTGAAATTTTTCTTTCAGCCGATTTATGCTGATTATGCAAATTAGGCATATTTTGATAAAAGATCGCATTTAAATCTTCTCCTCTGAAACCGCTGAACCAAATTAAAGCAAATTTGGCTGGGGTGGACCCCTTCCAATATTGTGTCTGACAGCCATGCCCTCTATTCAAAATGGCTGCTGTTACTAAAAATAGAAATTTCTTCAATTGTCCATTGCTGCTTTAGTATAAGTCAAAATGAGCTCAAATTTTAGCTGCAGCTACATGTCAGTGAGTAGTTTAACAAATATTCTGGGTTTTTCTGTGAGATTTTTTCAGCCAGTTTATTCTGTTTAGGAATATTATGAGATAAAGATTACATCTAAATCTTTTGCTTAGAAATTTGAGTTGAAATGATCTTTGGGTGGCCCACTTTCAAAATTATGTGTAACACCCCCATTTTCTACATGTATCAACTTTAGATGTCAAATTGAAAACCAGGTGAGCGATTACAGGCTTCTGGGAGCCTCTAGTTTTCTACATAAATGCATGTTATGTGATATTGTAAATGGTGTCTACTTATTACATATATACAGAAATTTTAGCTGCTACCAAGCAATTGTTAAAGCATGTTGTATATTATATATTAATGTGTCCTAGTTATATAGAGGGGAGACAGAAGTTTTTCTCTTTAACCATGATCAACATTCTTTAATTCCTGACTGAAATCATAATTTTCATTGCTGTTCTGTTGTAATTAAAAACAAGTATACTATACCAACAATAAATGTTTATATTATCAAACATATAGAATCTGTTATTGAATTTAAACTTGTTTACAGCTGTGAATTGTGTGCATGTTATTATTAATGAGTTACTATGACATTTTTCATTTGACCACATAGGTTATGTGATGGTTAGCGTGATCGTCTTGAGTGTGGTAGATCATGGCCTGGTCAAACCAAAGACAATATATCAAATTGGTATTTGCTGCTTCTCCACTTAAGGAGTAAGAGCAAAGACTGATTGGCTCATAATCAGGATAATGTGTCCAAATGGAGTGACATGTCTACCTGTGGACTGTTGTTTCAGTTAGCTAGCACTATAAATTCAATGTTACATGGCATAATATGCTAAAGTACATGTATTAACACTAAATTGTACGGATTTTTTATTTTATTTTATTTTTTAGGAGACATACATATCACACAAAAAATCATTTATTTCACAACAACACATACAACCACTGCTATTCAGTCTCCATTAGAAATTTCTAACCAGATTTACATTAAAACTTTTCATTAAATTTTTTTTACTTTGATGCCTTTCAGGAAAGCATTTTTGATAAAACAGATAGAGATGTAAGGCTGACAAAATTAACCGTATGGGATAGACTGCTTAGGATATTTAGTAATAGATCAACTGGTGTAGGTTAGTATGCATGTAGTACACAGTAGATAGACTAAGTCTTTAAGACATATTGATTATCTGTGGATAACGAGTCAGTTTATTGTCATGAACTTGAGACCTCAACAAAATATGTGGGCGTCGTGGCCGTGATTGTATGGTAGTTGGATTTATAACTACCTATGCAATTAGTGCCTATCATCACTAACGTTGTAAGTTTGAATCCCGCTCAGGTGAGGTGTACTCGATATAACATTATGTGATAAATTTGTCAGTGATTTACAGCATGTCAATGGTTTTCTCAGGGTACTCCAGTTTCTTCCACCAATAAAACTGACAGCTACGATCAATATAATTGAAATATTGTTGAAAGTGGCATTAAACACCATAACCCTAACCCCCTCAACAAAAGGTATTTGTTAGAGCGACCTCTGTGGCATAATGTTTAGTGTGCTTACCTCTAGTATGGTAGATTGGCTGTTAGATACCCAGTCAGGTCTAACATGTCAAACCAACAACTTTAGTAGATACCCAGTCATGTCTAACATGTCAAACCAACAACTTTAGTAGATACCCAGTCATGTCTAGCATGTCAAACCAACAACTTTAGTAGATACCCAGTCAGGTCTAACATGTCAAACCAACAACTTTAGTAGATACCCAGTCAGGTCTAACATGTCAAACCAACAACTTTAGTAGATACCCAGTCAGGTCTAACATGTCAAACCAACAACTTTAGTAGATACCCAGTCAGGTCTAACATGTCAAACCAACAACTTTAGTAGATACCCAGTCATGTCTAACATGTCAAACCAACAACTTTAGTAGATACCCAGTCAGGTCTAACATGTCAAACCAACAACTTTAGTAGATACCCAGTCATGTCTAACATGTCAAACCAACAACTTTAGTAGATACCCAGTCAGGTCTAACATGTCAAACCAACAACTTTAGTAGATACCCAGTCAGGTCTAACATGTCAAACCAACAACTTTAGTAGATACCCAGTCAGGTCTAACATGTCAAACCAACAACTTTAGTAGATACCCAGTCATGTCTAACATGTCAAACCAACAACTATACCCAGTCAGGTCTAACATGTCAAACCAACAACTTTAGTAGATACCCAGTCAGGTCTAACATGTCAAACCAACAACTTTAGTAGATACCCAGTCAGGTCTAACATGTCAAACCAACAACTTTAGTAGATACCCAGTCATGTCTAACATGTCAAACCAACAACTATACCCAGTCAGGTCTAACATGTCAAACCAACAACTTTAGTAGATACCCAGTCAGGTCTAACATGTCAAACCAACAACTTTAGTAGATACCCAGTCAGGTCTAACATGTCAAACCAACAACTTTAGTAGATACCCAGTCATGTCTAACATGTCAAACCAACAACTATACCCAGTCAGGTCTAACATGTCAAACCAACAACTTTAGTAGATACCCAGTCAGGTCTAACATGTCAAACCAACAACTTTAGTAGATACCCAGTCAGGTCTAACATGTCAAACCAACAACTTTAGTAGATACCCAGTCATGTCTAACATGTCAAACCAACAACTTTAGTAGATACCCAGTCATGTCTAACATGTCAAACCAACAACTTTAGTAGATACCCAGTCAGGTCTAACATGTCAAACCAACAACTTTAGTAGATACCCAGTCAGGTCTAACATGTCAAACCAACAACTTTAGTAGATACCCAGTCAGGTCTAACATGTCAAACCAACAACTTTAGTAGATACCCAGTCATGTCTAACATGTCAAACCAACAACTATACCCAGTCAGGTCTAACATGTCAAACCAACAACTTTAGTAGATACCCAGTCAGGTCTAACATGTCAAACCAACAACTTTAGTAGATACCCAGTCAGGTCTAACATGTCAAACCAACAACTTTAGTAGATACCCAGTCATGTCTAACATGTCAAACCAACAACTATACCCAGTCAGGTCTAACATGTCAAACCAACAACTTTAGTAGATACCCAGTCAGGTCTAACATGTCAAACCAACAACTTTAGTAGATACCCAGTCATGTCTAACATGTCAAACCAACAACTTTAGTAGATACCCAGTCAGGTCTAACATGTCAAACCAACAACTTTAGTAGATACCCAGTCAGGTCTAACATGTCAAACCAACAACTTTAGTAGATACCCAGTCAGGTCTAACATGTCAAACCAACAACTTTAGTAGATACCCAGTCATGTCTAACATGTCAAACCAACAACTTTAGTAGATACCCAGTCATGTCTAACATGTCAAACCAACAACTTTAGTAGATACCCAGTCAGGTCTAACATGTCAAACCAACAACTTTAGTAGATACCCAGTCAGGTCTAACATGTCAAACCAACAACTTTAGTAGATACCCAGTCAGGTCTAACATGTCAAACCAACAACTTTAGTAGATACCCAGTCAGGTCTAACATGTCAAACCAACAACTTTAGTAGATACCCAGTCAGGTCTAACATGTCAAACCAACAACTTTAGTAGATACCCAGTCAGGTCTAACATGTCAAACCAACAACTTTAGTAGATACCCAGTCAGGTCTAACATGTCAAACCAACAACTTTAGTAGATACCCAGTCAGGTCTAACATGTCAAACCAACATTTTTAGTAGATACCCAGTCATGTCTAACATGTCAAACCAACAACTATACCCAGTCAGGTCTAACATGTCAAACCAACAACCATACCCAGTCAGATCTAACATGTCAAACCAACAACTTTAGTAGATACCCAGTCAGGTCTAACATGTCAAACCAACAACTTTAGTAGATACCCAGTCAGGTCTAACATGTCAAACCAACAACTTTAGTAGATACCCAGTCAGGTCTAACATGTCAAACCAACAACTTTAGTAGATACCCAGTCAGGTCTAACATGTCAAACCAACAACTTTAGTAGATACCCAGTCATGTCTAACATGTCAAACCAACAACTTTAGTAGATACCCAGTCAGGTCTAACATGTCAAACCAACAACTTTAGTAGATACCCAGTCAGGTCTAACATGTCAAACCAACAACTTTAGTAGATACCCAGTCAGGTCTAACATGTCAAACCAACAACTATTCCCAGTCAGGTCTAACATGTCAAACCAACAACTTTAGTAGATACCCAGTCAGGTCTAACATGTCAAACCAACAACTTTAGTAGATACCCAGTCATGTCTAACATGTCAAACCAACAACTTTAGTAGATACCCAGTCAGGTCTAACATGTCAAACCAACAACTTTAGTAGATACCCAGTCATGTCTAACATGTCAAACCAACAACTTTAGTAGATACCCAGTCATGTCTAACATGTCAAACCAACAACTTTAGTAGATACCCAGTCATGTCTAACATGTCAAACCAACAACTTTAGTAGATACCCAGTCATGTCTAACATGTCAAACCAACAACTTTAGTAGATACCCAGTCAGGTCTAACATGTCAAACCAACAACTTTAGTAGATATCCATTCAGGTCTAACATGTCAAACCAACAACTTTAGTAGATACCCAGTCATGTCTAACATGTCAAACCAACAACTTTAGTAGATACCCAGTCAGGTCTAACATGTCAAACCAACAACTTTAGTAGATACCCAGTCAGGTCTAACATGTCAAACCAACAACTTTAGTAGATACCCAGTCATGTCTAACATGTCAAACCAACAACTATACCCAGTCAGGTCTAACATGTCAAACCAACAACTTTAGTAGATACCCAGTCAGGTCTAACATGTCAAACCAACAACTTTAGTAGATACCCAGTCATGTCTAGCATGTCAAACCAACAACTTTAGTAGATACCCAGTCAGGTCTAACATGTCAAACCAACAACTTTAGTAGATACCCAGTCATGTCTAACATGTCAAACCAACAACTATACCCAGTCAGGTCTAACATGTCAAACCAACAACTTTAGTAGATACCCAGTCAGGTCTAACATGTCAAACCAACAACTTTAGTAGATACCCAGTCAGGTCTAACATGTCAAACCAACAACTTTAGTAGATACCCAGTCATGTATAACATGTCAAACCAACAACTTTAGTAGATACCCAGTCAGGTCTAACATGTCAAACCAACAACTTTAGTAGATACCCAGTCAGGTCTAACATGTCAAACCAACAACTTTAGTAGATACCCAGTCAGGTCTAACATGTCAAACCAACAACTTTAGTAGATACCCAGTCATGTCTAGCATGTCAAACCAACAACTTTAGTAGATACCCAGTCAGGTCTAACATGTCAAACCAACAACTATACCCAGTCAGGTCTAACATGTCAAACCAACAACTTTAGTAGATACCCAGTCAGGTCTAACATGTCAAACCAACAACTTTAGTAGATACCCAGTCAGGTCTAACATGTCAAACCAACAACTTTAGTAGATACCCAGTCATGTCTAACATGTCAAACCAACAACTTTAGTAGATACCCAGTCAGGTCTAACATGTCAAACCAACAACTTTAGTAGATACCCAGTCATGTCTAACATGTCAAACCAACAACTTTAGTAGATACCCAGTCAGGTCTAACATGTCAAACCAACAACTTTAGTAGATACCCAGTCAGGTCTAACATGTCAAACCAACAACTTTAGTAGATACCCAGTCATGTCTAGCATGTCAAACCAACAACTTTAGTAGATACCCAGTCAGGTCTAACATGTCAAACCAACAACTTTAGTAGATACCCAGTCAGGTCTAACATGTCAAACCAACAACTTTAGTAGATACCCAGTCAGGTCTAACATGTCAAACCAACAACTATACCCAGTCAGGTCTAACATGTCAAACCAACAACTTCAGTAGATATCCAGTCAGGTCTAACATGTCAAACCAACAACTTTAGTAGATACCCAGTCAGGTCTAACATGTCAAACCAACAACTTTAGTAGATACCCAGTCAGGTCTAACATGTCAAACCAACAACTTTAGTAGATACCCAGTCATGTCTAACATGTCAAACCAACAACTATACCCAGTCAGGTCTAACATGTCAAACCAACAACTTTAGTAGATACCCAGTCAGGTCTAACATGTCAAACCAACAACTTTAGTAGATACCCAGTCATGTCTAACATGTCAAACCAACAACTATACCCAGTCAGGTCTAACATGTCAAACCAACAACTTTAGTAGATACCCAGTCAGGTCTAACATGTCAAACCAACAACTTTAGTAGATACCCAGTCAGGTCTAACATGTCAAACCAACAACTTTAGTAGATACCCAGTCATGTCTAACATGTCAAACCAACAACTATACCCAGTCAGGTCTAACATGTCAAACCAACAACTTTAGTAGATACCCAGTCAGGTCTAACATGTCAAACCAACAACTTTAGTAGATACCCAGTCAGGTCTAACATGTCAAACCAACAACTTTAGTAGATACCCAGTCATGTCTAACATGTCAAACCAACAACTTTAGTAGATACCCAGTCATGTCTAACATGTCAAACCAACAACTTTAGTAGATACCCAGTCAGGTCTAACATGTCAAACCAACAACTTTAGTAGATACCCAGTCAGGTCTAACATGTCAAACCAACAACTTTAGTAGATACCCAGTCAGGTCTAACATGTCAAACCAACAACTTTAGTAGATACCCAGTCATGTCTAACATGTCAAACCAACAACTATACCCAGTCAGGTCTAACATGTCAAACCAACAACTTTAGTAGATACCCAGTCAGGTCTAACATGTCAAACCAACAACTTTAGTAGATACCCAGTCAGGTCTAACATGTCAAACCAACAACTTTAGTAGATACCCAGTCATGTCTAACATGTCAAACCAACAACTATACCCAGTCAGGTCTAACATGTCAAACCAACAACTTTAGTAGATACCCAGTCAGGTCTAACATGTCAAACCAACAACTTTAGTAGATACCCAGTCATGTCTAACATGTCAAACCAACAACTTTAGTAGATACCCAGTCAGGTCTAACATGTCAAACCAACAACTTTAGTAGATACCCAGTCAGGTCTAACATGTCAAACCAACAACTTTAGTAGATACCCAGTCAGGTCTAACATGTCAAACCAACAACTTTAGTAGATACCCAGTCATGTCTAACATGTCAAACCAACAACTTTAGTAGATACCCAGTCATGTCTAACATGTCAAACCAACAACTTTAGTAGATACCCAGTCAGGTCTAACATGTCAAACCAACAACTTTAGTAGATACCCAGTCAGGTCTAACATGTCAAACCAACAACTTTAGTAGATACCCAGTCAGGTCTAACATGTCAAACCAACAACTTTAGTTGATACCCAGTCAGGTCTAACATGTCAAACCAACAACTTTAGTAGATACCCAGTCAGGTCTAACATGTCAAACCAACAACTTTAGTAGATACCCAGTCAGGTCTAACATGTCAAACCAACAACTTTAGTAGATACCCAGTCAGGTCTAACATGTCAAACCAACAACTTTAGTAGATACCCAGTCAGGTCTAACATGTCAAACCAACATTTTTAGTAGATACCCAGTCATGTCTAACATGTCAAACCAACAACTATACCCAGTCAGGTCTAACATGTCAAACCAACAACCATACCCAGTCAGATCTAACATGTCAAACCAACAACTTTAGTAGATACCCAGTCAGGTCTAACATGTCAAACCAACAACTTTAGTAGATACCCAGTCAGGTCTAACATGTCAAACCAACAACTTTAGTAGATACCCAGTCAGGTCTAACATGTCAAACCAACAACTTTAGTAGATACCCAGTCAGGTCTAACATGTCAAACCAACAACTTTAGTAGATACACAGTCATGTCTAACATGTCAAACCAACAACTTTAGTAGATACCCAGTCAGGTCTAACATGTCAAACCAACAACTTTAGTAGATACCCAGTCAGGTCTAACATGT
This sequence comes from Bathymodiolus septemdierum, assembly GCA_963383655.1. Taxonomy (NCBI): domain Eukaryota; kingdom Metazoa; phylum Mollusca; class Bivalvia; order Mytilida; family Modiolidae; genus Bathymodiolus; species Bathymodiolus septemdierum. The sequence goes on along the minus strand of OY726522.1, from coordinate 71,028,867 downwards.
CAAACCAACAACTATTCCCAGTCAGGTCTAACATGTCAAACCAACAACTTTAGTAGATACCCAGTCAGGTCTAACATGTCAAACCAACAACTTTAGTAGATACCCAGTCATGTCTAACATGTCAAACCAACAACTTTAGTAGATACCCAGTCAGGTCTAACATGTCAAACCAACAACTTTAGTAGATACCCAGTCATGTCTAACATGTCAAACCAACAACTTTAGTAGATACCCAGTCATGTCTAACATGTCAAACCAACAACTTTAGTAGATACCCAGTCATGTCTAACATGTCAAACCAACAACTTTAGTAGATACCCAGTCATGTCTAACATGTCAAACCAACAACTTTAGTAGATACCCAGTCAGGTCTAACATGTCAAACCAACAACTTTAGTAGATATCCATTCAGGTCTAACATGTCAAACCAACAACTTTAGTAGATACCCAGTCAGGTCTAACATGTCAAACCAACAACTTTAGTAGATACCCAGTCAGGTCTAACATGTCAAACCAACATTTTTAGTAGATACCCAGTCATGTCTAACATGTCAAACCAACAACTATACCCAGTCAGGTCTAACATGTCAAACCAACAACCATACCCAGTCAGATCTAACATGTCAAACCAACAACTTTAGTAGATACCCAGTCAGGTCTAACATGTCAAACCAACAACTTTAGTAGATACCCAGTCAGGTCTAACATGTCAAACCAACAACTTTAGTAGATACCCAGTCAGGTCTAACATGTCAAACCAACAACTTTAGTAGATACCCAGTCAGGTCTAACATGTCAAACCAACAACTTTAGTAGATACCCAGTCATGTCTAACATGTCAAACCAACAACTTTAGTAGATACCCAGTCAGGTCTAACATGTCAAACCAACAACTTTAGTAGATACCCAGTCAGGTCTAACATGTCAAACCAACAACTATTCCCAGTCAGGTCTAACATGTCAAACCAACAACTTTAGTAGATACCCAGTCAGGTCTAACATGTCAAACCAACAACTTTAGTAGATACCCAGTCATGTCTAACATGTCAAACCAACAACTTTAGTAGATACCCAGTCAGGTCTAACATGTCAAACCAACAACTTTAGTAGATACCCAGTCATGTCTAACATGTCAAACCAACAACTTTAGTAGATACCCAGTCATGTCTAACATGTCAAACCAACAACTTTAGTAGATACCCAGTCATGTCTAACATGTCAAACCAACAACTTTAGTAGATACCCAGTCATGTCTAACATGTCAAACCAACAACTTTAGTAGATACCCAGTCAGGTCTAACATGTCAAACCAACAACTTTAGTAGATATCCATTCAGGTCTAACATGTCAAACCAACAACTTTAGTAGATACCCAGTCATGTCTAACATGTCAAACCAACAACTTTAGTAGATACCCAGTCAGGTCTAACATGTCAAACCAACAACTTTAGTAGATACCCAGTCAGGTCTAACATGTCAAACCAACAACTTTAGTAGATACCCAGTCATGTCTAACATGTCAAACCAACAACTATACCCAGTCAGGTCTAACATGTCAAACCAACAACTTTAGTAGATACCCAGTCAGGTCTAACATGTCAAACCAACAACTTTAGTAGATACCCAGTCATGTCTAGCATGTCAAACCAACAACTTTAGTAGATACCCAGTCAGGTCTAACATGTCAAACCAACAACTTTAGTAGATACCCAGTCATGTCTAACATGTCAAACCAACAACTATACTCAGTCAGGTCTAACATGTCAAACCAACAACTTTAGTAGATACCCAGTCAGGTCTAACATGTCAAACCAACAACTTTAGTAGATACCCAGTCAGGTCTAACATGTCAAACCAACAACTTTAGTAGATACCCAGTCATGTATAACATGTCAAACCAACAACTTTAGTAGATACCCAGTCAGGTCTAACATGTCAAACCAACAACTTTAGTAGATACCCAGTCATGTCTAACATGTCAAACCAACAACTATACCCAGTCAGGTCTAACATGTCAAACCAACAACTTTAGTAGATACCCAGTCAGGTCTAACATGTCAAACCAACAACTTTAGTAGATACCCAGTCATGTCTAGCATGTCAAACCAACAACTTTAGTAGATACCCAGTCAGGTCTAACATGTCAAACCAACAACTATACCCAGTCAGGTCTAACATGTCAAACCAACAACTTTAGTAGATACCCAGTCAGGTCTAACATGTCAAACCAACAACTTTAGTAGATACCCAGTCAGGTCTAACATGTCAAACCAACAACTTTAGTAGATACCCAGTCATGTCTAACATGTCAAACCAACAACTTTAGTAGATACCCAGTCAGGTCTAACATGTCAAACCAACAACTTTAGTAGATACCCAGTCATGTCTAACATGTCAAACCAACAACTTTAGTAGATACCCAGTCAGGTCTAACATGTCAAACCAACAACTTTAGTAGATACCCAGTCAGGTCTAACATGTCAAACCAACAACTTTAGTAGATACCCAGTCATGTCTAGCATGTCAAACCAACAACTTTAGTAGATACCCAGTCAGGTCTAACATGTCAAACCAACAACTTTAGTAGATACCCAGTCAGGTCTAACATGTCAAACCAACAACTTTAGTAGATACCCAGTCAGGTCTAACATGTCAAACCAACAACTATACCCAGTCAGGTCTAACATGTCAAACCAACAACTTCAGTAGATATCCAGTCAGGTCTAACATGTCAAACCAACAACTTTAGTAGATACCCAGTCAGGTCTAACATGTCAAACCAACAACTTTAGTAGATACCCAGTCAGGTCTAACATGTCAAACCAACAACTTTAGTAGATACCCAGTCATGTCTAACATGTCAAACCAACAACTATACCCAGTCAGGTCTAACATGTCAAACCAACAACTTTAGTAGATACCCAGTCAGGTCTAACATGTCAAACCAACAACTTTAGTAGATACCCAGTCATGTCTAACATGTCAAACCAACAACTATACCCAGTCAGGTCTAACATGTCAAACCAACAACTTTAGTAGATACCCAGTCAGGTCTAACATGTCAAACCAACAACTTTAGTAGATACCCAGTCAGGTCTAACATGTCAAACCAACAACTTTAGTAGATACCCAGTCATGTCTAACATGTCAAACCAACAACTATACCCAGTCAGGTCTAACATGTCAAACCAACAACTTTAGTAGATACCCAGTCAGGTCTAACATGTCAAACCAACAACTTTAGTAGATACCCAGTCAGGTCTAACATGTCAAACCAACAACTTTAGTAGATACCCAGTCATGTCTAACATGTCAAACCAACAACTTTAGTAGATACCCAGTCATGTCTAACATGTCAAACCAACAACTTTAGTAGATACCCAGTCAGGTCTAACATGTCAAACCAACAACTTTAGTAGATACCCAGTCAGGTCTAACATGTCAAACCAACAACTTTAGTAGATACCCAGTCAGGTCTAACATGTCAAACCAACAACTTTAGTAGATACCCAGTCATGTCTAACATGTCAAACCAACAACTATACCCAGTCAGGTCTAACATGTCAAACCAACAACTTTAGTAGATACCCAGTCAGGTCTAACATGTCAAACCAACAACTTTAGTAGATACCCAGTCAGGTCTAACATGTCAAACCAACAACTTTAGTAGATACCCAGTCATGTCTAACATGTCAAACCAACAACTATACCCAGTCAGGTCTAACATGTCAAACCAACAACTTTAGTAGATACCCAGTCAGGTCTAACATGTCAAACCAACAACTTTAGTAGATACCCAGTCATGTCTAACATGTCAAACCAACAACTTTAGTAGATACCCAGTCAGGTCTAACATGTCAAACCAACAACTTTAGTAGATACCCAGTCAGGTCTAACATGTCAAACCAACAACTTTAGTAGATACCCAGTCAGGTCTAACATGTCAAACCAACAACTTTAGTAGATACCCAGTCATGTCTAACATGTCAAACCAACAACTTTAGTAGATACCCAGTCATGTCTAACATGTCAAACCAACAACTTTAGTAGATACCCAGTCAGGTCTAACATGTCAAACCAACAACTTTAGTAGATACCCAGTCAGGTCTAACATGTCAAACCAACAACTTTAGTAGATACCCAGTCAGGTCTAACATGTCAAACCAACAACTTTAGTTGATACCCAGTCAGGTCTAACATGTCAAACCAACAACTTTAGTAGATACCCAGTCAGGTCTAACATGTCAAACCAACAACTTTAGTAGATACCCAGTCAGGTCTAACATGTCAAACCAACAACTTTAGTAGATACCCAGTCAGGTCTAACATGTCAAACCAACAACTTTAGTAGATACCCAGTCAGGTCTAACATGTCAAACCAACATTTTTAGTAGATACCCAGTCATGTCTAACATGTCAAACCAACAACTATACCCAGTCAGGTCTAACATGTCAAACCAACAACCATACCCAGTCAGATCTAACATGTCAAACCAACAACTTTAGTAGATACCCAGTCAGGTCTAACATGTCAAACCAACAACTTTAGTAGATACCCAGTCAGGTCTAACATGTCAAACCAACAACTTTATTAGATACCCAGTCAGGTCTAACATGTCAAACCAACAACTTTAGTAGATACCCAGTCAGGTCTAACATGTCAAACCAACAACTTTAGTAGATACACAGTCATGTCTAACATGTCAAACCAACAACTTCAGTAGATACCCAGTCAGGTCTAACATGTCAAACCAACAACTTTAGTAGATACCCAGTCAGGTCTAACATGTCAAACCAACAACTATTCCCAGTCAGGTCTAACATGTCAAACCAACAACTTTAGTAGATACCCAGTCAGGTCTAACATGTCAAACCAACAACTTTAGTAGATACCCAGTCATGTCTAACATGTCAAACCAACAACTTTAGTAGATACCCAGTCAGGTCTAACATGTCAAACCAACAACTTTAGTAGATACCCAGTCATGTCTAACATGTCAAACCAACAACTTTAGTAGATACCCAGTCATGTCTAACATGTCAAACCAACAACTTTAGTAGATACCCAGTCATGTCTAACATGTCAAACCAACAACTTTAGTAGATACCCAGTCATGTCTAACATGTCAAACCAACAACTTTAGTAGATACCCAGTCAGGTCTAACATGTCAAACCAACAACTATACCCAGTCAGGTCTAACATGTCAAACCAACAACTTCAGTAGATATCCAGTCAGGTCTAACATGTCAAACCAACAACTTTAGTAGATACCCAGTCAGGTCTAACATGTCAAACCAACAACTTTAGTAGATACCCAGTCAGGTCTAACATGTCAAACCAACAACTTTAGTAGATACCCAGTCATGTCTAACATGTCAAACCAACAACTATACCCAGTCAGGTCTAACATGTCAAACCAACAACTTTAGTAGATACCCAGTCAGGTCTAACATGTCAAACCAACAACTTTAGTAGATACCCAGTCATGTCTAACATGTCAAACCAACAACTATACCCAGTCAGGTCTAACATGTCAAACCAACAACTTTAGTAGATACCCAGTCAGGTCTAACATGTCAAACCAACAACTTTAGTAGATACCCAGTCAGGTCTAACATGTCAAACCAACAACTTTAGTAGATACCCAGTCATGTCTAACATGTCAAACCAACAACTATACCCAGTCAGGTCTAACATGTCAAACCAACAACTTTAGTAGATACCCAGTCAGGTCTAACATGTCAAACCAACAACTTTAGTAGATACCCAGTCAGGTCTAACATGTCAAACCAACAACTTTAGTAGATACCCAGTCATGTCTAACATGTCAAACCAACAACTTTAGTAGATACCCAGTCATGTCTAACATGTCAAACCAACAACTTTAGTAGATACCCAGTCAGGTCTAACATGTCAAACCAACAACTTTAGTAGATACCCAGTCAGGTCTAACATGTCAAACCAACAACTTTAGTAGATACCCAGTCAGGTCTAACATGTCAAACCAACAACTTTAGTAGATACCCAGTCATGTCTAACATGTCAAACCAACAACTATACCCAGTCAGGTCTAACATGTCAAACCAACAACTTTAGTAGATACCCAGTCAGGTCTAACATGTCAAACCAACAACTTTAGTAGATACCCAGTCAGGTCTAACATGTCAAACCAACAACTTTAGTAGATACCCAGTCATGTCTAACATGTCAAACCAACAACTATACCCAGTCAGGTCTAACATGTCAAACCAACAACTTTAGTAGATACCCAGTCAGGTCTAACATGTCAAACCAACAACTTTAGTAGATACCCAGTCATGTCTAACATGTCAAACCAACAACTTTAGTAGATACCCAGTCAGGTCTAACATGTCAAACCAACAACTTTAGTAGATACCCAGTCAGGTCTAACATGTCAAACCAACAACTTTAGTAGATACCCAGTCAGGTCTAACATGTCAAACCAACAACTTTAGTAGATACCCAGTCATGTCTAACATGTCAAACCAACAACTTTAGTAGATACCCAGTCATGTCTAACATGTCAAACCAACAACTTTAGTAGATACCCAGTCAGGTCTAACATGTCAAACCAACAACTTTAGTAGATACCCAGTCAGGTCTAACATGTCAAACCAACAACTTTAGTAGATACCCAGTCAGGTCTAACATGTCAAACCAACAACTTTAGTTGATACCCAGTCAGGTCTAACATGTCAAACCAACAACTTTAGTAGATACCCAGTCAGGTCTAACATGTCAAACCAACAACTTTAGTAGATACCCAGTCAGGTCTAACATGTCAAACCAACAACTTTAGTAGATACCCAGTCAGGTCTAACATGTCAAACCAACAACTTTAGTAGATACCCAGTCAGGTCTAACATGTCAAACCAACATTTTTAGTAGATACCCAGTCATGTCTAACATGTCAAACCAACAACTATACCCAGTCAGGTCTAACATGTCAAACCAACAACCATACCCAGTCAGATCTAACATGTCAAACCAACAACTTTAGTAGATACCCAGTCAGGTCTAACATGTCAAACCAACAACTTTAGTAGATACCCAGTCAGGTCTAACATGTCAAACCAACAACTTTAGTAGATACCCAGTCAGGTCTAACATGTCAAACCAACAACTTTAGTAGATACCCAGTCAGGTCTAACATGTCAAACCAACAACTTTAGTAGATACACAGTCATGTCTAACATGTCAAACCAACAACTTTAGTAGATACCCAGTCAGGTCTAACATGTCAAACCAACAACTTTAGTAGATACCCAGTCAGGTCTAACATGTCAAACCAACAACTATTCCCAGTCAGGTCTAACATGTCAAACCAACAACTTTAGTAGATACCCAGTCAGGTCTAACATGTCAAACCAACAACTTTAGTAGATACCCAGTCATGTCTAACATGTCAAACCAACAACTTTAGTAGATACCCAGTCAGGTCTAACATGTCAAACCAACAACTTTAGTAGATACCCAGTCATGTCTAACATGTCAAACCAACAACTTTAGTAGATACCCAGTCATGTCTAACATGTCAAACCAACAACTTTAGTAGATACCCAGTCATGTCTAACATGTCAAACCAACAACTTTAGTAGATACCCAGTCATGTCTAACATGTCAAACCAACAACTTTAGTAGATACCCAGTCAGGTCTAACATGTCAAACCAACAACTTTAGTAGATATCCATTCAGGTCTAACATGTCAAACCAACAACTTTAGTAGATACCCAGTCATGTCTAACATGTCAAACCAACAACTTTAGTAGATACCCAGTCAGGTCTAACATGTCAAACCAACAACTTTAGTAGATACCCAGTCAGGTCTAACATGTCAAACCAACAACTTTAGTAGATACCCAGTCATGTCTAACATGTCAAACCAACAACTATACCCAGTCAGGTCTAACATGTCAAACCAACAACTTTAGTAGATACCCAGTCAGGTCTAACATGTCAAACCAACAACTTTAGTAGATACCCAGTCATGTCTAGCATGTCAAACCAACAACTTTAGTAGATACCCAGTCAGGTCTAACATGTCAAACCAACAACTTTAGTAGATACCCAGTCATGTCTAACATGTCAAACCAACAACTATACCCAGTCAGGTCTAACATGTCAAACCAACAACTTTAGTAGATACCCAGTCAGGTCTAACATGTCAAACCAACAACTTTAGTAGATACCCAGTCAGGTCTAACATGTCAAACCAACAACTTTAGTAGATACCCAGTCATGTATAACATGTCAAACCAACAACTTTAGTAGATACCCAGTCAGGTCTAACATGTCAAACCAACAACTTTAGTAGATACCCAGTCAGGTCTAACATGTCAAACCAACAACTTTAGTAGATACCCAGTCAGGTCTAACATGTCAAACCAACAACTTTAGTAGATACCCAGTCATGTCTAGCATGTCAAACCAACAACTTTAGTAGATACCCAGTCAGGTCTAACATGTCAAACCAACAACTATACCCAGTCAGGTCTAACATGTCAAACCAACAACTTTAGTAGATACCCAGTCAGGTCTAACATGTCAAACCAACAACTTTAGTAGATACCCAGTCAGGTCTAACATGTCAAACCAACAACTTTAGTAGATACCCAGTCAGGTCTAACATGTCAAACCAACAACTTTAGTAGATACCCAGTCAGGTCTAACATGTCAAACCAACAACTTTAGTAGATACCCAGTCAGGTCTAACATGTCAAACCAACAACTTTAGTAGATACCCAGTCAGGTCTAACATGTCAAACCAACAACTTTAGTAGATACCCAGTCAGGTCTAACATGTCAAACCAACAACTTTAGTAGATACCCAGTCATGTCTAGCATGTCAAACCAACAACTTTAGTAGATACCCAGTCAGGTCTAACATGTCAAACCAACAACTTTAGTAGATACCCAGTCAGGTCTAACATGTCAAACCAACAACTTTAGTAGATACCCAGTCAGGTCTAACATGTCAAACCAACAACTATACCCAGTCAGGTCTAACATGTCAAACCAACAACTTCAGTAGATATCCAGTCAGGTCTAACATGTCAAACCAACAACTTTAGTAGATACCCAGTCAGGTCTAACATGTCAAACCAACAACTTTAGTAGATACCCAGTCAGGTCTAACATGTCAAACCAACAACTTTAGTAGATACCCAGTCATGTCTAACATGTCAAACCAACAACTATACCCAGTCAGGTCTAACATGTCAAACCAACAACTTTAGTAGATACCCAGTCATGTCTAACATGTCAAACCAACAACTATACCCAGTCAGGTCTAACATGTCAAACCAACAACTTTAGTAGATACCCAGTCAGGTCTAACATGTCAAACCAACAACTATACCCAGTCAGGTCTAACATGTCAAACCAACAACTTTAGTAGATACCCAGTCAGGTCTAACATGTCAAACCAACAACTTTAGTAGATACCCAGTCATGTATAACATGTCAAACCAACAACTTTAGTAGATACCCAGTCAGGTCTAACATGTCAAACCAACAACTTTAGTAGATACCCAGTCAGGTCTAACATGTCAAACCAACAACTTTAGTAGATACCCAGTCATGTCTAACATGTCAAACCAACAACTATACCCAGTCAGGTCTAACATGTCAAACCAACAACTTTAGTAGATACCCAGTCAGGTCTAACATGTCAAACCAACAACTTTAGTAGATACCCAGTCATGTCTAGCATGTCAAACCAACAACTTTAGTAGATACCCAGTCAGGTCTAACATGTCAAACCAACAACTTTAGTAGATACCCAGTCATGTCTAACATGTCAAACCAACAACTATACCCAGTCAGGTCTAACATGTCAAACCAACAACTTTAGTAGATACCCAGTCATGTCTAACATGTCAAACCAACAACTTTAGTAGATACCCAGTCAGGTCTAACATGTCAAACCAACAACTTTAGTAGATACCCAGTCATGTCTAACATGTCAAACCAACAACTATACCCAGTCAGGTCTAACATGTCAAACCAACAACTTTAGTAGATACCCAGTCAGGTCTAACATGTCAAACCAACAACTTTAGTAGATACCCAGTCAGGTCTAACATGTCAAACCAACAACTTTAGTAGATACCCAGTCATGTCTAGCATGTCAAACCAACAACTTTAGTAGATACCCAGTCAGGTCTAACATGTCAAACCAACAACTTTAGTAGATACCCAGTCATGTCTAACATGTCAAACCAACAACTTTAGTAGATACCCAGTCAGGTCTAACATGTCAAACCAACAACTTTAGTAGATACCCAGTCAGGTCTAACATGTCAAACCAACAACTTTAGTAGATACCCAGTCATGTCTAACATGTCAAACCAACAACTATACCCAGTCAGGTCTAACATGTCAAACCAACAACTTTAGTAGATACCCAGTCATGTCTAACATGTCAAACCAACAACTATACCCAGTCAGGTCTAACATGTCAAACCAACAACTTTAGTAGATACCCAGTCAGGTCTAACATGTCAAACCAACAACTTTAGTAGATACCCAGTCATGTCTAACATGTCAAACCAACAACTATACCCAGTCAGGTCTAACATGTCAAACCAACAACTTTAGTAGATACCCAGTCAGGTCTAACATGTCAAACCAACAACTTTAGTAGATATCCAGTCAGGTCTAACATGTCAAACCAACAACTTTAGTAGATACCCAGTCAGGTCTAACATGTCAAACCAACAACTTTAGTAGATACCCAGTCAGGTCTAACATGTCAAACCAACAACTTTAGTAGATACCCAGTCAGGTCTAACATGTCAAACCAACAACTTTAGTAGATACCCAGTCAGGTCTAACATGTCAAACCAACAACTTTAGTAGATACCCAGTCAGGTCTAACATGTCAAACCAACAACTTTAGTAGATACCCAGTCATGTCTAGCATGTCAAACCAACAACTTTAGTAGATAACCAGTCAGGTCTAACATGTCAAACCAACAACTTTAGTAGATACCCAGTCAGGTCTAACATGTCAAACCAACAACTTTAGTAGATACCCAGTCAGGTCTAACATGTCAAACCAACAACTATACCCAGTCAGGTCTAACATGTCAAACCAACAACTTCAGTAGATATCCAGTCAGGTCTAACATGTCAAACCAACAACTTTAGTAGATACCCAGTCAGGTCTAACATGTCAAACCAACAACTTTAGTAGATACCCAGTCAGGTCTAACATGTCAAACCAACAACTTTAGTAGATACCCAGTCATGTCTAACATGTCAAACCAACAACTATACCCAGTCAGGTCTAACATGTCAAACCAACAACTTTAGTAGATACCCAGTCATGTCTAACCTGTCAAACCAACAACTATACCCAGTCAGGTCTAACATGTCAAACCAACAACTTTAGTAGATACCCAGTCAGGTCTAACATGTCAAACCAACAACTATACCCAGTCAGGTCTAACATGTCAAACCAACAACTTTAGTAGATACCCAGTCAGGTCTAACATGTCAAACCAACAACTTTAGTAGATACCCAGTCATGTATAACATGTCAAACCAACAACTTTAGTAGATACCCAGTCAGGTCTAACATGTCAAACCAACAACTTTAGTAGATACCCAGTCAGGTCTAACATGTCAAACCAACAACTTTAGTAGATACCCAGTCATGTCTAACATGTCAAACCAACAACTATACCCAGTCAGGTCTAACATGTCAAACCAACAACTTTAGTAGATACCCAGTCAGGTCTAACATGTCAAACCAACAACTTTAGTAGATACCCAGTCATGTCTAGCATGTCAAACCAACAACTTTAGTAGATACCCAGTCAGGTCTAACATGTCAAACCAACAACTTTAGTAGATACCCAGTCATGTCTAACATGTCAAACCAACAACTATACCCAGTCAGGTCTAACATGTCAAACCAACAACTTTAGTAGATACCCAGTCAGGTCTAACATGTCAAACCAACAACTTTAGTAGATACCCAGTCAGGTCTAACATGTCAAACCAACAACTTTAGTAGATACCCAGTCATGTCTAACATGTCAAACCAACAACTATACCCAGTCAGGTCTAACATGTCAAACCAACAACTTTAGTAGATACCCAGTCAGGTCTAACATGTCAAACCAACAACTTTAGTAGATACCCAGTCAGGTCTAACATGTCAAACCAACAACTTTAGTAGATACCCAGTCATGTCTAGCATGTCAAACCAACAACTTTAGTAGATACCCAGTCAGGTCTAACATGTCAAACCAACAACTTTAGTAGATACCCAGTCATGTCTAACATGTCAAACCAACAACTTTAGTAGATACCCAGTCAGGTCTAACATGTCAAACCAACAACTTTAGTAGATACCCAGTCAGGTCTAACATGTCAAACCAACAACTTTAGTAGATACCCAGTCATGTCTAACATGTCAAACCAACAACTATACCCAGTCAGGTCTAACATGTCAAACCAACAACTTTAGTAGATACCCAGTCATGTCTAACATGTCAAACCAACAACTATACCCAGTCAGGTCTAACATGTCAAACCAACAACTTTAGTAGATACCCAGTCAGGTCTAACATGTCAAACCAACAACTTTAGTAGATACCCAGTCATGTCTAACATGTCAAACCAACAACTATACCCAGTCAGGTCTAACATGTCAAACCAACAACTTTAGTAGATACCCAGTCAGGTCTAACATGTCAAACCAACAACTTTAGTAGATATCCAGTCAGGTCTAACATGTCAAACCAACAACTTTAGTAGATACCCAGTCAGGTCTAACATGTCAAACCAACAACTTTAGTAGATACCCAGTCAGGTCTAACATGTCAAACCAACAACTTTAGTAGATACCCAGTCAGGTCTAACATGTCAAACCAACAACTTTAGTAGATACCCAGTCAGGTCTAACATGTCAAACCAACAACTTTAGTAGATACCCAGTCAGGTCTAACATGTCAAACCAACAACTTTAGTAGATACCCAGTCATGTCTAGCATGTCAAACCAACAACTTTAGTAGATACCCAGTCAGGTCTAACATGTCAAACCAACAACTTTAGTAGATACCCAGTCAGGTCTAACATGTCAAACCAACAACTTTAGTAGATACCCAGTCAGGTCTAACATGTCAAACCAACAACTATACCCAGTCAGGTCTAACATGTCAAACCAACAACTTCAGTAGATATCCAGTCAGGTCTAACATGTCAAACCAACAACTTTAGTAGATACCCAGTCAGGTCTAACATGTCAAACCAACAACTTTAGTAGATACCCAGTCAGGTCTAACATGTCAAACCAACAACTTTAGTAGATACCCAGTCATGTCTAACATGTCAAACCAACAACTATACCCAGTCAGGTCTAACATGTCAAACCAACAACTTTAGTAGATACCCAGTCATGTCTAACCTGTCAAACCAACAACTATACCCAGTCAGGTCTAACATGTCAAACCAACAACTTTAGTAGATACCCAGTCAGGTCTAACATGTCAAACCAACAACTATACCCAGTCAGGTCTAACATGTCAAACCAACAACTTTAGTAGATACCCAGTCAGGTCTAACATGTCAAACCAACAACTTTAGTAGATACCCAGTCATGTATAACATGTCAAACCAACAACTTTAGTAGATACCCAGTCAGGTCTAACATGTCAAACCAACAACTTTAGTAGATACCCAGTCAGGTCTAACATGTCAAACCAACAACTTTAGTAGATACCCAGTCATGTCTAACATGTCAAACCAACAACTATACCCAGTCAGGTCTAACATGTCAAACCAACAACTTTAGTAGATACCCAGTCAGGTCTAACATGTCAAACCAACAACTTTAGTAGATACCCAGTCATGTCTAGCATGTCAAACCAACAACTTTAGTAGATACCCAGTCAGGTCTAACATGTCAAACCAACAACTTTAGTAGATACCCAGTCATGTCTAACATGTCAAACCAACAACTATACCCAGTCAGGTCTAACATGTCAAACCAACAACTTTAGTAGATACCCAGTCAGGTCTAACATGTCAAACCAACAACTTTAGTAGATACCCAGTCAGGTCTAACATGTCAAACCAACAACTTTAGTAGATACCCAGTCATGTCTAACATGTCAAACCAACAACTATACCCAGTCAGGTCTAACATGTCAAACCAACAACTTTAGTAGATACCCAGTCAGGTCTAACATGTCAAACCAACAACTTTAGTAGATACCCAGTCAGGTCTAACATGTCAAACCAACAACTTTAGTAGATACCCAGTCATGTCTAGCATGTCAAACCAACAACTTTAGTAGATACCCAGTCAGGTCTAACATGTCAAACCAACAACTTTAGTAGATACCCAGTCATGTCTAACATGTCAAACCAACAACTTTAGTAGATACCCAGTCAGGTCTAACATGTCAAACCAACAACTTTAGTAGATACCCAGTCAGGTCTAACATGTCAAACCAACAACTTTAGTAGATACCCAGTCATGTCTAACATGTCAAACCAACAACTATACCCAGTCAGGTCTAACATGTCAAACCAACAACTTTAGTAGATACCCAGTCATGTCTAACATGTCAAACCAACAACTATACCCAGTCAGGTCTAACATGTCAAACCAACAACTTTAGTAGATACCCAGTCAGGTCTAACATGTCAAACCAACAACTTTAGTAGATACCCAGTCATGTCTAACATGTCAAACCAACAACTATACCCAGTCAGGTCTAACATGTCAAACCAACAACTTTAGTAGATACCCAGTCAGGTCTAACATGTCAAACCAACAACTTTAGTAGATACCCAGTCAGGTCTAACATGTCAAACCAACAACTTTAGTAGATACCCAGTCATGTCTAACATGTCAAACCAACAACTATACCCAGTCAGGTCTAACATGTCAAACCAACAACTTTAGTAGATACCCAGTCAGGTCTAACATGTCAAACCAACAACTTTAGTAGATACCCAGTCAGGTCTAACATGTCAAACCAACAACTTTAGTAGATACCCAGTCATGTCTAACATGTCAAACCAACAACTATACCCAGTCAGGTCTAACATGTCAAACCAACAACTTTAGTAGATACCCAGTCAGGTCTAACATGTCAAACCAACAACTATACCCAGTCAGGTCTAACATGTCAAACCAACAACTTTAGTAGATACCCAGTCAGGTCTAACATGTCAAACCAACAACTATACCCAGTCAGGTCTAACATGTCAAACCAACAACTTTAGTAGATACCCAGTCAGGTCTAACATGTCAAACCAACAACTTTAGTAGATACCCAGTCAGGTCTAACATGTCAAACCAACAACTTTAGTAGATACCCAGTCAGGTCTAACATGTCAAACCAACAACTTTAGTAGATACCCAGTCAGGTCTAACATGTCAAACCAACAACTATACCCAGTCAGGTCTAACATGTCAAACCAACAACTTTAGTAGATACCCAGTCAGGTCTAACATGTCACACCAACAACTATACCCAGTCAGGTCTAACATGTCAAACCAACAACTTTAGTAGATACCCAGTCAGGTCTAACATGTCAAACCAACAACTTTAGTAGATACCCAGTCAGGTCTAACATGTCAAACCAACAACTTTAGTAGATACCCAGTCAAGTCTAACATATCAAACCAACAACTTTAGTAGATACCCAGTCAGGTCTAACATGTCAAACCAACAACTTTAGTAGATACCCAGTCAGGTCTAACATGTCAAACCAACAACTTTAGTAGATACCCAGTCAAGTCTAACATGTCAAACCAACAACTTTAGTAGATACCCAGTCAGGTCTAACATGTCAAACCAACAACTTTAGTAGATACCCAGTCATGTCTAACATGTCAAACCAACAACTATACCCAGTCAGGTCTAACATGTCAAACCAACAACTTTAGTAGATACCCAGTCAGGTCTAACATGTCAAACCAACAACTATACCCAGTCAGGTCTAACATGTCAAACCAACAACTTTAGTAGATACCCAGTCAGGTCTAACATGTCAAACCAACAACTTTAGTAGATACCCAGTCAGGTCTAACATGTCAAACCAACAACTTTAGTAGATACCCAGTCAAGTCTAACATGTCAAACCAACAACTTTAGTAGATACCCAGTCAGGTCTAACATGTCAAACCAACAACTTTAGTAGATACCCAGTCAGGTCTAACATGTCAAACCAACAACTTTAGTAGATACCCAGTCATGTCTAACATGTCAAACCAACAACTTTAGTAGATACCCAGTCATGTCTAACATGTCAAACCAACAACTTTAGTAGATACCCAGTCAGGTCTAACATGTCAAACCAACAACTTTAGTAGATACCCAGTCAGGTCTAACATGTCAAACCAACAACTTTAGTAGATACCCAGTCAGGTCTAACATGTCAAACCAACAACTTTAGTAGATACCCAGTCATGTCTAACATGTCAAACCAACAACTATACCCAGTCAGGTCTAACATGTCAAACCAACAACTTTAGTAGATACCCAGTCAGGTCTAACATGTCAAACCAACAACTTTAGTAGATACCCAGTCATGTCTAACATGTCAAACCAACAACTTTAGTAGATACCCAGTCATGTCTAACATGTCAAACCAACAACTATACCCAGTCAGGTCTAACATGTCAAACCAACAACTTTAGTAGATACCCAGTCAGGTCTAACATGTCAAACCAACAACTTTAGTAGATACCCAGTCAGGTCTGACATGTCAAACCAACAACTTTAGTAGATACCCAGTCAAGTCTAACATGTCAAACCAACAACTTTAGTAGATACCCAGTCAGGTCTAACATGTCAAACCAACAACTTTAGTAGATACCCAGTCATGTCTAACATGTCAAACCAACAACTATACCCAGTCAGGTCTAACATGTCAAACCAACAACTTTAGTAGATACCCAGTCAGGTCTAACATGTCAAACCAACAACTATACCCAGTCAGGTCTAACATGTCAAACCAACAACTTTAGTAGATACCCAGTCAGGTCTAACATGTCAAACCAACAACTTTAGTAGATACCCAGTCAGGTCTAACATGTCAAACCAACAACTTTAGTAGATACCCAGTCAAGTCTAACATGTCAAACCAACAACTTTAGTAGATACCCAGTCAGGTCTAACATGTCAAACCAACAACTTTAGTAGATACCCAGTCAGGTCTAACATGTCAAACCAACAACTTTAGTAGATACCCAGTCATGTCTAACACGTCAAACCAACAACTTTAGTAGATACCCAGTCATGTCTAACATGTCAAACCAACAACTTTAGTAGATACCCAGTCAGGTCTAACATGTCAAACCAACAACTTTAGTAGATACCCAGTCAGGTCTAACATGTCAAACCAACAACTTTAGTAGATACCCAGTCAGGTCTAACATGTCAAACCAACAACTTTAGTAGATACCCAGTCATGTCTAACATGTCAAACCAACAACTATACCCAGTCAGGTCTAACATGTCAAACCAACAACTTTAGTAGATACCCAGTCAGGTCTAACATGTCAAACCAACAACTTTAGTAGATACCCAGTCAGGTCTAACATGTCAAACCAACAACTTTAGTAGATACCCAGTCATGTCTAACATGTCAAACCAACAACTATACCCAGTCAGGTCTAACATGTCAAACCAACAACTTTAGTAGTTGGCAGCTTTAAACTTATACATTATTTCCTCACACGTTAGGTATTTATCATTTTGATGCCTATTAATGTACTGAAGATTATCTTCTTCTTTTTTTAATTAGTTAATTCCCTTAATCTTACAAACTTTGTTTCAAACAGAAAAGTTGAGGGATCTCTCTTTAAACAACATGTTTTTTTTACTAAATTAATTGGTGAAAAATGTTGAGAGAAAAAAAAACCGAAATATAATTTAGTAAAATTTTTGTTGTTGCAAAAATCTATCATTGTATGATAGTCAACAAGTCCACCAAAACCAATAAAAGGAACAATATCACCTCTCACCTTAACTCACTTAACACAAAAAAAGACCATGATGTTGGAAATCCTGGCTTTGGAACAGGCACAAAAATGTAGCAAGGTTTAACCCTACCCTCCCCTCTTGATAACTGGATCTCCAACAGCAATACTTATATAAATAAACAATAAAAAGCTGTACAAATTCACTTCCACTCAAAAAGACCTGATACTTTTATCACAAAAAAAGAATGACAACATAAACAGACAGCACAATAGCAGGGTCAATGAATGCTCGTGGTTAAATATATAACAATTAATTAATTTTAGAGTCACATGTCATTTTATACATGTTTTGATTGGTTTAAAAAGTTGAGGTTATTTGTCAATGTACGGAATCGAAAAATCGACGTCGTTCTCAAGGCGTTGCATGCTGTTGTCATCAGTGATTTTCTTTAAATGAGGCACCTTTGGGGTTATTTAAATTATTTCCGATTATTTGCCTTATTTTGAAAAAATTAATATATTTTTCAATATCATAACAAAACAAGTTTGAATTAATTTATAAGGATTGATCGAAATTATTTGTTCGGTCGCGGGTTACATGATGTACATGTGTACAACCTGATTGAGGTTATTTCTTCATGAACTGAAAAAAAAATTGCAATCAATCCTTAAATAACTTTATATATAATGATATTTTGTTTCAGTTGTATTTAGTATTGATGATATTGTTAGTGTTCGTGTAAAAGAGGAAGCTGTGAACTACTTTGGAAAAGGTCATCAGGTCATTCTATTCTTGAACACCGGGATGGAAATGAGTGTTACAGAATCGTTTACTTTTAGTAAAAGCAGGTAATTAAGTAGTATTTATGAAGTACAGGGTTAGGGTTATGGTGTTTAACGCCATTTTCAACACTATTTCAGTTATATCGTGGCAGTCAGTTTTATTGGTGGAGGAAACCGGAGTACCCGGAGAAAACTATCGACCCATTGCAAGTTGTTGTTTATACAGTTGAACAATGCATTATTATACACTTATTGACTGGGTATGAGGGTAATAGTTGGTACAGAGGGGACAATGAAAGTGCTATTACCCGAATATCAAGTCTATAAATGTTTTATTATACTGAACAACTGTGCAATTCAAAATTCTAAATTGTAGGCCCTTTTCTGATGGATTTCTAGTCTATTTTATTAGTTCTTTTTAAAACTAATACATTTTCATGTGTGTGTATTTGAAGAAGAAATTGATTTAATAAAACATTTTTTATTTAGTTCGTTCTTTTTTGTATTCGATATTGACATTTGTCCTCTATTATAGGGTGATAGGATCATTCCATTATATATGTCATGTAATTTAAGTCAATGAGATGAATGATTTAGAAAATGTCTGGGAAATATGATTGCTGAAATTACCACAGGGGGGAATAGTCATTGTTTACTTGTTGTCTGCCGTCTCAGTAAATTAGCTCGCACAATGAAAAAGTCAGAGGACTTGCATGACGTCATTTAATTTAAACCAATGAGATGAATGATTTAGAAAAGTCCAGGAAATATGATTGCTGAAATTACCACAGGGGGGAAATAGTCCTAAAAAAAATTGACCGGCATCACCGAGGGAATAGTCATGCACTTGATTTTAGGATGGAATAGTGTCATGTTTTTATAAAGGAAAAAAGATAGTGAAGTATAATAAAGTATGTTATTGAGGCTAAATTCTTGGCAGTAATAATGAATAGAAAGTTTAAACAGTCATGGTTAATATTCTACCAATTGATATTACTGGTAACAACATGAATTACCACCTTTCACCTCAAACCATTGAACAAAATAAGACCATGACATGTGGCAATGGAAATCAAGATCTTGGTCTGGGACAGCCTTTACTGTAAGGGCCAAAAAAAACCATAACTGATACTTCCAACAGAATTAATATTTATTAGTTAGTCATAAACATCTAAAGAAATTGATGGTCTTTATGGGAGACCAGACTAAATAGGTCATCAATTTGTTGGAATCAAATATTGAACAGAAAATAGTAATAAAATATAAAATGAAATAAAAACATGTATCTCATAAAAGAATTTTCATAAATGATGAGAAATAATGCTGTTACTGAAGTTCATTGCAAAATATATGAGATGGTGAAAGAAATGAGGGCATAATTATATATGTATTGAAAGACATGTTTTTTTCCATTCCTGAATAAAAGGGAACATTAAATCAGATTATATAGCAATGTCAAAGTATTTGATGGGTTTTCTATAAACACTTGGATGGGGATTGGAGGGGGTTGGAAGACATTATATATAAATTTGTATGGGTTGTTTGGGTTACTATCAAATATCACAAGGTATTGAAATGATACCAATATTTGCATAATCATTGTCGATAACCAACAGCTGATCACATTCTGATACTCTCCACTCATCACTGTGTGTCAATTGACACAATTAGATGCGTTTCATAGTTGTCTGGTTACTGATTCGGCATATAGAAGTTTTTATAGCAACATGACATTACTCAAAGTCAATAGATCACAAAAATAAAAATTGTAATATAAAGCAATGTTTTTTCGTTTATTATCCAAATAAGGTATCAACGTAGTGCAAAATAATTTTCTGGTCAAGTAGAAAGTAATACAAGTGCACTTAATAAATTCTCCAAATTCAGTGGAGCCAATCAGATTCGAAATGAATAGTCATGTGACTATGAAGTTATCCCTGTCAGTTGACCCACCGGTGATGAGTGAAGAGTATTAGAGTGTGATCAGCCATGATTTAATGACGATGAAGCATTATGGGTGTTGATAAAATCCCTTCCAACCATCACTACAATTTTTTTTCCCTTTTATATTGTTGTTATATATGACTGTGGCACAATTATTTGAGCAATAAAACAGAAATATGCAATTACTTACTGCAGAATGAATATTTGAATTATTGTAGAGTTACTACGTGAGTTAGGCTCAGTTTGACTTTCATTAATATTTTTTGTATATAGCACAGAACACTCTGGGATAGCAGATAAGATAAAAACATTCCTAGATTTGAATCAACCAGAAAATGACTTGACAGATGACAGCAGTGGAGACGATGATGAAGAAGACGGATTTGAACATATTACAGAAGAAGTTATAGAAGAATTAAATACTGATTAGTAGAGCATTTTGTCCTTATCATAGTGATTTATCAGTAGTATACAGGTGGAAAGTTTCTCTAGTACACAATCAACCCTATATTTAGGTGATGAAACAATCTGAAAATCTATTCATTGTTATTTTATTGGGTTTTTTTTTTCTTTAAATTAATTGATTCTGATAGGAAACTGTATTTGATAAGATTATTGTCATTATCACATAGATATTCACATTTTAAATCGGTCGAAAAAATCATTGAGTGTCCGAAAATGAAAAACACAGTCTTTTTTTAAACATCTTATTAGTGCAAACAAAAGCATTAAATCTATATAATACAAAATATAGCTACTCTTGCATATCGAATATTAAAAATGAATTACTTGTAACGACGGTAATTCACTCATGCGCATTCATGCCGTTCACATGTTCAGTTACTTGTGATATATTTTTGGTATTCAGAATACAACTGTAGCTATATTATAATTATTTGATGAGTATTCTGTAGAGGATATTTCGTTAACATGAAAACATTTATAAAACATTCACTCTTTTGGAATACAATTTGGTTATATTTGGAGTACATAATTTTTTTCTCAGATTTACATCAATATTAAAAATACTGATAATAATATTCCTGTTTCCCTTTTTCAGAAAAAAAAATACACACAAGAAAAAAAGATTCAGAAAAATAACAAATCTGTATGTTTTGTTCCATTAACACCAATGATATTTTATAATTAATTTCAGTAATGAATTAAAGGTAACAAGCAATGTTATTGTGGGCATTATCAATGTAATTACACCTTATCCTGGAATTTGATTGGTTGATAGCTGGTGTGTTGTCCATGTATTTTCATATTCGGAATGAATTTCATTCTTTTTTAAACACAGCTGGGGTATTTGCATGAGGTTTTCATTTTTCTTCCCTTTATGCCCAGGTTGCCAAAATATATTTGCCATTTTTACCCTTGCAAGCCTTGACCCACCAAAATTATTCAGATTCTTTCTTCTTTACCCATCTACGTAATGTAACGTGATTATTCAAATTGAAAAGCAGCAGTGTTCCGATATGAAGTAAAACATCAGACAATAACATAAAACATGGAAACAGCAAGCAAAAAATACTGTTTATTTAGCCATTGTTCTGAATGATATCTGGTGTGATTAAACACATATATCATGTTGGGAGGGTTATTTGCAAAAAAATACCCAACTTGGAACTAGATTTACCTCATTTATCGACATGTATCTTAAACAGTATTTTTCGCAAATACCCTTCCAAAACAGCATATATTTCTGTCCAAAATATTTTACAGAGGTTTCACATTTCTCATTTTGTTATATCTCATTTTATCTGACCAAGAGAAATAAACCATACTTTTTACAAGTCAGAAAACATAAGTTGTCAAATTTAACATTGATTTATAAGAGTACAGAGAACAGGGTTAGTTCTCAGTTGATTGATATTACGTATTATAAATAATATATAAAGTTCTAATACAGTATATTTCCCCTCCCCCTTTTAAATGTATTGTACTCACCCTATGTGATTCCCAATTATAAACACTGTAAATACAGTAATTTACCCTCCTATATATTGGGTGGCCTTTCCAGTCTGAAATCTTGGGGATTTATCATAAACCAGTTTATACATGTAAGTCAGTCTGAGATCACTGACAACAGACATGTGATCAAAGCCATATACAGAAAAAATGTGATATTAGTTCGTTATTATGCTGATTTTTTCTTCCGCTTCTTCTGCTTCTTCTCAGCAAAGCTTGTCCGGACCATAACTTTTTTGTCTTTCCAGATAGGTCAATTATATTTGGTATGTGGGTGCATGACCATGAGGCGGTGTGTCGCGTACCATAATGACTTTCGTCGGACCTTGACCTTTGACCTCAAGGTCAAATAATTGTTTTTTAAATAGTATTTTCTTGTCCGGGCCATAACATTTTTGTCTTTCGAGATAGGTCAATGATATTTGGTATGTGGGTGCATGACCATGAGGCAGTGTGTCGCGTACCATAATGACCTTCGTCGGACCTTGACCTTTGACCTCAAGGTCAAATAATTGTTTTTTAAATAGTATTTTCTTGTCCGGGCCATAACATTTTTGTCTTTCGAGATAGGTCAATGATATTTGGTATGTGGGTGCATGACCATAAGGCAGTGTGTTGCATACCATAATGACCTTTGTGGGACCTTGACCTTTTAACTCAAGGTCAAATAATTGTTTTTTAAATAGTATCATTCAACTCATAATGTGTAACTTATTGTTGTACAGATGGTCGCATTAAGGGGAGACATAATTAGGTATCTAAAACAGTTCTTCCTAGTTTATTCTGTATCAATAAAATAAATTTTGTTTTTGCAATCTTTTATTTATTTATTATCTTCAAAATTTATTAAGTATTCAAAATGTCCCAACCATTGTTTGCATTTATCTGCAGATATTGTTTACCTTCAGTGGCATGAACTTAAAATGAAAATAGTGTTGAAAGTTTATTTTTTATTTTTTAAGCTTCCGGTTATTAAATTATTCAAATTACATTTGTATCATTGTTTTATTCATCTTCTTTCGTTAAATAAACTGGGAATCTATCACTAATGGACTTGTGGAATGTTAATTTTCGATTCTCAACTTTATATAGCTCGAACAAATATATAAAATTACAGAAGATAAAAGTTAAAATAATTATTTATTGTAAAGGTCACATTTTCTTGATTTATTTATAAAGGTCACATTTTGTAGATTTATTTAAGTCACATTTGTTAGTGTAAAATTTTATTTACC
Organism: Bathymodiolus septemdierum; assembly: GCA_963383655.1. Taxonomy (NCBI): domain Eukaryota; kingdom Metazoa; phylum Mollusca; class Bivalvia; order Mytilida; family Modiolidae; genus Bathymodiolus; species Bathymodiolus septemdierum. The sequence continues at coordinate 71,004,956 of OY726522.1, read as the reverse complement.
TCCAGTGCCAATAAGTACAATATATACCAGTATGTCAGTTTTGGGTCATGTGACTATATATTTAGCACTTCAAGCATAAAAATACTGTAACCCTTAATAATTATTATTACTATTAGCACTGATAGTATACAATAATATAGTCATACTTAATTATATACATAATTTAACATTTTTATGTAATCAATATTTTATTTTTTGTTTATTTTAACATGCATTTAGACGAGGTAATTTTTTTGTTTTTATGTATTTTGTTTTCTGCATGATATATTCAAATTGGTTAAAAATAATAATAAAGGACATAAAGGACGAAGTCCTTTTAACGGTAGGCTGTCCGATTTTTCCTCCTTTCTATATTGATAGCCAAATATCTGTTCACCGGAAGTTTAAAAAAAATAGATCAATTGATATTTAGAAATGCAAAAGAAATATATTTCAATGAAAAATTCCCAATTCTTTAATTATTTACTCTATGCAAAATCGAAATAATCTTGAAATAAAATTCTAATAAAAAAATCTCTTTCTACGAAACTCTCGACGGAAGAGCGGCATAGGTAAAATGAACGGAACAGCCATAACAAATTGGCTTCAAAATTCATTCAAAATAAAAGATAATAACTTGTACGGATCATCGTATTATTGAAATTTTAGAACTTCGTCCTTCAAACAGGTTGCCTGTCTCATATTACTGTGAAGTTTGTTATTGGATTGACTTATAAATCTATATTCACCTCCACAACATCCAACATTTATTTACAAAGTATGCAATATTTTATTTGAAAATACATATAACTATTAAACAGGGAAAAAATAAAGCCATGCAATCTTTTAAAATGAAATTTAGGGAGATTCTTTGTGATAACAAAATTGGTGGAATCTTGCAGTGATTTTTTATTACACTTTGACATACAGGGTAGACAACTCTTGATATCGACATTACTCAATTTTTCAATATACAAAACACTTTGACATACAGGGTAGACAACTCTTGATATCGACATTACTAAAGTTTTCAATATACAAAACACTTTGACATACAGGGTAGACAACTCTTGATATCAATATTACTCCAAAGGACTTTGACATGCAGGGTAGACAACTCTTGATATCAATATTACCTGAAAGGACTTTGACATACAGGGTAGACAACTCTTGATATCAATATTACTCCAAAACACTTTCACATACAGGGTAGACAACTCTTGATATCAATATTACTCCAAAACACTTTCACATACAGGATAGGCAACTCTTGATATCAATATTACACACTTTTCTAAATGATTACTTAAACAAATAGTTTGTTTCTTAACAAAGATTATAAACTGCCATAATGATTGGCTTTTGGAAGTCATTGACTATAATAATATGTGCAGTTGGTTGTTGTGAATATACAAATCATATCTATAACCAAACATGAATTCAATTTTACAATATGCAGTTAAATATTATATTTCATTGTAATCAGGGACATTGTTGTTTTTATTCAGAAACAAACTGAGTACAGTGTTACGCTTGACTTGTTTCTGGTTACAAATATACCAGCTTACAACACATTCTGTTTTAAGTTAACAATAGACATATTTATCTATTTATCTATTTATTTTTGAAATTTACAGTTCCTAAATAATTTATTTATTATTAAAACTAAGTTTCGTTTCCCTCAGGAACAGGTATCCTTTTGGTTATCCTATTAAGACTCTTTGGTTTTCCTACTCCCAAAAATTTAGAATTTCTTGGCTCTCCCATCTTTCGACTTTGAACATACCCGATGAAGATTGTTTCTGAAACATGTTTTACACACTCAATTAGATAGCTGCATGCTTTTTACAAAACTTTCTGTTTATGGTTTTAAATAGACAAACTTACTTACCTGAGTTCACCCCCAGTTTTTAGTGGGGTTCGTGTTACTTTATCTTTAGTTTTATATGTATGTTTTGTAAATCGTTGTTTGTCATCCAGATTTTTAGTGGGGTTCGTGGTACTCAATTTTTAGTTTTATGTGTATGTTTAGTAGATCGTTGTTTGTCATTTTGTACTTTTTCTTTTGGCCATTGTGCTGTCTGTTCTTCTTCGATATATGGTATCTTCAAACTCTTCTTACAAAACAATTTTACAAAAACTAAATTTTTCTTAATATTTGATTTACAAAGTGGACAAGAAAAAGACTACATTTTCATTTAAGAGTTTGATCAGATCCATATTACTAAGTTTTATTAAAATAACTTGTTAATCCTGTAATATATCGTTGTTGTTGTTGACATGTAAGCAGATATACCGGTGTCACATCGTATCTTTGAACTGTTGAAAAATTGACCTCTTGATATGTTATCTCTCTTCACTAAGTTTTTTTATGGGAGATAATTAAATATAAATCTCTAATCCCAGAAAGACAAATAAGAGAGAATATTTTATAACAATTCCCTTTATTCGTAGCTTGGTAAAATAGGTAGCTTAGTAATGAGTCTCATATACTCATAAAGATGTGTTTAATATATATTTTATATTTATATAATGTTAGTGGTTTCTTTGTCTTTACCAAGTTGTATTTAAAAAGTTTAACATGAGAACAGAAAAGGGAGATAATACAGTATAACATGAGACTGTTCCTACCTTAGTAAAGGGAGATAACAAACTAATATTTCTTGTTGAGTATTTGTTTATGTGTAGCATTTAGTATTACATGGTTAATTAATAGATAGATTGTCAATTACATATTTAGATTAACTCAGATTATTTTTCTCCACACACAAAATTACCATTTTGATATATGTTTTAAAACTAGTCTTTACCATTTTGATATATGTTTTAAAACTAGTCTTTCAGACTTTTGTTGCAATAAAACAATTACAATATTGTTTTCCTTGTCTATATCTATTTGAATTTATGAATTAATTGACTTTTAACTTAAAATGGATTCCAGTATCCAGAAAAAAAAAAATATTCTGAGCACATCTGTGGAGCGTAATGGTTAACATGCTTTCCTCGAGTGTGGTAGATCATTGGTTCAGTCAAACCAAAGACTTATTTTGAAATTAGTATTTGCTGCTTCTCCACTAAGTACGCAGCATTTAGGATCAAGAGCAAAGACTTGTTGGCTCAGAATCAGGATGATTTGTCAGAGTGGAGCGGCATTGTGAAAAGGAAGTTTAAACAGTGATGGTCAACAATTCCACCAATAACAACAAATTTTGTTGAAAATATCTACATTAAAAAAAGTTGTAAAGAGCCAAATCGATGACTACATCTGTTCTATATCTACCTGTTCAAAATAACTATCTGTGGACTGTTGTTTCAGTGAGCTAGCAGTATAAAAAAGTTTTCTGGTCTATAGTACATAGTGTACATCATAATCATCTCGTCACAATGTACCTTGTTCTTACCATGATAAACAATGTAGCTGAAAATATGCTGATTTGACATAACCAAACTTGGTAGGACTGTTCATTGGACAGTCGTCTAGATAATTTATGGATTTTTCTTGTTGATAGGAAGTACACAAAAAATCAAGAGGCCCAAAGATGTCGAAAGGTCTTTTTTAATCTACTTTTCTGAAACCACGGCACTGGGCCAATTGGAACTAAACTTGGTAGGAATATTCATCGGATGGTTCTCTAAAAAGTTTTTTTTTAATTCATCCGATCCAAAGGGTCTTGTGAGGTATTGCCATCACTTGGGTGTCAATCATCGCTGTCCATGTCGTCTGTAAAAATTTACATTTTAATCTTATTTGAAACCAATTAGAACCAATCTTGGTGGGAATGATCATTGGATGGTCAGAAGTAGACAAAAGAAAAAAAGATACCCACAAGGCATAGAAAGTATTTAATCATCTTTTCTGAAACCACCTAGCCAATTGGAACCAAACTAGGTAGGAATGTTCATATGATGGTTCTTTAAAATATTTATGGTTTTTTTTTTCTGTGGATCAGAAGTACATGAAAGAAACAAAGAGGCCTAAATGTGTCAAAAGAGTGTTGTCTCAATGTCTGTTTAAATCTTCTCAGAAATCATTGAGCCAATCTGAACCAAACTGGGTAGGGATGTTCATTGGAAATTTATGTTTTGTTGTTATTTATATAAAACAGTTGATAGACAGACAATGAAGTGATGGCAAAATCTCATTCTATGAGTTGGTAAACTACAAGTTATTTATTGACCAAATAATTACCTGGCATAATAATCAACTCGTATTAGGCAGAAGCAGAATAAGATATTGAAACAATTTTATTGTAAATCAACACAAGGATTTCTCTACAAAATTACACATTAAGAAAACATGACACAAAATCCACACAAAAGTTTAAAAAATATATAATATGGAATCATAATATCATATACATGTATACACTAACAAATATGGAATGTAAAGTATATCACATATACATGTATACACTAACAAATATGGAATGTAAAGTATATCACATATAGATAGATAAAATACATTTATTATGTAATACACAGGAAGTTACACTATAACAAATGTTTACAGTCACTATTGTTGTAGTTCCTCTCAAGATATCAGTAGACTTGACCCAAATTCTCAAAAACATGTACAAAGTGACGTAAATAGAGAATTATTTTCATTTAATAGAGATTTACACAGCAGAATTGTGAACGTAAATATTGCATCGGTTTCGTACAGGTCAAGTTCTAACTTTGAAAATTTACAGGAATAATGCGTAGATTTGAAGCTTATGAGGGTTGGGTTCTTTACACATCATCTGTAAGCTATGATCAAAATATTAACATTTTATGTAGTAAAAACAAGAGATGGTCAAACAAAATTGATGTATTTAACAGATGGAAAAAGTAAACTAAAGAAACAAATCTATCATTACATTCAGATGTTCACTATTTTTTCAAACTTATTAATTTAGGTAAATTTTTAAAACTATTTCAACTCGAAAATATAACAACTTTTTTTAACATCAAGTTGTCGAAAATGAATGTCTACTGATATACCTACTATCTCCATGGTTACATCAATGGCAATAAATTTGTATATGTTTTGTTCATAATAGAAGCCAGAGTCACAAACCTTAAGTGACAAACAAAATTATGCGAGATATGTAACACTAATTGATTCAAAGATAACAAATAATAAATTTAAGTATAAAACAGTATAAATCTTGAGTATAATTCATTAAGTCCTATACATTGTAGGGTTAGAGTTATGGTGTTTAACACCACTTTCAACAATATTTCAATAATATAGTGGTGGTCTTTTTTATTGGTGGATGAAACCAGGGTAATCAGAGAAAACCACTGACCTGTCGCAAGTCACTGACAAACTTTATCACATAAGGTTGTATCGAGTACACCTTGCCATGGGTGGGATTAGAACTCACAACTTTAGTGGTCATAGGCACTGATTGCATAGGTAATTGTAAATCCAACTATCATATCACGACCATGACGCCCCCTCCTACATTGTAAGTTTTTGCACCTTTTCATACTCTGATATTATTAATACAGTAGCACATTTTCTTAATATTTTGAAATCATCATTTCTGATCTTTTTACACTTATAATAAACTACTGCGGCAGGTCAGTGGTTGTCTCAGATTTCCGTCATGATATAACTGAAATATTGTTGAAAGTGGCATTAAACACCACAACGCTAACCTATAATAAACTAATTTATCTATTAAAAAATATTTTAAAATTTAGATTTCCGAGTAAAATTTTCTAAAACTATTAATGAAAATGTTAGTTTTATATATGACATTTTTTAAGTGAAAATATATTAGGCAAAAATTTATTTTTACAGAATCTAAAATTCTACAAATAATATAATCAATGGAAATCTGTCCTAAAATTATTTAGCACCATTCAAAAATAGAATGTACAACACCGTGTGCCTAATATTTAGGGACGAAAGATAACGTATCTGTGTCTGTCTGTCATTTTTTTTGCCTAATATTTAGGGACGAAATACAATGTGTCTGTCTGTAATTTTTCTTCATAATGTTTTAAATCTGAGTGGTATATTTGTAAATTGTCGTATTCAGCATACCCATAGCCTGATGTTCCAAAACCAACAAATCCAGTCACCGGTACAAGAAAAATGTTTGTTTCAAATAAATATTGTCCATTTAGATACCCCTCTATTTGGTATCCCTGTAAAATATACAAAGAATTAGATGTTCTAAATGATAACTGTAAATAAAATTGACTTCAACTGCATACAAAGGAAAAAATAATTGTAAACTGTAATGTAAGTTACAACCAATCTAATTAAATTAAATCTTTTTTTGTTTAAACACTAACATTTAACAAAATCCTACATAGGGTCAAATCTGGGTTAATATTTTCAATCGACCAATTCTTTAGGTATTAAAATCTAACATTGGCAGAGAGCTGTTGTTCAATCAGTCAAAATATTTAGCTGTATTGCGTATGATTAGACCACAGTATGGGTACCTGTGCGGTGCAACTGACGTGTTTACGTAAAGTTTGTGGGCACGTTACCGTTTCCGATCATCGACTGTCAAAACCAGAAGGGTTCAATGCAAGTTTTTATGTTTATATGTGGTAGTAAACATTGCTAATGAAAACAAAAAATTAGAGACACCCGTTGATATAATACCTTTATATGCCAGGAAAATTTTAAACATATCTGTTGAACGGAAATATCCTTTTTTTTTGCGTAAACATTGACATCATTGTTTTCTCGCAGAATTCAGCAATGACGACCCTGATTTTTTCAAAGAAGCTTCTTTGTACAACCAATTATCACTACACAAAGTCATGTCTCGTTCCAATTTACATTTTTTGCATAATTATAATCTTATCATTTACAATGACTGTGGTCATTTTAATGTTACACTGGGCTAGGAATACGTAATACGAACACATTTTACACATTTAGATGCCCACAGTCATTGGAAATGATAAGATTATATTATACAAAAAGTGTAAATTGGAACGAGACATGACTTTGTGTGGTGATAATTGGTTGTACGAAGAAGCTTCTTTGAAAAAATCAGGGTCGTCCTTGCTGAATTCAGCGAGAAAACAATGATGTCAATGTTTACGCAACATCAAGTTTAAGTGTAAGAAAAGGATATTTCCGTTCAACAGATATGTTTTAAATTTTCCTGGCATATAAAGGTATTATATCAGCGGGTGTCTGTAATTTTTTGTCTTCATTAGCAATGCTTACTACCACATATAAACATAAAAACTTACATTGAACCCTTCCGGTTTTGACAGTCGATGATCGGAAACGGTAACGTACCCACAAACTTTACATAAACACGTCAGTTACGCCGCACAGGTACCCATACAGTGTAGACAGTCAATGATGAATTAAAGGTCAGATGACATGACCCCATACGGGATGTCGTTAGATGTTAGTGTCTTTTAAAAAAAAAAACCCAAAAACCCCCAGAAAATCAACCCAAAAAAAAAAAATACAACAAACATCCAATTTAAATTAGACTGATAAATTTAGACCATTCAGTTGTTCTACAATCATAGCAAAAATGAGCATACTCTCAAGTATGTCTACAATATAAAGCATATGTCTAGTAACAATGTCATCTTTTGAATCGGAAAGATATAGATTTAAGTGAAGATAAAGAAGTGGAAGAACGTGTCCATAGGAATTCCCCCACTTCCAGCTAAAGTTAACAGGGGCATAACTCCAGCACTGCAAAAGTGGTCAAGTCTGAAATCAAACTTGGGACTTCCTTTTATGGTCCCTTACCTTATGTGTATAACCTTCAAATAATTTGCTCAAGGGTAACTTAAGTTATTGAGCGGAAGCCAAACTGGGGACGGTATTTCATGGGTCAACCTTAATGCCCCTAATGCCTAGTAGCAGGGACATAAAAATAACTGTATCTGAAGCTGAAGTCAAATGTTTAGGAACAAAAATTTGATCTTATTGCTGTTCTTCATCTCATTCTCGCTGTCAGGTCTTCAGCAAAGGGCAGAAGTAATATCCCAAAGTGAGTGTGGAACGCCCCTTAGCCTGCAGATGAGGAGTGCAGGTACTCTTGATTTCTAACTGATAAATATTACATCTGAGTTGTTTTTACTACAGTATAGTAATTTTATAGACACTGTCATCAGCATGACTTCAGAACAAAAAAATAAAAAAGTGTATCCAGAGGACAACCCTGCTTTCATCAGAAGTAAACAAGGACAAAACCTGTGAATTGATAAAAGTTTTGTTTGGTTTATGGTGTTTAATGCCTATTTCAATTATATTTCAGATATATTGTGGTGGTCAGTTTTATTCGTGGAGGAAACCAGAGTACTAGGAGAAAACCATCGACCTGTCACAAGTCACTGACAAACTTTATCAGATAATGTTGTATCAAGTACACCTCGCCATGAAGGGGGTTCGAACTCACAACTTTAGTGGAGATAGACACTGATTGCACAGGTAGTTGTAAATCCAACTACCATACGATCACAACCACGACAGCCACCAAATGCAAAAGGCATAATAACCAAAACTAAACTTGTCGAGTGTATTGTTGTTAAAAAGCATTGTCTATAAATTTTTATAATTTTAATATTTCATAATGATTTGCTTCAGAGGAACTCAATTTATTGGGCATACAGACATGAGTAAATCATAATGTAAACCATATTTTCTCTTAAAAATAGTCGTCTTTTTAAGTCTCGTATGAAAAAATATTTGTTTTAACATTCCCTAGGAAATTAGCAGCATATTTTCCAACAACTTGTATCATTTTTTACATGTTTATGACTGAAAACTATCCTAATGTTACATAATGAATGCTGTTTTATATATGTCTTACTTGTATTTAGGTTTAGACTGACATACTTCATTGAACTTGGTGACATTTAATCAATACCAGATTAAACTAAATATCATCTTACCTGAATTATAAGTTTTAATGTATTCCAGCCATCTAAAGCCATTGATGCATTTCCAGACTTTAACAATGCTTTACCACCTGAAGTAATATATCATTGTCAAAATGTTGTTGCCAGGCAAATATATTATAAATAGAGTCTTATTTGAAATTTTACAAAAAAAATTATTAGTTCATTCTTTACCACAAGCTGGGCAAACAACTATTAATGTGAAATTCTTGTAAAAAGTCCAATAAAATTGTATGTATTGATTATTGTTACAGCAAAAATAACTAAGAATGTACAAAACTAGAGTACACTAGGAAATAGAAAATGCAAATATCCCCGGTAAAATGCAAATATGCCCGGTAAAATGCAAATAATTAAAGATTACCACTTATATTAGCGTTTACCAGTTAAATTAGCGAATTGTCTTGTTATATTTGCGTTTTACCTTTTAAATTTGCATTGTCGTGGCATTTTAGCGTTTTTCCTTTTATATTTGCGTTTTTCCTTTTAAATTTGCATTGTCGTGGGATTTTAGCGTTTTTCCTTTTATATTTGCGTTTTTCCTTTTAAATTTGCATTGTCGGGGGATTTTAGCGTTTTTCCTTTTATATTTGCGTTTTTCCTTTTAAATTTGCATTGTCGTGGGATTTTAGCGTTTTTCCTTTTATATTTGCGTTTTTCCTTTTAAATTTGCATTGTTGTGGGATTTTAGCGTTTTTCCTTTTATATTTGCGTTTTTCCTTTTAAATTTGCATTGTCGTGGGATTTTAGCGTTTTTCCTTTTAAATTTGCATTTTACCAGTTAAATCGCACGGTCATCTAAATCACCCGCTGAGTAGAGAGATTATGTAATACTGTAGTTGTCACTAGCTCATTGAATATGACGATCTATAGTATTATATTATCGTGTATCTATACGTATTTATTTATTTATTTATTTATTATTATTATTTATGTCATACTAGTCTGGCCCTTAATAAATTTAGTGTATTCAATACACAATAATCCATCAATTGTTGCGTATTTGATTTTCATGTCGTATTTTAACTTAATGCGATGTTTATTAAGAAATGTGACTTTAAATGTATTAAAATATTAGCAAAGTGCACTCATATTTATTTCAATTTGATGTTGATTTAAATTGTTGTCCCTACAAGATATTTAGACAGTGACATGCCCAGAGGTCTTGTTCTCAGGTGTACCACCTGTTGTGTTTACTGCCCAAGTGTATATTGTATTGGAGTAATAAAATTTTATGATTTCCTGTCAGAACCATAAACTTCCTGTTGAGTGTGGCCGATGGCAAAACATAGAAAGAAACAGAAGAGTATGTGTATTATGTCAAAAAGAGGAAATTGGTGATGAATATCACTATAGTATGGAATGCCATTTTTTAAATATAAAAATAACACTATTAATAAAACAGAGGTGTATACAGAACCCGAATATAATAAAGTTAAAAAAATTAATAACTTCCAAAAATAGCTTACAAATCTGTAAAGAGATAAATAAAGGTGGGTGTGATGCAGGCTAGAATTGTTTCCTCTCGATATATTGCTATAAAAAGATATATGATATTCAATGTGCAACCGTTACACGGCAGAAATAATTTTAGAAACAAAAATTTGTTAGTTTTAAAAGTACCTCGGTTGTCAATTATATATTCATGTATATTTTTGTAAAAATTCTTTTGTAAATCTTTATTTCTCAAACTGACAGAGAAGTTACAAAGAAATGAACTGATTAAACTATCAGTTTCAATATTTGTTATGCCTGTTAGAAATAGTGATTGGTCTTTGTTTTCCTATGAACAGGTTGTAATGATTGAATTGATGCACCGGGACAATATTTCTAGCCATATATACTGATTAAAATTATATAATTTAAAAGTAACAAGAGAATAGATTAAATAAATTTATTTCAATTACATAAACAATACCCCTCATGTCTTTTTTAATTTGATGTTATTTATCAAAATTAGACTAAGTTGATCATTTTGTATAATTAATCAAATTAATGTTCTTTGATCTTCATATAAATATGAATAACGTGCTCATGTTTTGTTATGCACTAACCTTGCTAATAATTTCAAATTAACTAATTAGTTGATTGTTAGGGAAGCAATTAGAATTTGAATGTTGTTTTTCATTCCCATATTAAAGAATTGTCTCATTATTTGATAATGAAAATAGTTACTGTTATATAAGGACCGACAGAAGAAAAAATCAAGTTGATATAAGGCGCCACTAATTAATTCAGCAACGAAAATACATTTCTCTGACGTCACACTATTGTTCAAACAGTGGATTATTTTTTTTAAATCTAATTCTTTTGTTCTTGTGTATATGAACTTTAACCTTTAACCATTTTAGGCTTAAACAGTGTTGTATTTTGTGACTTGTGGGTCTCAAACCCCTGCTGGGATTTTCAGTCTTCTTTGAGTTTCCAAATTTCCATCTAACCACACTACAAAAATATATAATTTATATATGACTCTTCATTGTAAACTTTATTTAAAGAAAATATCAACGAATTGTTTAAATAAGTAAACGATCAATATATACAAGGCATTATAAAAGTATTTAAAATGTTTGTCAATAATGTCCAATGGAGCGATCAGATGATGTAATGTTGTATGCAATACACATATCTGGATAAATACAACCAAACATGAAATAAAACTTAAATGAATAATTACTAAACTAAAACAGTGATTTTTATTTCAAAGTTGGAAAGTAAAATAAAAGCTTGAATTGAATTCACTCTTATAATGATTTTTTAATTTCATTTAAAATAAAGATTTAAAAAAAATGTATTTTATGATACTGATGGCTGATTAAAATTGTTTGTCATGCATTAGGTGTCAGTTGTAATATACAGGATGTAACCAATATACAGGAAGAGCTCTTACTGTGAAGCCATCTATTTTGAGATGCCATTCAATGAAAATAACAACCTGACCATATTGTTACATAATAAGAATAAGAATTAGATAAGAAATTAAAATTGATAGAAGGCAAGGATTTATATAATTAACACATTAAGTCACATTTCATTTATTTAGGCTACCTTGGGTCAGTTATCAATTAAAGCCAAAAATCAGTCTAATAAGTATTTACCAAAATAACGATATTGGGATGGGTATTATTTTAATTTATGAAATAATCAACTTTCTGTTTACATATTTATTTTCAATAAAATTTCTTTATTATTTCATCCCATTTTCCTTAATTTAACTTGTGCATATCCATATTTATACAATCTTATGTTAACGGCAAGTTACGTGTGTCGACCCTATTTAATTCAGCCAGCAGCCTGACGGATTTTTACCACTAAGAGCGTTCAAGCCCTCATCCAGCGAAAGTGCCGATAGAGGGCGCAGTATTATTCAACTTAAACTTAGTTATAATCGAATATTCCTCTACATATTTTTGGACAGGAAGTGCAGCTTTGGAAGAGCTCAGATCACATATATACTCCATTCATTATTGTATTTTTATTCAATAAAATATTTTTAAAAGTTGTTCTTCAATTTTCTATTTCATTAGTTAACGATTTTTTTTTAATAGCGTCACGTGTTTTGTTGGTTATGCATGTTGTTTGTTGACATCCTAGTTTTAGTAATATTTGATCTCGGGGTGAAATTTCAATGTTTTATCCTTTCTTATGAAAAGAATGTCATTATTCCTACAATGTAGGCACAATTTATGTGTTTTCATCCGTATTTTTAATATCGCACGCTTTGTTTACATCCGATATTTTTTTTTATTGACATGTACAAGGTTACATAATATAGTCTCTGATCCATTCATACACAATTATTGAATAAAGATTTATATAAATGAAACGATTAAAAGTGATTGCTAAAAAAAAGTGTTATTATTAAATACCCGGATATTATTTGGATAAGAGAATAGCATTCGGGTCATATAGGGGTCATGTAGTTTCGTGTTATAAATAATATTTTCTTTTGAAAAGTTTATTTTTGTCAATGAAATGTTGAATTACAAGGATAAAACGAGTATATGGGTTGTGGATTATTTTTTTTTAAAGATTGAACATGTGGTATATATATATATTTGCATCATCAAGTAGTTCAATAAAAATATTGATTCAAATCTAATGAAAATGAAGTAAATTTATATTGATTTAAGAAGAAAAATTGAAATAAAGAAAAGTTACAAAACTAATGAGAAATGAAATAATATATTTTATGTAAGAGTAAAGTTGGTCATTTTTTTTTGGTTAAAAAAATCCAATAGGACAATAAACCATTAATTAAAATTTTAACAGAAATAATACACCTTAAAACAGTAAAATATGTATACATTAAGGAAAGAAAATAGATCATATATATATATTCTTACAATGGAAATGTAGTTCTATTTTTAAAAGTTAATTTTTATCAGAAAATTATTTCTTTCATAACATGACTTTTTTTAATTATAAAAAATAGTGAAAAATCAAGTTTGGAGAGCATATTTCAGGTTTGCTTATATAGTAATAGTATTAATGTTTAATATAAATATTAATTATTATGTTTTCTTATTTGATGTGTGTTTATATTGGTTTAAAATTAATAATAAATATTCAGTATTATATTTCATGTGTAATTTTATAGTTTTAGAGTTTAATAATACATATTCATTAATTTGTTTTCGTATTTTATGTAATTCCATTTATGTAGAAAAAGCAAAAAAGAGAATCAAATTTACCTTTATTTACATGTGATTACCCTGATAATTCACCCTTAATGGGACCCCTTAATTCCTCTTAATTAGGAAGGACAGCATTCTTTGATATTATAAAATGTTGGCCTTGAGGGATACATGAAATCATAAAATTTTATTACTTTGGTAATTCATTACTTACAGCTCACTCCAATACAATATACACTTTAGCAGTAAACACAACAGGTGGTACACCTGAGGAAAAGGCCTCTAGACATGTAACTCTTGTGGGGACAACCAATGTGTTCTCTCTGAATTATAGAAAATTCAATTGTTTTACACTATTTCAACACATATTTTAATACAAGGCCTATAAAACAGATGTTTACAGGAGTGAATTTCATTTTTGTAAACGTATATTCATATGAATAATTTCTTAGCTCCGAGCTTTGCTTTCAGATGCATACAAATCGATGTTTAACACTGTATTAGCGATTATTTAAAAAAAATATCCATATACATATTTTTTTTTTATCGAAAACAAGCCCCTAATAAATTACAGAGTTATCGAAGCGAATCATGATTAAGTTGGATATAATGTCGCACAATAGGCTACCCGATTTGTTTTAGTTTAAACATATTTTTATTTGCTAAATATAACAAATATGGATCGGACACAAGTTTTTCCAACTTATGAAGTCTTCTCCCGAATACAATAATTTACAATATGGATTAGCATGCGCAATGAAATGATATAATATGTATATAATAGCATAGAGTTAAATATACAAAGAATGACTATATACAAAAACATAATTATAGACAATATACGAAAAAATAAAAAAAAAAAATAAAGAAAAAAGAAAAGAGAATAAATACTTTTGGAGATGTGTGTTGGTTCTTTAGATCATTTAGACAATTGTAAATCTTTTGGAGTCTTTAATATATTTAAAAGCATGTTTAAAAATGGTTATATTTTCTTCATATGTTAGGAGATCACTTCCTTTTGTCAGTAGATTTACATCAATATTAATGTTAGAAGGTAGCCAGTTAAGACTATTAAATATTATTTCCCTATTATCTGTATATTTGTCACAATCAAAAAAGAAATGGTGAGAATTTTCACATGGTGCGCCACAGTTACAGGAAGCATTTGATAAAATTTTTACTTTACATAAATCGTAATTCAAGAAGGATGCATTGCAGCGAAGCTGTGTTAGAATTATATTTGTAAGGCTTGAAGTAATTTACCATATAACAATATGTTCGTAATGATGAACGGTAAGGCCACTAAAATGCATGAATCGCCTGTAAAATAAATAAACATAAATTATAATGTTGAATCTCCGTGAAAATATTAAACGTTTACATTTAAATCAACATCAAATTGAGAAATAAATATGAGTGCATAGTTCTAGATCCTGAAAAACAAAATCAAGAAATCAAATATACATAACTACTGTAAAATACACAACGATTGATGGATTATTGTGTATTGAATAGCTAAAGTTATTATCATCCAGAATGGTACAAATAAATAAACAATAATATAATACTATTATAGATTGTTCTTATATTTATCAGGGAATTATATAAACATTTGAAGAAAAAAAAAATCCTGTATTTATTGATCAATCTAATTAACTGACAAAAAGTGTTTACATGTAAATTGCATATTTCTGTTGGATCGGACAAGGGCGCGTACGTTACGTATACATAGGGTTATGATTATTTGTTTTATATCATCAACAAAAATATTTATTGTTCATTAAGGTGCCTCATTACAATAAGCAGAACTTTTAAAACACAATAACTTTGACGCTGTACATACACAATCCTGTGCTATAAAACAAGACATAAATAGCTTAATAGAGACCGATAGTTTAATATATACTTAATTCATTTTTTAGTAAATAGTCTCAGCATAGGTATTACAAGGTTAATGTATTTCTCGCATGATAAACAAGTAATAGTGAAGTGACAACAGTATACGTATTCTGTACGTGTATCACACTTTGCTAATATTTTAATACATTTAAAGTCACATTTCTTAATAAACATCGCATTAAGTTAAAATACGACATGAAAATCAAATACGCAACAATTGATGGATTATTGTGTATTTGAATACACTAAATTTATTAAGGGTCAGACTAGTATGACATAAATAATAATAATAAATAAATACGTATAGATACACGATAATATAATACTATAGATCGTCATATTCAATGAGCTAGTGACGACTACAGTATTACGTAATCTCTCTACTCAGCGGGTGATTTAGATGACCGTGCGATTTAACTGGTAAAATGCAAATTTAAAAGGAAAAACGCTAAAATCCCACGACAATGCAAATTTAAAAGGAAAAATGCAAATATAAAAGGAAAAACGCTAAAATCCCACGACAATGCAAATTTAAAAGGAAAAACGCAAATATAAAAGGAAAAACGCTAAAATCCCACAACAATGCAAATTTAAAAGGAAAAACGCAAATATAAAAGGAAAAACGCTAAAATCCCACGACAATGCAAATTTAAAAGGAAAAACGCAAATATAAAAGGAAAAACGCTAAAATCCCACGACAATGCAAATTTAAAAGGAAAAACGCAAATATAAAAGGAAAAACGCTAAAATGCCACGACAATGCAAATTTAAAAGAAAAAACGCAAATATAAAAGGAAAAACGCTAAAATGCCACGACAATGCAAATTTAAAAGGTAAAACGCAAATATAACAAGACAATTTGCTAATTTAACTGGTAAATGCTAATATAACTGGTAATCTTTAATTTTTTGCATTTTACCGGGGATATTTGCATTTTCTATTTCCTAGTGGTATCACATGTCCCTGTAACCCTCGCCTGGTAAAGAAGATTGTGTTATTTTTCATAGTATTAGCATATGTTAAATTTTAATCCCCCAGGATTTTCTATTGTTGATTATATAAAAATTTGGACCCGCCATGGTTCAGACTCCTAAAATATCTATTTTTTTAACAAGTTTTCCAATTACAGTATATGTAACACTTAGGACCCCATAGACCCTTGTGCTTTCATTTGTTGAAGAAGACTGACTTTTCATTTCAAAAGGATGTTTCATTCCAAACCAGTTACTTTTCTATTCCTGGTTGATGAGAATACTATTTTTTATTTATTTGTCCATTGCAGCCTAAGTAAAGTTTTCGGACCCCGATGGTTGGACCCCACAGAGCATGGATCATCACTTGTGCTGTGATTATTCCTGATAATTATATTTGCCTTTCCATTGCTGGTTCTTGAGAATTGTGGTTTCTAAATTTCTCCAATTGCAGCCAGTGTAAAATGCAAGACCCAATGGCTTGGGCCTCATTACCCTGGGACCTTCACTTGGAAAAGTCTAAATGATGATGCACAACAGATACTGCAGCATTTCCAGTGCTTGTTCTTGAGAAGAATTTTTTTTTTAAAGATTTACTTTATTTGACCTTTAAGGCAACCTAATAGCCCCTCCCAACTGAGGATCAACTTCATTTGAACAAATATGTGTCTCCTTTTCCAAAGGATCATCTCTGCCAATTTTGGTTCAGAACTTTTGCAGGGGAAAATAAAAAATTGGAAAAAGTGAATGATGACGCAGGACATACCACAGACAGATGGATGGATGGCCAACATCAAGTGAGGTTAAAAGCTTGCTTGGCCTATTATAATCAAATTAAAATTATGGCAGCACTCTTTATTTAAATATCTGCAGCCTTACCCAAGTCAGAAGTTAAATGATAGGTTTTATTAGCAGGATATAAGTAGAAGTATGCTCCTTTTGCTGCTCCAGTACTTGTACCACCTCTGTCTATCCTAACTGCCAGAAATACTCCATCTGTTCCATTAACTTTCCCTACTCTAGCATCCATAGATACTGTAATATCCTCCCTGTAAAATATATATACTACAGAATTATACACTAGATATACAATGTACTCTAATAATTGTGGTAATCTTGACTATTATACCATACAGGTATATAGCTAGACAGTGTAATATCCTCCCTGTAAAATATATATAAACACACTACAGAATTATAAACTATCTTTATCAATCATGGCTGCTATATATACTCCACCAAGTGTAGTAACATTCCCTACTCATGGACTTTCAATATTTTTCAAGTGTACCAGTACTTCCCTATTTACAGGTGGTACTTTTTCTTAAAATTTGAACATTTTTCATGAACATCTTATGCAACAGTCTTTGAAATTATGAGGTACCAATTACCATTTTAAGTGGGTAAAAGTACCTGGTACTGACCCTTATTGAAAGGTCTTCTACTCAATCATATATTGACATTGTTATATCCTCTCTGTTAAAAAACATATCATTATAATGTCAAAAACTCTTCTGGTCATTCCTACAGATTCATGCAACATATTCCTGCCAAATTTAAAAGATTTCAAAAATACTTTACCATCAATATTATATCAATTTATGTCCTGCAGTGGTGCCCATCTTGGATTTTTAATAGAAAAAAACAAAACATTGTGCTAAGGACCATCCATAGATCACTTAAACATATCCAATCCATAGATCATATAGGCATAATTTTATTATATATCTGAAAAGAAGACACCCCGATATGATCCTATGTTTAATTATTTTCACTAGTATTAGTATCCATCTAATCATTGTATGATTGAAACAGGAGCCACAAAATTGGCAGAAAACCCACAAGTATTCCTGCTTTCAAATAGTTCAGTGGTTACATGGAACATTTTTCTATTACAAAACTATTAAAAGATTAACAATGAGCAATGATGAAAACTCTTTTGAAAAATTATATACCATGAGAGAGTTATGATTGATTGATTGATTTTTAGTGTTTAATGCCACTTTCAGCAATATTTCAGCTATATCATGGCGAGAGTTATATGATACTCTATTTAAAAAATAGTAATAATAAAAAAGTTCTGGGAGTTCATACATCATTTATTGTACATTGAGGTAATCTGACTCACCAGGCATAGTTTCCTATAGTATTAATTGTATTTTTAGTTAATTAGACTCGTCTTGCAGTTTCCTAGAACTTTCACTGCACATTGATTTAATCTGACTCACCATGCATAGCTTCCTACAGCATTTATTGTACGGTTGAGTAAATTTGACTCACCAAGCATAGTTTCTTAGACATTTCATTGTACATCGAGATAATCTGACTCGCCATGCATAGTTTCCTACAGCAATCATTATATGTTTGAGTTTTTTGACTCACCATGCATAGTTTTCCTACAGCATTCATTATATGTTTGATTTTTTTTACTCACCATGCATAGTTTCCTACAGCATTCATTGTACGGTTGAGTTAATCTGACTCACCAGGCATAGTTTCCTACAGCATTCATCGTACGCTTAAGTTGATCAGCAGCATTCCAGTAGACAGGCTGTTCTAGAACCATCTGACGTAGAATGTTACCATGACCAGGATCATCTGATTTGTGAACTTCAAATGTTCCAAGCTGTTGAGCCATATACTTAGGTTGTTCTGTTTCTTGATATTCTAAACAGAAACAGATATTGAAGCAGATATTCATATTGAAGATATTGAGAACTCGCTGGTCCGAAGTTGTAATGGGACAAAAGAACAATGATCAAAAGGGAGTAATTCAATATTATCTAATCACTTATGGCAGATAAATTTCAAGGGTTTCTCCCAGTTTTTGTCATTTTCATGATTTCCAAGGGCATTTCCTGGCTGGGAGCATGTAAAATAAAATTCCCTGGTTTTTCCCATTTTCCCGGATGTGTGGGAACCCTGAGTAGAACCATTTCTTTTTGTTAGAAAAAAGACACCCTTTTATAGCAAAAGTGATAGGTCTATATAGAAGACAAAAAACTAGAGGCTCACCTGTACCTCTCAACTGGTTATCACTGTTTAAGGTCAAGCAAGTTTAGTAAAACAATACAAGAAGATTACATATAACTTTGGGTATACATAAACAACCTTATACTTTCAAAACTTTCTATTTTTTCCCAGGACAGCGCAGGTCGATGGTCAATCAGGATGTATTTTGTTCTTATCATTGGTCGATATAAATTTACCTTCAAAATCTTCTGTATATGGAAAGGGGAATGGTTTATCTACTGGAGGGTCTGGATGTATTCCTTTCTGACCAGTGGTCAATGTTGTCACGGTAACCATCATATCTAATCCTAAGGACAGATTCAATCTTCCATTCTGTATCTACAAAACCATATGTATACTGTAAAAGGGAAACTGTATGTCATGGTGAAATTTTCATTTGCTTACTTTTGAAGATCACATACTCAGTACACACATATCGATTTAGACTGTTCATTAAAACTTTCTATCAATGATAAGATTATGATAAAATGAAATGGCACAAATTTGTAGAATGGATATATAGTAAGATGCTATTTCTTATTTTATATAGGTAATAAATAACAGGTTCCCTTAAGATACAACCTTGGCACATTAAGGTTATTATAAACAGGTATTTTTGGATAAACTATATAATGATGTAAAAAAAAAAACACAAAATAGTTGCAAAGATAACTGGTATAATCATTGTGGGACTACAAAACATTGTACATCAACTATTGCTATTCCAAGTTATATTTACTATTAAGGAACACTTCGTTTAAAGATAAATTATCAGGAGAAGACCATTGGTCTGCCTCAAGTCACTGACAAACTTAATCACATCAAGTTGTACATGATGTATAAATGAATATTGTTTGGTTTAAACCAAAATATTAAATTATACCTTTATTATAAAAGAACTAGAGGCTCAGCCCACTGAGCCTGTATTGCTCACCTGACAATAGAATGATACTGAAGCAAATTTCAAAGGGAGATAATCATTACCTTAAAAAACAGCAGCCATCTTGAATGGAGGGTGGGGCTGTCGGACACAATTTTGAAAGGGACACATCCAGGGACCATCTATGCCAGGTTTGGACACCTTACATAGATGCTTCCTTCCAAGTTTGGCTCCATATGGCCAAGCTGTTTCAGAGGAGAAGATTTTTTTAACATTAGCCAATCAGAAAAAAGAATTAATCTTGGTGGCCATGTTTGTTGGCCGAATGGAACCAAATGAAGAAGCTTTATAGAGGACCTTACATAGATGCTTCCTGCCAAGTTTGGTTCCATTTTGCCAAGCAGTTTCAGAGGAGAAGATTTTTTAAAACAGTAGCCAATCAGAAACAAGAATTGCCCTTGGCGGCCATATTTGTTGGTGGAACGGAACGAAATGGAGAAACTTTATAGAGGACCTTACATAGATGCTTTCTGCCAAGTTTGGTTCCATTTGGTCCAGTTGTTTCAGAGGAGTAGATTAAAATATGAAAAAGTTAACGGACGGACGACGGACGCCAAGTGATGGCAATACCTCACATGACCCTTTGGGTCAGGTGAGCTAAAAAATGTTGCAAAGTTTCTAAGTACCGTATTTAGGGTTGTATAATGCGCAGGATTTTGCCCAGATTCTTTATTTTGTAGGAGGGGTGCGCATTATAAACAGGAACAATGTGTTTCACTCTTTCCCAGACCGGGAAATCACATATCCGCCATGTTTTTTTGCTTACTATTGTCAACATGCAAAGTTAAATATTTCTTAAATTGTTTGGACACTATTCCACAAAATAATTAATTGCATCTACTATGTTTTAATTATTGAAGAATTAAAACTGTCTAGTGCAGTTTTGTTTTGTACTTGTAAATATTTACCTTTGATAGATACGAAAATAAACTAAATATAAACATCTGACTATATCTAACCATGTGTAAAATAATCAATAATCTTGCCGATAAGATTTCAATGTGTGCAAGTATAATTAGACTGTCAGACTGTGTACACAAGATTATAGTGATTGAAATAAAAAGAAAAGAAACAATAAAATGTATTTGTCAATTTTTATGTCAAGTCTAATAGCTTGATTGCTCCCAGTGAAGTTAAATCCGATTAACACAAAATTACAACATGTAACAATTTGCTATGATTGCATGGCTTGGATGCTATTTCATCACTAAATAATAAGGCATTGTTTGTAGTTCATTCATGATCATTAATTATTTGGTCAATTTTAAAAATACAAAAAAATAACGGATTGTCGGCCCTCTTTGATGTACGTAACAACCGTATTTTCAACAACTCCTCAAAAGCTTAGCAATGTTCAACAATGTCATAATAAGTGACAATTGTTTGCCTTTCTTTATTCTATATAATTATTATCTGTCATCTTCAACTATCAACTGCGTTAATCTATGTTCAGATCCGGAATTTAAACTTATATTTACCGATGCTGTACTAGATTTCGAATCCATTACACAACATCTGGATATTAAAAACATCATATGAAAACGCCAAAAAAAAACCAACACATTTAATATTTTGCAACTTTATTGAAGATGAAAAGAGATAAATGGTTCTTAAATTCTCCCAGCAAATGAAACATGCTCAAAGGACTGAAAAATATATACAATTGATATTTAATTCTTACATTTCCGACGGCGATTTTTTTTGAAAGTTCATGTGCATTATAGACACGAACTAGTTTTTTTCTGGAGATTTTCAAGGCCAAGAGGAGGTGCGCATTATGCACCAATGCGCATTATGCAACCCTAATGACGGTACTATAATCGGGGGGTGAATGTACGTCATAATTGGAAGCTATTTTTGTGCCGCTTGTAGGCAAGTTTTTAAGTATAGCATTAGTTCTTGTAAGGATAACATTAAATGCGATAGTGTGTCAAATGTCCCTAAATGTCCGCTAAACAACGGTGTGTCCATCGTTCAAAAACTTTTTGTCAAACTCTCAAACACTTCGACTAATTTAGACAACGTTTTCGCAACAGGTGGAAATAACATTGTCGAAGTGTTTGAGAGTTTGACAACAAGTATTTGAACGATGGACGCACCGTTGTTTAGCGGACAATTAGGGGCATTTGATGCACCATCACATTTAATGTTATCCTTACAATAACTATTAATGCTATACATAAAAACTTACCTTCAAGCGGCACAAAAATGGCTTCCAATTATGACGTACATTCAACCCCCCCTGATAATGGATATATGGTGGCTAACTTTTTTAAAGGGGTGTCATATATACATATTCATCCAAAAATTAAACTCAACTGTGTAAGAATTAGATTTTTAAGATGATAAATATTTTACTCAAACCTTGACAGGATTGAAATTCACACCTTTGATACATGACAGCACCAATCGCTTCAAGCCTTATGTCCAATAATGTTGAAAATGTGCTTACTATGAAAGAAAGAAGTAATAATTTTGAATATGTGCTTCCCAAGGGAGAAACATGTTGCACAATATGACACTAATTAAGTGGCACAGATTATTGTAAAGGTCATTATTTGTGTTTTATACATACAGCAACCTGACCTATATTTTTCATCATTGTTGCAGGTTTTCCATCAAAAGTAAGTTCACTAATCCATACTGACATTCTAGTTATATTGGCCTATCAATAAAAGAATAAATTCACATAAATGTATAATCTAGAAATCTGAGAAAACTTTGTTATACTTTTTGGTCAGTAATCGTATGGAACTATATGCATATCATATGAATTAAATATTCATGGTTTACATAATTTGATTGGTTTTGGCTTGGTCTTATGGTGTTTAATGCCACTTTCAACAATATTTCAGTTTTATTGGTGGAGGAAACCGGAGTGCCCGGAGAAGACATATTTTGACATTAAACACAAATATACACCAATATTTCAGCTAATTATAAACTTGGAATCCATTTTGTGCACAATTACCCAAGCAAAAATTAAATGGATTTTAGTAAACATAAAATATAAACCCATCTGAAACTTGAATATATATATATATATATATATATATATATATACTGCATCTATATCCAGGTTTGTCTTCGTCCTGTGTCTTGTATACCCAATGCTACCAGTGTCGCTGGATTGTCCATTCTTGATTGCCCCTTCAGTTTTGTCTAACGTTTATTAATGGTATTATTTTGTCACTATACTTTAGTACATATAAAAAGATATACACATCTTGGATTTCTGATTGATATTAATACATGCTCAAAAGGAAATTCCTAGCATGTAACAATTCCATCACATAACTGATTTTTGAAATTTCCATCAGTCAGAAAGCATTACTGGCCTATCAGCCATGCTGAATTTCTGAATGACAGGAAAATCAAGTATAATGCTGAGAACCATCCAAGTTATATTTTGCCCTTTGTTCTATTTGTCCTCCCTCTCATTTCAAAAGAAAAAAACTGAAATGTGAATAGCTAAAAATAGCAGATAACATTGATGGACTCAAAAATGATGACAATGCCTCTCATGAACCTTTGGCCAATGTATGCTTACAAGCAATTGTTAAAATCCAAATTGATTTATATTTTGTCTGTAGAAGAATTATAGAGATGAAAACACTCATGAAAAAGTTCATCAAAACTGAATGGTAGCTTTAACAAAGTTCATCAAAACTGAATGGTAGCTTTAACATTTTAATGTGACGTAGATATAAACTGAATGGTAGCTTTAACATTTTAATGTGAAGTAGATATAAACTGAATGGTAGCTTTAACATTTTAATGTGACGTAGATATAAACTGAATGGTAGCTTTAACATTTTAATGTGACGTAGATATAAACTGAATGGTAGCTTTAACATTTTAATGTGATGTAGATATAAACTGAATGGTAGCTTTAACATTTTAATGTGACGTAGATATAAACTGAATGGTCGCTTTAACATTTTCATGTGATGTAGATATAAACTGAATGGTAGCTTTAACA
Source organism: Bathymodiolus septemdierum (assembly GCA_963383655.1). Taxonomy (NCBI): domain Eukaryota; kingdom Metazoa; phylum Mollusca; class Bivalvia; order Mytilida; family Modiolidae; genus Bathymodiolus; species Bathymodiolus septemdierum. The sequence goes on along the minus strand of OY726522.1, from coordinate 70,980,650 downwards.
TTTTCATGTGACGTAGATATAAACTGAATGGTAGCTTTAACATTTTCATGTGACGTAGATATAAAGTGAATGGTAGCTTTAACATTTTCATGTGACGTAGATATAAACTGAATGGTAGCTTTAACATTTTAATATGAAGTAGATATAAACTGAATGGTAGCTTTAACATTTTCATGTGACGTAGATATAAACTGAATGGTAGCTTTAACATTTTAATGTGATGTAGATATAAACTGAATGGTAGCTTTAACATTTTCATGTGATGTAGATATAAACTGAATGGTAGCTTTAACATTTAAATGTGAAGTAGATATAAACTGAATGGCAGCTTTAACATTTTAATGTGAAGTAGATATAAACTGAATGGTAGCTTTAACATTTTAATGTGATGTAGATATAAACTGAATGGTAGCTTTAACATTTTAATGTGAAGTAGATATAAACTGAATGGCAGCTTTAACATTGTCATGTGAAGTAGATATAAACTGAATGGTAGCTTTAACATTTTAATGTGACGTAGATATAAACTGAATGGTAGCTTTAACATTTTAATGTGAAGTAGATATAAACTGAATGGTAGCTTTAACATTTTAATGTGACGTAGATATAAACTGAATGGTAGCTTTAACATTTTAATGTGAAGTAGATATAAACTGAATGGTAGCTTTAACATTGTCATGTGAAGTAGATATAAACTGAATGGTAGCTTTAATATTTTCATGTGATGTAGATATAAACTGAATGGTAGCTTTAACATTTTCATGTGATGTAGATATAAACTGAATGGTAGCTTTAACATTTTAATGTGACTTAGATATAAACTGAATGGTAGCTTTAACATTTTAATATGACGTAGATATAAACTGAATGGTAGCTTTAACATTTTCATGTGATGTAGATATAAACTGAATGGTAGCTTTAACATTTTAATGTGAAGTAGATAGAAACTGAATGGCAGCTTTAACATTGTCATGTGATGTAGATATAAACTGAATGGTAGCTTTAATATTTTCATGTGATGTAGATATAAACTGAATGGTAGCTTTAACATTTTCATGTGATGTAGATATAAACTGAATGGTAGCTTTAACATTGTCATGTGATGTAGATATAAACTGAATGGTAGCTTTAACATTTTAATGTGAAGTAGATATAAACTGAATGGTAGCTTTAACATTTTAATGTGATGTAGATATAAACTGAATGGTAGCTTTAACATTTTAATGTGAAGTAGATATAAACTGAATGGTAGCTTTAACATTTTAATGTGACTTAGATATAAACTGAATGGTAGCTTTAACATTTTAATATGACGTAGATATAAACTGAATGGTAGCTTTAACATTTTAATGTGAAGTAGATATAAACTGAATGGTAGCTTTAACATTTTAATGTGATGTAGATATAAACTGAATGGCAGCTTTAACATTTTAATGTGACGTAGATATAAACTGAATGGTAGCTTTAACATTTTAATGTGACGTAGATATAAACTGAATGGTAGCTTTAACATTTTCATGTGACGTAGATATAAACTGAATGGTAGCTTTAACATTTTAATGTGACATAGATATAAACTGAATGGTAGCTTTAACATTTTAATGTGAAGTAGATATAAACTGAATGGCAGCTTTAACATTTTAATGTGATGTAGATATAAACTGAATGGTAGCTTTAACATTTTAATGTGAAGTAGATATAAACTGAATGGTAGCTTTAACATTTTAATGTGAAGTAGATATAAACTGAATGGCAGCTTTAACATTGTCATGTGATGTAGATATAAACTGAATGGTAGCTTTAATATTTTCATGTGATGTAGATATAAACTGAATGGTAGCTTTAACATTTTCATGTGATGTAGATATAAACTGAATGGTAGCTTTAACATTGTCATGTGATGTAGATATAAACTGAATGGTAGCTTTAACATTTTAATGTGAAGTAGATATAAACTGAATGGTAGCTTTAACATTTTAATGTGATGTAGATATAAACTGAATGGTAGCTTTAACATTTTAATGTGAAGTAGATATAAACTGAATGGTAGCTTTAACATTTTAATGTGACTTAGATATAAACTGAATGGTAGCTTTAACATTTTAATATGACGTAGATATAAACTGAATGGTAGCTTTAACATTTTAATGTGAAGTAGATATAAACTGAATGGTAGCTTTAACATTTTAATGTGATGTAGATATAAACTGAATGGCAGCTTTAACATTTTAATGTGACGTAGATATAAACTGAATGGTAGCTTTAACATTTTAATGTGATGTAGATATAAACTGAATGGTAGCTTTAACATTTTAATGTGACGTAGATATAAACTGAATGGTAGCTTTAACATTTTAATGTGACATAGATATAAACTGAATGGTAGCTTTAACATTTTAATGTGAAGTAGATATAAACTGAATGGCAGCTTTAACATTTTAATGTGATGTAGATATAAACTGAATGGTAGCTTTAACATTTTCATGTGAAGTAGATATAAACTGAATGGTAGCTTTAACATTTTAATGTGACGTAGATATAAACTGAATGGTAGCTTTAACATTTTCATGTGATGTAGATATAAACTGAATGGTAGCTTTAACATTTTAATGTGAAGTAGATATAAACTGAATGGTAGCTTTAACATTGTCATGTGAAGTAGATATAAACTGAATGGTAGCTTTAACATTGTCATGTGATGTAGATATAAACTGAATGGTAGCTTTAATATTTTCATGTGATGTAGATATAAACTGAATGGTAGCTTTAACATTGTCATGTGAAGTAGATATAAACTAAATGGTAGCTTTAATATTTTTATGTGATGTAGATATAAACTGAATGGTAGCTTTAACATTTTCATGTGATGTAGATATAAACTGAATGGCAGCTTTAACATTTTAATGTGAAGTAGATATAAACTGAATGGCAGCTTTAACATTTTAATGTGAAGTAGATATAAACTGAATGGTAGCTTTAACATTTTAATGTGAAGTAGATATAAAGTGAATGGTAGCTTTAACATTTTTATGTGATGTAGATATAAACTGAATGGTAGCTTTAACATTTTAATGTGAAGTAGATATAAACTGAATGGTAGCTTTAACATTTTAATGTGAAGTAGATATAAACTGAATGGTAGCTTTAACATTTTCATGTGATGTAGATATAAACTGAATGGTAGCTTTAACATTTTAATGTGAAGTAGATATAAACTGAATGGTAGCTTTAACATTTTAATGTGAAGTAGATATAAACTGAATGGTAGCTTTAACATTTTCATGTGATGTAGATATAAACTGAATGGTAGCTTTAACATTTTCATGTGATGTAGATATAAATTGAATGGTAGCTTTAACATTTTCATGTGATGTAGATATAAACTGAATGGTAGCTTTAACATTGTCATGTGACGTAGATATAAACTGAATGGTAGCTTTAACATTTTCATGTGACGTAGATATAAAATGACAAAAGACATCTCAGTCAAAAATCAAATTGACTCATATTAACATCATCATGACAATAGTTATAAATTATCCTGATTCCAAGCCAACTAGTCTTTGTTCTTACTCCTTAATGCTACCGCAGGCGATATAAATACACTAATCAATACATGTACACCACTAATGCGATCTTGGACGGATGGAAGAGGTCATGTGATTATCACATAATACCAGAGAAGGCATAATGAAAGTATTGTACCATAACTAAAATATACTACATACTTACAAAACTTCCTTTAAACTGGAGTGAAATAGTTTGGAAGCTGACATTATATACTGGCTGTTGGTAAAAACAAACTGAATGTGAGGATGTCTGTAAAAATTAAACATTAGTTTATGGTTAAAACTGACTTTGAACAACATTTCATTTAAAAAAAAGACATAAAATGTACAGAAAATTCATAGAATGCCTTTGTAATCATGTGTTCTGTCATGTGCCAATGTCAAAATACTGGACTACTGGAATTTAACACAACTTTGTATTTCAAGCCCAAATGGGTATGGAAATGATATACTGCTTATTTCTTTTTAAATAACTACAGTAGTCCCTCTCTTATAAGGCCACCCCCTTTGGCAATGATAAATTGGCCTTGAAAGAGAGGTCGCTTGTCTTAAGAGGGAAAATTAAGTAGTATTTTATTATCTCAGTGCATAAGATATATGGGTAGATAAGAGGTGGCCTTTGGTGAGAGTGATCTTATAAGAGGGTGGCCTTTGGCGAGAGTGGTCTTATAAGAGGGTGGCCTTTGGTGAGAGTGGTCTTTATAAGAGGGTGGCCTTTGGTGAGAGTGGTCTTATAAGAGGGTGGCCTTTGGTCTTATAAGAGGGTGGCCTTTGGTGAGAGTGGTCTTTATAAGAGGGTGGCCTTTGGTGAGAGTGGTCTTATAAGAGGGTGGCCTTTGGTGAGAGTGGTCTTATAAGAGGGAGGCCTTTGGCGAGAGTGGTCTTTGGTCTTATAAGAGGGTGGCCTTTGGTGAGAGTGGTCTTTGGTCTTATAAGAGGGTGGCCTTTGGTGAGAGTGGTCTTTATAAGAGGGTGGCCTTTGGTGAGAGTGGTCTTATAAGAGGGTGGCCTATGGTGAGAGTGGTCTTATAAGAGGGTGGCCTTTGGCGAGAGTGGTCTTTGGTCTTATAAGAGGGTGGCCTTTGGTGAGAGTGGTCTTATAAGAGGGTGGCCTTTGGTGAGAGTGGTCTTATAAGAGGGTGGCCTTTGGTGAGAGTGGTCTTATAAGAGGGTGGCCTTTGGCGAGAGTGGTCTTTGGTGAGAGTGGTCTTTATAAGAGGGTGGCCTTTGGTGAGAGTGGTCTTATAAGAGGGTGGCCTTTGGTGAGAGTGGTCTTATAAGAGGGTGGCCTTTGGTGAGAGTGGTCTTATAAGAGGGTAGCCTTTGGTGAGAGTGGTCTTTATAAGAGGGTGGCCTTTGGTGAGAGTGGTCTTTATAAGAGGGTGACTACTGCATGAATCAGTAACAATACTATTACAATTCTTATAGTATCTATTACTTCAATGCTAAATTGGTAGAATAAACTGTTACTTGAATCTTCCCTTAACCTGTACTCATACAATATACCACAAAAATAACATCTTAAATGTGTACCATAGTTTCTATGACAACTGTGAGATCCTTCTCATCAGGACTGACAAGGGACACATAACTTCCACCTTTATTAAGTTTGCCTACTCCTTTACCATGTTTCAAGTATCTCCATCCAGGGCTAGTAAACTGAGTGGTGTGGGCTGAAAAATAATAGATCAGTCTTACAGTCATAAAACTCTTGAGAATGAGTTGTGTACTCATATTCTAAAATCTTCCAATAAAAACCCTTTATCTAGTATACACAGTGTTTTGATTGGACAATTTTGGAGTATGCGTATAAACCTCGTACTCAAAAAGTTTTATGACTGTAAAGCCAGTAGCAACTCCTTTAATCAACTTAAGTTTCTTTCCAGCACTTTTTATATTGATATTGTGGTAGACAAGATCTAATCATTGTCAGCTATGAATGTGAACATTTTTTAGATCTAATCATTGTCAGCTATGAATGTGAACATTTTTTAGATCTAATCATTGTCAGCTATGAATGTGAACATCTTTTAGATCTAATCATTGTCAGCTATGAATGTGAACATCTTTTAGATCTAATCATTGTCAGCTATGAATGTGAACATCTTTTTCTAATTATAATTGTTCTATATATAGTTGTACTACAGATACATGTATACTGTAAACCAACTTATTTTCGCGGCTATTATGTTTTGCGTTTTCCTGCTTCAAGACAGTTTCGCGGAGATTTAATTTCGCGATAACCAAAATGCTAAAAGTTCAGATTTTTCGCGGTATGACTTTGGTCTACATCGCCGCCGACATCGGTTGTTTTTTATAACAAGAGTTGTCTTTCGTAATATATAGTATTGATCGTTCGATTGACATACCCCATTGATTTCGTGAACACATATGTACTAGAGTTTTCCCTTTTAAATATCTTCAACATTTCTACATGTTTTAATTGTCAGTCATCAATACAGCATTATTATAACCTACAACAATCCAGTACCTTTTAATTGATTGATTGTTGTTTTACGCCAACTCCATAATTAAGTGTGTATAATTTTGTCCAGTTTTTGTCATCATATAATTATAATAAATTTGTCACCTGTGCTATTTTCTCAAAAAAAAAAACGAAAAAAAGGTTATATTATAGAACATGATAGACCAAGATGTCATAATGTTGTAGTTGCTCTCCTTTGTTTTTCCAATGATTATCGGATTATCCTCGTTGATTAATAGTTTCAATTATCAACGTACAGGTGACAGCAATTATTGATTTTATAATCCCAGCTGATAATTACAATCAAACGCTTTTAATTACCTGTCAACATTATGCTCATGGCACTTTATACTACAATATACATGTATAATTATAAAACCTGTTTTGAACACATTTCGATAACTTTCTTTGCTTATAATTATATTTGCCAACGCGTAACTTTATAAATTTTAATTCAGAAAAATTGTAATACTGTGGAACGAAATCCTGTATATACCATATATAATGAAGTCTAACACTTACTAGTAAATGAATTGTCAGTATCTTACAAATAAAGTTCTTTTGAAAATTAATTATGTTAATTTACATGACCCCCAAATTTAACTACGTATACATTGTGTTGTCTAACGGATATCGATCTATACCAGAAATACATTACGCTATATATATATATAATATGGTGTTTGCTAGGCTATATATGTTCTTGTTTCTTACACACTTTAGACCGACTTGTTCACGGATATAAACTTTACCGCGAAAGTCGCGAAGGTTTATAGCACGCGAACAAAAGTTGGTTTACAGTAATTCAGAGATGAATGAGAGTATACAAAAACTACCGCTTGAAATCTTTGTCTTAATGTTATTTTGTAAATATAGTTATAAAATAATAAAATACCATCTATGTATGTCTTTGGTAATAATGTAAGGTTCTACTAAAAACTTAAGACAGATATCTTCTATACTTGTGGGTAAATGTGGGGTTCATGTAGCTCAATCATTAGTTTTCTGTGTAGTGTTTTGTAGATCATTGTTTGTTGCTTTTTCCTTTTTCTTTTAGTCATTGCATTGTCAGTCCATTTTCAATTTACAGCTACTGATTCACTTCAAAGTTTCTTACATTTAACTGTATACAAATTTAGAATTCACGATCTGTCATAAAACATCCATAAATAATAAACAATTTTCACCATTTACCATTCCTGTAGTTTCATAAAATGTTATTGAACTCACTATGATTTGTTCAAGAATGCATTTTCTTGCACAATGTTTCCTTGCCAAATCATCCCTATGTAAACCAGATAGTACAAAATACTACAACTATCTGAGAGTGAAGATTTCTTACCTGTAACCCAGATAGGACAGACTTTGAAGTACAAAACATTACAAAGATCTGACAGTGAACGTTTCTTACCTGTAACCCAGATAGGACAGACTTTGAAGTACAAAACATTACAAAGATCTGACAGTGAAGATTTCTCACCTTTAACCCAGATAGGACAGACTTTGAAGTACAAAACATTACAAAGATCTGACAGTGAACGTTTCTTACCTGTAACCCAGATAGGACAGACTTTGAAGTACAAAACATTACAAAGATCTGACAGTGAAGATTTCTCACCTTTAACCCAGATAGGACAGACTTTGAAGTACAAAACATTACAAAGATCTGACAGTGAAGATTTCTTACCTGTAACCCAGATAGGATTGTTAACCTCATAGTATCCACTCCATGGAGAGTTTGCAGTCATTAAACTCTGATGTGTAAATGGTAGAGAATTGTAGTATCCAGATATCAAATTCCATGATATAGTTCTACAATAAATCAAACAAATCTACAATTACATTCTCAATTATCTCCCCTATCTTATCATCCAAATAATCCATTCCATTCCAGGGGGCCGTCATGGCAGTGATCGTATCGCAGCAGAATATAAAACTACCTGTGCAATCAGTGCCTATCACCACAAACGTAAATCGTCGGTTTTACTGTAACAAATTGAGCATACCTCGCAACGCATATCTTAATCTGCAATGCAGTTTTTTTTCCATTCTTATGCAATTCAAAAAATAAAAATGTACTATTGCATTTCCCTGGGTCTAAAAATCACATAAATTAAAATTCCGCGAAATGTTGTTGACGACTTTGGCACTTCAAGTTCAAAACGTAAAGATCAGACTATTTTGGTTTCATGTATGCTTCAGTTTTGATAAAATTTAATTAAAATAAGTTTGCAAGGTAGGCATTTTAATTATTTTTGTGCATTGTTGTAAATATGACACGTAGGATTTCATGTTTTCAAGATGCTGGATCCTTCTAGTTGGACTCTTTAGTTATGATTTGTACATGTAGATTGAGAATTTTACGTAGAATAGCAACCAATCAAATCAGACGATGCAAACAAATTGAATTAGAATAGTATTTTATCCTAAGCAGCAGTGAAATCACTTACAAAAATGATTCAATATCTTGTCTGATAATATGCATGTGTGAAGTAAAATATATTGTGAATTTTACCAACAACATCAAAATTAGAATACAATATACAATATACATATGTATGTTAAGTCTAAAGATAAAGCCCTACATACCCTGTATATAAACCATTCACATAGTTCTGATTTAAAGTCTAAAAAGTAAAAATATGATTCGTAAATTATATGACTAAAAATAAAACAAATTAAAATATGAATTTTTCATAGTTCAAAATATGGTATTTATTTCATTTTTAAATCATGGTACCACCATATTTTGGTTTATTTTTTGTCAAGAAAAGGACTCAGCTTTCTTGACAACAATGCTGCTTACCTTGTTATATGTAAGGGTTGGCATTTTACTCACATGTGGAAAACACTTGCACGACCACATCATTTCACCAAGAGGGGAGGTTTGAGCACATAAAACTAGCATAACCCAGCAATTTTTATTGAAGTGCCTGTACTATGCCAGGAGAGTGAGCAGTCATTTACCAGGTATATTTATGTTACTACGCCAGGAGCAGTCATTTACCAGGTATATTTATGTTACTACGCCAGGAGCAGTCATTTACCAGGTATATTTATGTTACTACGCCAGGAGCAGTCATTTACCAGGTATATGTATGTTACTACGCCAGGAGCAGTCATTTACCAGGTATATTTATGTTACTACGCCAGGAGCAGTCATTTACCAGGTATATTTATGTTACTACACCAGGAGCAGTCATTTACCAGGTATATTTATGTTACTACGCCAGGAGCAGTCATTTACCAGGTATATTTATGTTACTACGCCAGGAGCAGTCATTTACCAGGTATATTTATGTTACTACACCAGGAGCAGTCATTTACCAGGTATATTTATGTTACTACGCCAGGAGCAGTCATTTACCAGGTATATTTATGTTACTACGCCAGGAGCAGTCATTTACCAGGTATATTTATGTTACTACGCCAGGAGCAGTCATTTACCAGGTATATTTATGTTACTATGCCAGGAGCAGTCATTTACCAGGTATATTTATGTTACTACGCCAGCAGCAGTCATTTACCAGGTATATTTATGTTACTACGCCAGGAGCAGTCATTTATCAGGTATATTTATGTTACTATGCCAGCAGCAGTCATTTACCAGGTATATTTATGCTACTACACCAGGAGCAGTCATTTACCAGGTATATTTATGCTACTATGCCAGGAGCAGTCATTTACCAGGTATATTTATGTTACTACACCAGGAGAGTGAGCAGTCATTTACCAGGTATATTTATGTTACTAGGCCAGGAGCAGTCATTTACCAGGTATATTTATGTTAGGGCTATCAATGTTGCCTCTCTTTCTATAAATTTTGTATAATTGACATCAAACTGTTTAAATAAACACTCAGTCGATTACAGCTAAATACTAAACAATTTTGTCCAGTGAGTGATTGTTGTTTAACTCAGCAATTTTTCAGCTATACCATGGCGAGAGCAAGGTAATTTTTAATGAGATGATGATGAGATCCGCTTTGTACTAGACCAACATGCTTAGTTGGATTTTTATAGAGCTAGCTCACTGAAACAACAGTCCGGGGATAGACATATCACCCCACTCTGACACATTATCCCGATTCTGAGCCAACCAGTCTTTGCTCTTTATTCTTAATGCTGCATGCTTAACGGAGAAGCAACAAATACCAATTTCATAGTCTTTGGCTTGACCCGATCAGGGCTTGAACCAACGATCTACCGCACTCGAGGCGAGCACGCTAACCATTAAGCCACCAATGTTTTGTCCAGTGAGTGAGTGATTATTGTTTAATGCCAAATGAGTAATTTTTCACTTATATATCATGAGGTGAATCAGATACATTTCACCAAAATGAGGATGATATTCGCTTTGTATTAGAATAACATGCAACGTTGGATTCTTTTTATAGAGCTAGCTCACTGAGACAAATCTGAGGCAAGACATGTCACTTCACCCAGACACATTATCCTGATTCTGAGCCAATCAGTCTTTGCTCTTACTCCTAACACTGGGATTAACAAGAAAGACACTAATAAAATAAAGGGTTACGCCAAGCGCAGCATGTCAACAAAGGAAAGTTGAATAACTGTATAACGTAGAAAGGCTTGTATTAGCTGCAGAAATTTACCCTTAAAGGGATTTTCGGGGATGGGGGTGCGGATTATATACTACAATAGGTTCTGAGAAACTTTTTCCAAGATGTCAGATGTTGACTTAGAAGTTCGAATGCATATTCAATCTATTGTTCCGACTTTGGAACAATTTCATTGTTATATCTATGTATGAACGTTTTTGTTTCGTTGTTTTATATTTGTATTAATAAAATAAATATATCACCAGTGTTTGTTTTTATTTCCGTTTTGCACAACTGATTCAGAGATTGTTTCCACTGCCCCTCTAGCTGATACGTGCATGATCTACTGACAATATTTATGTTTCCTTAACCCACACTCCAAAAAGTACATGTTTACAGAGTCCCTACCTGTTACTTATTCATAATAATAGATTTTTCATATTAAATGAAGTAACGATGCATTGTTTACTACAGGTAAGTTGTACACCTGATAAAAATATATTTATTATTGTTTTGTTTTTTGTTTATTTCTAATTTAAAATGGTTTTCTATAGCAAATATTTAACATCTCTTACTATAGCAAATATAGTTTAAATCTTTCACTTTAATAACTAAATCATCGGGTTTTTGAAAATTATTGAATTTTGAAGTACTGGTCCCCGAGAAATATTTCTTTAACATTCGCTTAAAGTGTGGTAACAGATCAAGGTAAACACGGGTTGATTGTGTGATGAGGCTATATATAGCTACCGGCGAGTGATTGAAGTTGAAAACATTTGTTACTAAATATCGTTCTTAATGTTTAATTGTAATTACGTTAACAATTAAGATAACAATAAATTGATAGTTGTTGAAAGAAAGTAGGTTTAGGTTTATGATGTTAAAAACCTGGATTGATTAATATAATAAAAACGTAGATTTATTAATATAATAAAAACGTAGATTTATTCATTTTATTTCAAATAAATGTTACCCAATAAGGACAGTAATATTTAATGATAACTGAACACGTTTTTCATTGCATTACACATTTTTCTTGTCAGATTTTAAGCTTTATTCATGCATTTGTTCTCCACACGAACGGGTTAAAAGTTGATGCGGATTATATACCCAAACTATGTTTTTTCTCCCGAGATTTTGGGAGCAAAAGGGGGTGCGGATTATGTACCACTGCAGATTATAGGCGGCCGTCTACGGTAATAAAAGCAAGTGTGGACACAATATTTTGTTTGACACAGTAGTTTGCTTGACCCACCGAATTTCAGCCCAATATTATCATTAAAAAATGCCCACCACTGTTTCTGTCTTACCCTTGCCCAACATCCTGCTCCAATATTATCATTAAATGTACTAAAATCTTCAGATGCCCACAACTGTTTCCCTGTATTGTAAGCTGGCATTGTTGATTCTGTTCCTGGGTAATGGACACTAAAAAGAGTATATGATATCATATGATAGACTTTGAAAAATGTACTTAAAACATAACAAATTATTATTTTGTGTTTAAATCATTCATGAAATGTATTACTATATTATAGTTTAATATACAGTAAAATCTCCTTGTCTTAAACTATGAAAAGTGTTTTATTGATAAACTTTAGTCTGTTTATAGTGAGTGATTGCTGTTTAACACCAAGTGTTCAATTTTTCAGCTATCATGGTGAGAACAAGTTACATTTTGATGAGATGATGATAAAGTTTTTGTAATAAACCATAAACCTATGCTCTTAGCTGGATTTTTATAGTATTAGACCACTAAAATAACAGTTCGCTGGGAGACATGTTACTTCATTCAGACACATTATCCTCATTCCAAGCCAACCAGTCTTTGTTTTTACTCCTTAATTCCATGTGATTATCTGAGAAGCAGCAAATACCAAGACTTGAACCCCAATTTACCGCATTTGAGGCAAGCATGCTAAAATTACACAGATGTGGTTTGTCTGTTCATATTAACCTTCAGCTTAATTTAACTTGGTTAACTTAAATACTCAATATATTACAAAATAAAATAATCTGTGACTTCGACTTCGAAACAACAAGGTTCCACTGTAAAGTTATTACCCTATATAGTCAATAGCAGCAGCTAACTCAGGATCTTTTAACATGTCATTTACAATAGCAAATGATCCATCAGCAGCAACTATCTTTACATTGTTAAGTCCATACTTGTTTAATAAACTCCTCAGTACCTATGACAGAAAAAAAACATCTTTATAAAGTAAAATCTTATTACAATTACAAACCAAAATCTATTACAATTAAAAACCAGAATGTATTACAATTTAAAACAAGAATGTATTACAATTTAAAACAAGAATGTATTACAATTTAAAACAAGAATGTATTACAATTTAAAACAAGAATGTATTACAATTACAACCCAGAATCTATTAAAATTACTATTACCCCCCTCCCCCCAAAAAAATCACACCATCTGAAATGTCAAGGCTGAAAATTACACCTTAAATCTGAATGACAACAGACTCCAACATTAGATCATTAGGTTTAATCTTTTTAGTACAATCACAAGTAATAAACTTTGAAGTTTAAATACAGATGTTATAGATATAATGCTTTGATTACATACAATATCTTGATAACATTTATCAATCAGTAATTTGTATCATATATGCTAAAATACACGTCACACTTGACTAAACTTCATTTCCGTGGTGTAAAAATGACTGGATCAGGTTGTTGGGGGACTATAAGACTGACTGTTCAGAAAGCTTGCTGCTTAGTAGAGGTGACCTCATGAACACATATGACTGTAAATGGAGATAACAAAAGAAAATCATAAAAAAATAATGCAAATAATCAAATTTTTGACTTTTACTAATTTCCACTCCAACCTTGGCTGACAAAATTATTTACCTTTATATATGTATCATTGTAAGCCAATTCATTCCATATCTAAAATAAACAGATAATCTCAGTAATTTCTGTTTGTATACAAATTTTAAAATGACAATGGCAAAAAACAAGCAATTTATGGAATGGAAACAAGAAGCATAAACAATACAAAGTTCTTGTAATGTTAAAGCTACTAAAACCACTCATCCTTCAATGCCCCCTCATGTAATATACTAGGTACTGGTGAAGGCTCCCTTTATAGTTTTTAAATATTGTTGAACTTGTTCTTATCCTAAATATAGCTGAAATACTGCTGGCTGGATGATAAGCAATAATCAATAATAATAATCAACAAATACATACAATTTTAACTATTAACATTCATCTCAAACTGTTTTCTTTTTTAAACAAACTCTTGTCTTTGTATTGAAAAAATGATAACCAGAAATTACCCCAACAAAATTGATATCTAAGTCATGATATTTCTTGGCTCCATGTATCCATTTAATGATGTAAGTGGCTGTAGTTGTCACATTATAATAAGGATTATGTGTTCCATTTCCAATCCAGCCAGGCCAGCCCCATGGCAAACCATATAACAGAATATCTGGATTCCTCTATAAAATACAGAAAAAAGACATATTTCAAAATTTCTCTCCGATGTTTTCTTCTTTTAATTTATATTTTATATTGCACTGTATTAGCACAATATCTCTATTATGTCTGTGAAAGAACATGTTCAATGAGTCAATTTGTAGCTTTTCATTGACAGTTTAACATATAAATATTAACAGAAAAAACATCAACAATTTGTGTGAATTGTGTTTCGCTGGTTATCAAATCTCATTCTTTAACATAATTAAATAAAAAAAAACTTGTCAAGGCTCGTTTATTATTATTTGATGTTAAATAACTCAATTTGATAACAAGCATTACACAACTCATGCTCAATGTGAAATCTATGAGTAAACTTTTTTTATATATTGTCCATACTAAGCCAAGTGAATTAGCAGGCATGTTTTTACTGCTTGCCGATCTCAGGTTTTGCTTTTGTAATATTTTAATTTGTTCCTGTTGGATTCTACTGATCAAGAACAATTGCTACCAAATTCAATACACATGTATGGAGTGGGTACAATATTCATTTCTCATAAGATATCTTTTTTCATATTCAACTATGAATTTTGTAGTGTTAACTGGTAATGTTTCATCCCAAAAGATAAATCATAACTTGCTGAATATATCAATATTCCTTGATGCATTATTGTATATATATAAGAAATTATTTCCACTGAATGTGGTCAAAATACAACATGCAAATAAAACAAATATAAAATTGTCAAATACTATTAGTTAAATATTTAATACCTTTTTGGCTTCTGTCATCAACCACCATTCATAACCTCTGTTATAATTCTCATCCCAGCTATTGTGCATGTGTGAGGCCTCTGAACCATCTGTTAATAACAAAGCGCATTAATCATATTAGCAAACTTTGAAATTGAGGAATTCACACCAGTAACAGAGTCAGTTAGTTGATACCTGACAATGTCACTTGGTGAGGTTCAAATTTCTGATAAAAATCAATAACATGTGATATCAAAAGTTCTGGAAAACTAAAAATATTCAAGTGCAGATATCTTCCTCAATATTATTTACAAAAACAGCCAGATATACATGCCAAGACAGTTCTCTTCTGCTAAAAGTGGTGGGGAGGATAGATGGGGTTACTTATATTAATTTACCAAGAAAAAAAAGAAGAAAATATGGCCCTTGCTGAATTTAACTGAATGACAACCAGTCTTGTTCATTTAAGTACACAATGTACATGACATCAGCATATGTTGTGGTCTTTTTTTCTGCATTCAGTGACTAGAGGTAAGAGGTAGTTGTTTGTTTTGTTGATATTGGTAGAATTCTTGATTCATGTTCAGTGATATGATACCTCAGAGGTAGTTATTTGTTTTGTTGATATTGGTAGAATTCTTGATTCATGTTCAGTGATATGATGTGAGACCTCAGAGGTAGTTGTTTGTTTTGTTGATATTGGTAGAATTCTTGATTCATGTTCAGTGATATGATGTGAGACCTCAGAGGTAGTTATTTGTTTTGTTGATATTGGTAGAATTCTTGATTCATGTTCAGTGATATGATGTGAGACCTCAGAGGTAGTTGTTTGTTTTGTTGATATTGGTAGAATTCTTGATTCATGTTCAGTGATATGATGTGAGACCTCAGAGGTAGTTATTTGTTTTGTTGATATTGGTAGAATTCTTGATTCATGTTCAGTGATATGATGTGAGACCTCAGAGGTAGTTATTTGTTTTGTTGATATTGGTAGAATTCTTGATTCATGTTCAGTGATATGATGTGAGAACTCAGAGGTAGTTGTTTGTTTTGTTGATATTGTTAGAATTCTTGATTCATGTTCAGTGATATGATGTGAGAGGTAGTTATTTGTTTTGTTGATATTGGTAGAATTCTTGATTCATGTTCAGTGATATGATGTGAGACCTCAGAGGTAGTTATTTGTTTTGTTGATATTGGTAGAATTCTTGATTCATGTTCAGTGATATGATGTGAGAGGTAGTTGTTTGTTTTGTTGATATTGGTAGAATTCTTGATTCATGTTCAGTGATATGATGTGAGACCTCAGAGGTAGTTATTTGTTTTGTTGATATTGTTAGAATTCTTGATTCATGTTCAGTGATATGATGTGAGACCTCAGAGGTAGTTGTTTGTTTTGTTGATATTGTTAGAATTCTTGATTCATGTTCAGTGATATGATGTGAGAGGTAGTTATTTGTTTTGTTGATATTGGTAGAATTCTTGATTCATGTTCAGTGATATGATGTGAGACCTCAGAGGTAGTTGTTTGTTTTGTTGATATTGTTAGAATTCTTGATTCATGTTCAGTGATATGATGTGAGAGGTAGTTATTTGTTTTGTTGATATTGGTAGAATTCTTGATTCATGTTCAGTGATATGATGTGAGAGGTAGTTATTTGTTTTGTTGATATTGTTAGAATTCTTGATTCATGTTCAGTGATATGATGTGAGACCTCAGAGGTAGTTGTTTGTTTTGTTGATATTGTTAGAATTCTTGATTCATGTTCAGTGATATGATGTGAGAGGTAGTTATTTGTTTTGTTGATATTGGTAGAATTCTTGATTCATGTTCAGTGATATGATGTGAGACCTCAGAGGTAGTTGTTTGTTTTGTTGATATTGGTAGAATTCTTGATTCATGTTCAGTGATATGATGTGAGAGGTAGTTGTTTGTTTTGTTGATATTGGTAGAATTCTTGATTCATGTTCAGTGATATGATGTGAGACCTCAGAGGTAGTTGTTTGTTTTGTTGATATTGGTAGAATTCTTGATTCATGTTCAGTGATATGATGTGAGACCTCAGAGGTAGTTGTTTGTTTTGTTGATATTGTTAGAATTCTTGATTCATGTTCAGTGATATGATGTGAGACCTCAGAGGTAGTTGTTTGTTTTGTTGATATTGGTAGAATTCTTGATTCATGTTCAGTGATATGATGTGAGACCTCAGAGGTAGTTATTTGTTTTGTTGATATTGGTAGAATTCTTGATTCATGTTCAGTGTTATGATGTGAGACCTCAGAGGTAGTTGTTTGTTTTGTTGATATTGGTAGAATTCTTGATTCATGTTCAGTGATATGATGTGAGACCTCAGAGGTAGTTGTTTGTTTTGTTGATATTGGTAGAATTCTTGATTCATGTTCAGTGATATGATGTGAGACCTCAGAGGTAGTTATTTGTTTTGTTGATATTGGTAGAATTCTTGATTCATGTTCAGTGATATGATGTGAGACCTCAGAGGTAGTTATTTGTTTTGTTGATATTGGTAGAATTCTTGATTCATGTTCAGTGATATGATGTGAGACCTCAGAGGTAGTTGTTTGTTTTGTTGATATTGGTAGAATTCTTGATTCATGTTCAGTGATATGATACGAGAGGTAGTTGTTTGTTTTGTTGATATTACTAGAATTCTTGATTCACGTTCAGTGATATGATACGAGAGGTAGTTGTTTGTTTTGTTGTTATTACTAGAATTCTTGATTCATGTTCAGTGATATGATGTGAGAGGTAGTTGTTTGTTTTGTTGATATTGGTAGAATTCTTGATTCATGTTCAGTGATATGATGTGAGACCTCAGAGGTAGTTGTTTGTTTTGTTGATATTGGTAGAATTCTTGATTCATGTTCAGTGATATGATGTGAGACCTCAGAGGTAGTTGTTTGTTTTGTTGATATTGGTAGAATTCTTGATTCATGTTCAGTGATATGATGTGAGACCTCAGAGGTAGTTGTTTGTTTTGTTGATATTGGTAGAATTCTTGATTCATGTTCAGTGATATGATGTGAGACCTCAGAGGTAGTTGTTTGTTTTGTTGATATTGGTAGAATTCTTGATTCATGTTCAGTGATATGATGTGAGAGGTAGTTGTTTGTTTTGTTGATATTGGTAGAATTCTTGATTCATGTTCAGTGATATGATGTGAGACCTCAGAGGTAGTTGTTTGTTTTGTTGATATTGTTAGAATTCTTGATTCATGTTCAGTGATATGATGTGAGACCTCAGAGGTAGTTGTTTGTTTTGTTGATATTGGTAGAATTCTTGATTCATGTTCAGTGATATGATGTGAGAGGTAGTTATTTGTTTTGTTGATATTGGTAGAATTCTTGATTCATGTTCAGTGATATGATGTGAGACCTCAGAGGTAGTTATTTGTTTTGTTGATATTGGTAGAATTCTTGATTCATGTTCAGTGATATGATGTGAGACCTCAGAGGTAGTTGTTTGTTTTGTTGATATTGGTAGAATTCTTGATTCATGTTCAGTGATTTGATGTGAGACCTCAGAGGTAGTTATTTGTTTTGTTGATATTGGTAGAATTCTTGATTCATGTTCAGTGATATGATGTGAGAGGTAGTTGTTTGTTTTGTTGATATTGGTAGAATTCTTGATTCATGTTCAGTGATATGATGTGAGACCTCAGAGGTAGTTATTTGTTTTGTTGATATTGGTAGAATTCTTGATTCATGTTCAGTGATATGATGTGAGACCTCAGAGGTAGTTGTTTGTTTTGTTGATATTGGTAGAATTCTTGATTCATGTTCAGTGATTTGATGTGAGACCTCAGAGGTAGTTATTTGTTTTGTTGATATTGGTAGAATTCTTGATTCATGTTCAGTGATATGATGTGAGAGGAAGTTGTTTGTTTTGTTGATATTGGTAGAATTCTTGATTCATGTTCAGTGATATGATGTGAGACCTCAGAGGTAGTTATTTGTTTTGTTGATATTGGTAGAATTCTTGATTCATGTTCAGTGATATGATGTGAGAGGTAGTTGTTTGTTTTGTTGATATTGGTAGAATTCTTGATTCATGTTCAGTGATATGATGTGAGACCTCAGAGGTAGTTATTTGTTTTGTTGATATTGGTAGAATTCTTGATTCATGTTCAGTGATTTGATGTGAGACCTCAGAGGTAGTTGTTTGTTTTGTTGATATTGGTAGAATTCTTGATTCATGTTCAGTGATATGATGTGAGAGGTAGTTATTTGTTTTGTTGATATTGGTAGAATTCTTGATTCATGTTCAGTGATATGATGTGAGACCTCAGAGGTAGTTGTTTGTTTTGTTGATATTGGTAGAATTCTTGATTCATGTTCAGTGATATGATGTGAGACCTCAGAGGTAGTTATTTGTTTTGTTGATATTGGTAGAATTCTTGATTCATGTTCAGTGATATGATGTGAGACCTCAGAGGTAGTTGTTTGTTTTGTTGATATTGGTAGAATTCTTGATTCATGTTCAGTGATATGATGTGAGACCTCAATGGTAGTTGTTTGTTTTGTTGATATTGGCAGAATTCTTGATCATCAACTGTTTAAAACTTCTTTTCATAATTTAGATTTATAATCTACTAGTACTGCATGTACAATCAGGTTAGTTGATATGCATCATGATGTATTATGGACTTTAAACAGACCAATGGGACCTACCTCCACTTTGGGAATCCCCTCCAATTTCTACTTTCAGAATGTGTAAGCTGGCTCCAAAGTTAGGCTGTAAGACAAACATGATATACCACTATCATGATTAAACTAAAGATATTGTGATTCTATTAATGGTTACCCAATTGTTTACATTTTACATTGAATCAACATATATTTTAAAAGGAATCTACAAGTGATTGAATCTTATTAAAATTAGATGTTTGTTGTATCTTTTTTTCCTTTTTTTATTTGGCAATACACCTAAGGAAATCCTGTAAGGTATTATGTCAGGGTTCATATATTCAACCAACCAATCACAGATTGATTTAAACATATTTTATTGATAAATAACATATAAACTTTTTTTTCATAATACAATAAAACATATGATTCAGAAACAAGCGTACCGCTTATATTCATCTGTTTCCTAAAATCACATGTAAAATTGAAAATAGTCACTGATTAGCCTATTAAATCTTTGGGTATCAAAACAGAGTACATGCAAAGAGGTATTATCTAATTAGTCAGTATATTTAACTGTCATATATATGATTGGAGGGTCAAAGATGAGTGAAAAGATACATGACATAACCCCTAACAGGATGTTGTTGAATGTTAATGCATCACAAACCTCTAATTCTAATTAGATTGTAAGTGATTGATACCCATTTTGTTTACATTTTTACCTAGAAAGAAACATGTACATAATTGATATGGATGTAAAATTTAATTTGTATTTATAACTGCACACAGTAAAGAAATGGTACCAGTCACTTATATGTGGTAAAATATAGATAAAGATGATCTATTTCCTATATAAAAAAATGAGAAAAAAATATACATGTATATGAATCAAGGTGTGAAACCACTAATTAATTTCTTTAAGGTTTTCTACTAAATTTGTGTTTTTTCGAGCCTACCTGGCCATTTTATCTTAAGTTTAACCTTTCCAAGACCATATATTTTCTGAAACGTACATGATTCCTCTACGTTGTCAAAATATCAGGGCATGTTTAAAATCTTGCAGTGAAATGCCATGCTACAGAAAACACCTACTCTAAAAATAGCTTGGTCATCTCCCAGAAATTCAGTATTTATAGGTCATGCATCAAATCATCCATAGAGGTATCAAAATACAACGAAGTCCATCAAATTTGGGCTCAAAATAATCCCTATATATTTAACTTCAATTATCAATTTTAATTAGTCCATTCCATTCAGTAGTTTTCACAATACTACAAAGTGAAAGAAACTTTTTTCTTGAAAAGGGACTACTTTCAAGCTCTGATTGGTGAATTAGTGGTTTGACACCTCAAGCAAATATTCATTTTTAGAAAATAAATAAAAAGTTGCTTGTACACCCAAATATTTGTCTTCTGAAAATAAAAATAAAAGCACATCAACATGTTTATTGTGCCTTCATCTAAACAAAACATTTATATTTACCTTAAACAAATAATCCAGGATGTCATCTCGTAGATTCTCTGGGTAATGTCGCAGAAGTAATGAAGTGGCCTGCAATATATAAATACAAGTATGCCATCATAAAATGTAAAAATCTTTTGAAATCCATATAAAATATCAATATGGACAACTGACAAGGAAAATTAAACAGAATTAAGAGGGGGAAATAGCACTAAATATCATTAAAAAATAAAGCATACAGTTTTTAATAATAAAAAATTCTGAATACACACAAGTTTCTAAACAGCCGGGAACAATAGGCACAAACTTTATTGTGATTCTTTTTTTTATGTACTATTACATACATGTAGTACATGTATATAATTAATTAATCACCATTATAAATTTATAATTAAACAAAAATAAATCAATCGCATAAATACACTTCATTAAATCCAATACATTTTTGTGCAAATACTCAGCTGATAGGATCTAGATTTCCATTAGTTGTTGTAACTAACTTTCTTTTTGGGTTGAAAGTTTGCAAGGCATGACTTGTGTTGCATGTAGATTTTTCTTATACTATTTCATATAAAAGTAATTCTCTGCAAGGCATATCATACATCATTTTATTTGATATCTGTGTGATTATCATTGTGATTTATATTTAACAGTCATAGGATAGTTACATATCAAAATACTTTAAATAAGTTCTGAACCATGTCATTTTTTCAGATAATCAACCATAAATGGTTAAATTTCATTATTAAAGGTAAGATTATAATAATTCATTCTATTGAACTTGTATTAGAACAATAGTAAATCAAATTGTGAAATTTCACAATGAAAAGACTAAGTTGTAATAAGCATGTATCATTTGAAATATTACAACTATAAGCACTGTAAAACTTGGTATATTACATGTATCAAGAGGTCCAGAGAATGATGTAACAAGCTTCATTCTGATATTTGAAAATTATGTGTAAATTGTAAGAAACTCATGATCAGTTACAGTACAGTAAGAGACATAGCATGATAAATCACTGTGTTAGATAGACGTATCACTCTTCTCAGTGATACGGATATATTTTTTGCTCTGTTTAATCTATTTACATTTTTGTTTACTTACTTTCTTGTGCATTTTGGGTGATAGCAAGTAACACTCTAAATACAAAAGAAATTTTGAAGATATATTGAACAGAATAAAAGATATATCAGTATCACTAAGATGAGTGATATGTCTACCACAATGATTTATTGCGGTATGTCTCTGACTGTACTGCAATATCAAACTACAGCCAGGTAATTAAAATTAGATGTTTGTTGTATATTTTTTTCATTTTTATTCTTTGGTGATACACAAACATCTAACAACATCCTGTATGAGATGTTCTTCAACATCCTGTATGAGATGTTCTTCAACATTCTGTATGAGATGTTCTTCAACATCCTGTATGAGATGTTCTTCAACATCCTGTATGAGATGTTCTTCAACATTCTGTATGAGATGTTCTTCAACATTCTGTATGAGATGTTCTTCAACATCCTGTATGAGATGTTTTTCAACATCCTGTATGAGATGTTCTTCAACATCCTTTATGAGATGTTCTTCAACATTCTGTATGAGATGTTCTTCAACATCCTGTATGAGATGTTCTTCAACATCCTGTATGAGATGTTCTTCAACATTCTGTACGAGATGTTCTTCAACATCCTGTATGAGATGTTTTTCAACATCCTGTATGAGATGTTCTTCAACATCCTGTATGAGATGTTCTTCAACATCCTGTACGAGATGTTCTTCAACATCCTGTATGAGATGTTCTTCAACATCCTGTATGAGATGTTCTTCAACATCCTGTATGATATGTTGTTATATGTAGATGCTTAGTGTATCACCAAAGAAAATAAAATCAAAACTAGAGTATCACCTGAGCCTGCATTGCTCAATCTTTTTGATCATATCAGTTTGTAATTTTGAGAGAAAAAAACTTTTATTCATATTCCAATAGCTAAACAATGTCTGCCAAGTTGTTTCTTTTTTATCTACACACACAAAAACAACAATCCAATGACAATTCATGTGCAGTTTCAATTCAATCTATTTTCTAGCATCTTAGAAAGATTTTTTTTTTTTCGTTTTCCCAATAGGTTCTTTATGTTAAATTGCTCTAAGGTAGCTGCCATCTTGGATTTCTGATTAACATGCAAAAAAAAAAGACATTTTCGTGAATACCATCCAATGCATTTTCTAGCCATGTTTGCTTACTATCTTTAATGGTTTAGTGGTTTCTGACAAGAACAATTTTGAATTTTTTTCCCATAGGCTCCCAAGTTAAATTTGTCCTGCAATGGCCACCATCTTAAGATTTAGGTTTGATACTAGTTTTTTGCTGTAAAAGACCATTCTATAATTGTTCATGTTCAATTTAATTTGGTTTATTCAAATTTCTAGTTTCTGAGAAATGTGTTTCTCCATTTTCTCAAATATATATGGTCCCATGTTAAAACTATATCCTGAGATACAATGTAGGGGCCATGTTAGATTAGGATTCTATGTAAAATTTGTCTTGTATTGTGATGACCATTATCTTGGATTTTCGATCAACACAAAAAGCACACATTTGTTAAAGGACCCCCAAGGCACGTTCCATCCAAGTTTGGTTCATTGGTTTCAGATTTGAATACAATGTAATGCTGAAATTTTCTGAGAGACACCAATAAAATAACATTTTGTAGGGACCGTTCAAAATAAAAATGGTGGATGTTATACAGAAAATGGGAAGAGTCCATTAAGATTGCATGTGACATGCATATGGACTTATGCAAGTTATGGTAAATGTACATTGTATACGTGATATTTAGCTGTAGGCTAAACAAAAAGTAAATAATGTGCAAATGTAAGACATTATAGTGTCCTATGTTAAACTATCCCCCCGGACAATATTTATTAGAGATTGCGATATGAAAGAGTGTCCGGTTCTATGAAATTGTGTCCTAGTATAGTATAGGGTTAGGGTAAGACATACTAATGTCCTATGGTAAATGTACATTGTATACGTGATATTTAGCTGTAGGCTAAACAAAAAGTAAATAATGTGCAAATGTAAGACATTATAGTGTCCTATGTTAAACTATCCCCCCGGACAATATTTATTAGAGATTGCGATATGAAAGAGTGTCCGGTTCTATGAAATTGTGTCCTAGTATAGTATAGGGTTAGGGTAAGACATACTAATGTCCTATGGTAAATGTACATTGTATACGTGATATTTAGCTGTAGGCTAAACAAAAAGTAAATAATGTGCAAATGTAAGACATTATAGTGTCCTATGTTAAACTATCCCCCCGGACAATATTTATTAGAGATTGCGATATGAAAGAGTGTCCGGTTCTATGAAATTGTGTCCTAGTATAGTATAGGGTTAGGGTAAGACATACTAATGTCCTATGTTAAAGATTTGAATACAATGTAATGCTGAAATTTTCTGAGAGACACCAATAAAATAACATTTTGTAGGGACCGTTCAAAATAAAAATGGTGGATGTTATACAGAAAATGGGAAGAGTCCATTAAGATTGCATGTGACATGCATATGGACTTATGCAAGTTATGGTAAATGTACATTGTATACGTGATATTTAGCTGTAGGCTAAACAAAAAGTAAATAATGTGCAAATGTAAGACATTATAGTGTCCTATGTTAAACTATCCCCCCGGACAATATTTATTAGAGATTGCGATATGAAAGAGTGTCCGGTTCTATGAAATTGTGTCCTAGTATAGTATAGGGTTAGGGTAAGACATACTAATGTCCTATGTAAAAGATATGAATACAATGTAATGCTGAAATTTTCTGAGAGACACCAATAAAATAACATTTTGTAGGGACCGTTCAAAATAAAAATGGTGGATGTTATACAGAAAATGGGAAGAGTCCATTAAGATTGCATGTGACATGCATATGGACTTATGCAAGTTATGGTAAATGTACATTGTATACGTGATATTTAGCTGTAGGCTAAACAAAAAGTAAATAATGTGCAAATGTAAGACATTATAGTGTCCTATGTTAAACTATCCCCCCGGACAATATTTATTAGAGATTGCGATATGAAAGAGTGTCCGGTGCTATGAAATTGTGTCCTAGTATAGTATAGGGTTAGGGTAAGACATACTAATGTCCTATGTTAAAGTGTCCCCCCCCCCCCCCCCCCCCCCCCACCCCCACCCCCACCCCCACCCCCAGACAATATTTTATAGAGATTGCGATATGAAATAGTGTCTTCTGGACACTATAACATATGTAAAAGTCACAGGCACTACTGTATCTAGGTATATTTTTTTTACCAGAAACAAGTGCCTGTGCCCGGCTGTGGTAAAAGTAGGCGGACACTTTGAACTAGAGGACACAATTAAATGCTACACAAACCCCTCCACCGCTGATAGCACCAATTCCATCAAATCTTCTGCCGTAACCAGCTAAATCATCTACAACATATGTTGTGATTTCAGTGCTGCAAACATAGAAGTACAGCAACAGAAGCAGTTTAGTTAGCATAAGCATCTTTTCTTCCTGATGTAAAATTCAGGTATGATAAATGAACCATAAATAGAAAGAGAAGTTGACAAGAAACCAGTCAAGAGCAAATATAAGTATACAACCCCGATATCACAGGTACGGAGCCGGTAAACTGACATTTTTTTTTTATTTCGTTTACACGAAATACTATCATTTCTTTTTAATGAATTGTTATTTCGTTTTTTTCGAATTTTTATTTCATCTTTCGAATTATTATTTCGAAAAAAACGAATTATTATTTCGTTTTTTCGAAATATTATTTCGTTAAGCAAATTATTATTAAACGAAATATTAATTCGTTTTTCCGAAATAGTAATTCGAAGTAAAAAAAAACGAAATAGTTTTCCATGTCTATGGTCTTCATTATACCAAGTGCCAACTGAATCGTCCGAACACGACGGTGTCTCAGTTGGTCTAGTGTTTACGAACCTCCGACTTAGCAAGGATTTATATAAATCCTTGGACTTAGCAATAAAGTACTTGATTGTGGGTGACAAGGAGCCTATAAATTGATTTGTTTTTCATTTTGTGATTATTGTTTACTCCGGTTTTCTTGTTTTGCCTATTGCGTTTTGTTGTGATAACACACGTGACATTGAAGTTTGCATTATTCTTCGTTGATCCACAGGAGCTAGACATTATATCTATATTAAATCCACGAGATCAATAAGATGAAAATAGTATCAATGATAGGAACTCTGAGGCTCTCAAGAGCATGCAATCGCTTGCCTTATATGATTTAAATAGACAATGTGGACAAAACAAATCTGAAACTCCTTGTTAAATACACGAAACTCATCGTCAGAGTGTTTTACCCCTAGTGTTCTATTCAATGTAAAACAGCCATGTTGGTTGGTGGGTGGGTGGGATTAATAGATACATCCCCTAATGACGACTCGGGCCAAGTTTGGTTCAAATAATAAAGTTACTAAAATATAGTAAAATTAGCTCAAGCATCATACTAACTGGGAGGAAATTGGCATGAACTATATCAACTATGGGAAAGTTTGTAACCTTGGATTTATCATACTGAAAATATTGGTCAGAAAGGACTTATTTTATTAGAGCCAATTTATCGCATACAAAATATATCGTATTATGATACCATTTTTTCTTCTTATCCTCTTCATACCCGATGGGACATAGGCATCATTCAATTGTTGACGTTTCAGTAACTTAATCTTTTTACAAGGTGGGATTGTTAGCCCTACCCCAAACCTACACACTGTTGGATCGGGTTTTCTTTCTGGGTTGTCTTCCATAGATGATTGCATTCACCATGCTCACAAGTTGCATCTACCTTGATTTTTTTCAGGGTTATCTCCCTTAGCCTTTCACTTTCCTAAGTTATCCACATGGCAGTGGAGCTATTGAACAGCTCAGGAACCCTCTTCCGCTACCCAGACATTAAGTATGTTGCCCCCTTCTCACCACAGGGAGGAGATAGTAGGTTTTTGAGCAGGATTATAATACCATTATCTAGTTAAAAGTACCGTTATGTTTTTGTGCCTACATGACCAATGCCTTGCCTACGATACCAAGGAAACTAGTGTCATTCCCGTGTTTTGTAGGTATTTGTTTTTTCAAACAAATTTTCTTGTGTTTGAAATATCATTTTGCATTGATGTCTGGTAAATGACATTGTTTATTCGTCTGTATATAAAATAATCGGTCTTAGATAGAGTTAATACAGTTATACATTTACCTACAGATGTGAGATCAAGAAACGATAGCACTCGTACACTCTTGAAATATGCATAATGATGACAGGAAATTTAAATTAAAAAAAAAACCTATTTTCAAACATGACAATTTGGGGGCACGTTAGCATTTTATACTAATTTGACTGTCACGGTTGACGGACGTACGACCACGTGATTTATGTTGAGTTCACATGGACCACAGGCGCTTGTGTAGAGTCAAAAATATGCTCGCTATGTACCTAAAATACCAGTATTTTAGGTACATAGCGAGCATATTTTTGACTCTACACAAGCGCCTGTGCATGGACTGACATGTTTTGCGTCAATGAGACCAGAGGACATGACTAAGCATCTAAACATATATATTAGTTGCTTAAGGAATATTTTCAATTTTTGAACAGGTTATACGATAAACCTGGTTTGGGGCAGGCCGCGAAATAGTTTATGAAAAGCCTAAACTGTTCCAAACCATTTTTTTTCTTCAAATATTTCAAATATTCCTTATAATTTAAATTTTTACAGAAAAAACAAAATTTATTGATCCCTCGAATTTAAATTCGATTATTTCATGGGACTATTTGAATTTGTCGTTGGCGAATGAATATGTTGGTGACGTCACAATACCAATCCAGGTTATCAAGTATAACTATTTTTTCTCCAGGCGAATCAGTCAATCAGATTGCAGTATTCACATCAAATTAAATTATTGAACTATAACAGGCACATTTACTTCTGTATTTTCTGCATGTAACCGAAAAATACACATAAAAACCACGATCTACTACATAAACAAAATGGCTACTAATTTTCCTGTCTTTGAATAAAAAGGTTATTTTCTGCGTCAAGCATATCATAGCTCTCGTGTCAATATTCATATTTCTTATACATGTACATTAATACTGTGTTCGGCAACCATTCGACAGAGCCCTTCATAATGTTTAGTTTAAACATATTTTATTGTCTTATAAATGTACAATTAGATTGGAAACAAGTTATATCAACTTAGTATATCCGCTCTATACAATAATGTTATATACATAAATAAGAAAATGACAGCAACTTGCATAATATAATAAATGTATACATGAATATATTTGATAAACAGAAGTAATGTCCAGAATTAACCGCGCCAATACCACCTTAATTGTCATTTGTGTTTACTTTTCTTCATCGATAGAAGACTCGGACATTTTCGTATATTTGTAAATATATTTATTGTTGTTATACCATTATATGTAATATACACAGAACATTATCAGAGGCTTGTTTTCCCCGCGATTGAGTACCCAAGCGAAATATAAGTCCATCACTGTTTATTTAAAAAAAAAAAAATGGATAATTTGTATCCCCTTCAAACGACATTTTTAATTTGAATTATTACGAATGACCGCATCATATCACTAAAAGGGGATATTTGGGGACATAAAACTAGCTTAACCCCGCCGCTTTTTATTAAGTGTCTGTACCAAGCCAGGAAAGTGAGCTGACATGTATTTCGTGTGTGTTAGGGGTATCGATTTTGCCTCTTTCTATGATTTTGATATTTGTTTTCTGAATCGCACCGACAGTGTAGAATGTATTGTTTTTCATTTTATTCCCTTACGGAGGAGTGCTCAACGTAAAGGATGAAGAATTTGAGTATAATTTTCTTAACACTTATAGATATTTGAACCTTGTAAAATAACGTGGGTCACAAGTTGATTATTGCAAATGAAAATTTCATAATTTGTTGAACATTACATGAAGGCGATGAAATGGACACGTTTGCCCGGCTGAAAGGGAAACAACTACTATAAAAAAAAAACGTGGAAATGCTTGTAATTTTAGAGTCAAGTCGGAAACTGACAAATGGTTTTTTGGCTATAGGTATATAATATCGGTATCTTATCTCGGACGTAATAGTTAGCAATAGTTTTTAACATTTAGTGCATACAGATATATCAACTTGGCCTGTCAAGGATTACAAATCGTTTAACTTCTCCAGGGAAACCGACTGTTGCCATTGTTTGACAAACAGGATCATAGAGTAGAAATAGTGTTTAAAAACAATGTAAGATAACTTAACAAGATAAATATATGTTGTACTGTCACTCAAGTTTGTAGATTATTTCTGTTGCAGAACTCAAAAGATGTCGTTAACACGGTTTTACTGTTTTTCATCGATAAAATGCCACGGTTTAGATGAGACAGTATTCGTATTGACGGTGGTATAGGAGTGCATTAATTAATCAACGAAATGATTGACAAAACATGGGCAAAGAATCATAAAACTGCACCAAGTATTGTTGTTCTATGAAACTGTTATTTATCTATATTGTATATCTGTTATATGTATTTATGAAAAAGAAAACACATCTTTTTGTTTTTAAATTTTCATCATCTCGAAAGCAAATAATAATAATAATAACTCCTGATTATTTCATGGCTCACTATTTTCAGACAAAATACGCAATTTAAATCAAATAAATTGTTTGATACTACATGTATCTTCTTGGATCATTCATAGTCACACGACCTGTTGACAATTCTTGGTGTATTCAGTGAC